>CM050168.1:206774081-207329733 GCA_027410445.1 Discoglossus pictus | reverse complement strand
GCCTATATGGGCCCACTTGGCGTAATGTGGGTTTTTAAGGTACAGTTGGGGCCTATATGGTCCCGCTTGGTGTAATGTGGTTTTTTAAGGTCTGGTTGGGGCCTATAAAGTCCTGCTTTGTATTTTAAGGTTTTAAAGTTACAGATGGAGCCTATAGGCTTCCGCTTGTTGTAATGTGGGTTTTATGGTCCCGTTGGGGACTATATAGTCCCGCTTGGTATTTGAATGTTTTAAAGGTCCAGTTTGGGCCTATATGGTCCCGCTTGGTGTGATGTGAGTTTTTAAGGTCTGGTTGGGACCTATATCGTCCCGTTTGGTGTAATGTGTTTTTTTAAGGTCCGGTTGGGGCCTATATTGTCCCGTTTGGTATTTTAAGGTTTGAAGGTCCGGTTGGGGCCTATATGGTCTCGATTGGTGTAATGTGGGATTTTAAGGTCCGGTTGGGACCTATATGTTACTGCATGGTGTAATGTGGTTTTTAAGGTTCGGTTATTGCCTATATGGTTCAGCTTGGTGTAATGTGGGTTTTTAAGATTTGTTTGGGGCCTATATGGTTCCGCTTGGTGTAATGTGGGTTTTTATGGTCCCGTAGAGGACTATTTAGTCCCGCTTGGTATTTTAAGGTTTTAAAGGTCCGGTTGGGGCCTATATGGTACCGCTTGGTGTAATGTGGGTTTTTAAGGTCCGGTTGGGGCATATATGGTACCGCTTAATGTAATGTGGGTTTTTAAGGTCCGGTTGGCGCCTATATAGTCCCGCTTAGTATTTTAAGGTTTTGAAGCTCCGGTTGGGGCCTATATGGTCCTGCTTGGTGTAATGTGGGATTTTAAGGACCGGTTGGGGCCTATATGGTACCGCTTGGTGTAATGTGGGTTTTTAAGGTTCGGTTGGGACCTATATGGTTCAGCTTGGTGTAATGTGGGTTTTTATTGTTTGTTTGGGGTCTATATGGTTCCGCTTGGTGTAACGTGGGTTTTTATGGTCCGGTAGAGGACTATATAGTCCCACTTGGTATTTTAAGGTTTTAAACGTCCGGTTGGGGCCTATATGGTTCCGCTTGGTGCAATGTGGGATTTTAAGGTCCGGTTGGGGCCTATATAGTCCCGCTTGGTATTTTAAGGTTTTAAAGGTCCGGTTGGGTCCTATATGATTCCGCTTGGTGTAATGTGGATTTTTAAGGTCCGGTTGGGGCCTATATGGTCCCGCTTGGTGTAATGTGGGATTTTAAGTTCCGGTTGGGGCCTATATAGTCCCGTTTGGTGTGATGTGGGTTTTTAAGGTCCGGTTGGGGCCTATATAGTCCTGCTTGGTATTTTAAGGTTTTGAAGGTCCGGTTGGGGCCTATATGGTCCCGCTTGGTGTAATGTTGTATTTTAAGGTCCGGTTGGGGCCTATATGGTTCCGCATGGTGTAATGTGGGTTTTTAAGGTCCAGTTGGGAACTATATAGTCCCTCTTGGTGTTTTAAGGTTTTAAAGGTACAGTTGGGGCCCATATGGTCCCGCTTGTTGGAATGTGGGTTTTTAAGATTCGGTTGGGGCCTATATGGTTCCGCTTGGTGTAATGTGGGTTTTTTAAGGTCCTTTTGGCGTCTATATGCTTCCGCTTGGTGTAACGTGGGTTTTTATGGTCCGGTAGGGGACTATATAGTCCCGCTTGGCATTTTAAGGTTTTAAAGGTCCAGTTGGGGCCCTTATGGTCCCGCTTGGTGTAATGTGGGGTTTTAAGGTCCAGTTGGGGCCTATATAGTCCCATTTGGTGTGATGTGGGTTTTTAAGGTCCGGTTTGGGCCTATATGGTCCTGCTTGGTTTATTGTGGGTTGTTAAGGTCCGATTGGAGCCTATATGGTCCCACTTGGTGATATATGTGATTTTAAGGTCCGTTTGGGGCCTATATGTTTCCGCTTGGTGTAATGTGGGTTTTTAAGGTCCGATTGGAGCCTATATGGTCC
This sequence comes from Discoglossus pictus, assembly GCA_027410445.1. Classification (NCBI taxonomy): domain Eukaryota; kingdom Metazoa; phylum Chordata; class Amphibia; order Anura; family Alytidae; genus Discoglossus; species Discoglossus pictus. The sequence goes on along the minus strand of CM050168.1, from coordinate 207,327,782 downwards.
CACTTGGCGTAATGTGGGTTTATAAGGTATAGTTGGGGCCTTTATGGTCCCACTTGGTGTAATGTGGGTTTTTAAGGTCCGGTTGGGGCCTATAAGGTCCTGCTTTGTATTTTAAGGTTTCAAAGGTTCAGATGGAGCCTATAGGCTTCTGCTTGTTGTAATGTGGGTTTTTATGGTCCAGTTGGGAACTATATAGTCCCGCTTGGTGTTTTAAGGTTTTAAAGGTACAGTTGGGGCCCATATGGTCCCGCTTGTTGGAATGTGGGTTTTTAAGATTCGGTTGGGGCCTATATGGTTCCGCTTGGTGTAATGTGGATTTTTTAAGGTCCTTTTGGCGTCTATATGCTTCCGCTTGGTGTAACGTGGGTTTTTATGGTCCGGTAGGGGACTATATAGTCCTGCCTGGCATTTTAAGGTTTTAAATGTCCAGTTGGGGCCTTTATGGTCCCGCTTGGTGTAATGTGGGGTTTTAAGGTCCAGTTGGGGCCTATATAGTCCCATTTGGTGTGATGTGGGTTTTTAAGGTCCGGTTTGGGCCTATATGGTCCTGCTTGGTTTATTGTGGGTTGTTAAGGTCCGATTGGAGCCTATATGGTCCCACTTGGTGATATATGTGATTTTAAGGTCCGTTTGGGGCCTATATGGTTCCGCTTGGTGTAATGTGGGTTTTTAAGGTCCGATTGGAGCCTATATGGTCCCACTTGGCGTAATGTGGGTTTTTAAGGTACAGTTGGGGCCTATATGGTCCCACTTGGTGTAATGTGGGTTTTTAAGGTCCGGTTGGGGCCTATAAGGTCCTGCTTTGTATTTTAAGGTTTCAAAGGTTCAGATGGAGCCTATAGGCTTCTGATTGTTGTAATGTGGGTTTTTATGGTCCAGTTGGGGACTATATAGTCCCGCTTGGTATTTGAAGGTTTTAAAGGTCCGGTTGGGGCCTATATGGTCCCGCTTGGTGTGATGTGGGTTTTTAAGGTACGGTTGGGACCTATATAGTCCCGTTTGGTGTAATGTGGGTTTTTAAGGTCCGGTTGAGGCATCTATAGTCCAGCTTGGTATTTTAAGGTTTTGAAGGTCCGGTTGGGGCCTATATGGTCCCGCTTGGTGTAATGTGGAATTTTAAGGTCCGCTTGGGGCCTATATGATACTGCTTGGTGTAATGTGGGTTTTTAAGGTTCGGTTGGGGCCTATATGGTTCAGCTTGGTGTAATGTGGGTTTTTAAGGTTTGTTTGGGGCCTATGTGGTTCTGCTTGGTGTAATGTGGGTTTTTAAGGTCCGGTTGGGGCCTATATAGTCCCGCTTGGTATTTTAAGGTTTTAAAGGTCCGGTTGGGGCCTATATGGTCCCGCTTGGTGTGATGTGGGTTTTTAAGGTACGGTTGGGACCTATATAGTCCCGTTTGGTGTAATGTGGGTTTTTAAGGTCCGGTTGAGGCATCTATAGTCCAGCTTGGTATTTTAAGGTTTTGAAGGTCCGGTTGGGGCCTATATGGTCCCGCTTGGTGTAATGTGGAATTTTAAGGTCCGCTTGGGGCCTATATGATACTGCTTGGTGTAATGTGGGTTTTTAAGGTTCGGTTGGGGCCTATATGGTTCAGCTTGGTGTAATGTGGGTTTTTAAGGTTTGTTTGGGGCCTATATGGTTCTGCTTGGTGTAATGTGGGTTTTTAAGGTCCGGTTGGGGCCTATATAGTCCCGCTTGGTATTTTAAGGTTTTAAAGGTCCGGTTGGGGCCTATATGGTTCCGCTTGGTGTAATGTGGATTTTTAAGGTCCGGTTGGGGCCTATATGGTCCTGCTTGGTGTAATGTGGGTTTTTAAGGTCCAGTTTGGGCCTATATGGTTCCGCTTGGTGTAATGTGGGATTTTAAGTTCCGGTTGGGGCCTATATAGTCCTGCTTGGTATTTTAAGGTTTTGAAGGTGCGTTTGTGGCCTATGTGGTCCCACTTGGCGTAATGTGGGTTTTTAAGGTACAGTTGGGGCCTATATGGTCCAGCTTGGTGTAATGCAGGTTTTTAAGGTCCGGTTGGGGCCTATAAGGTCCCGCTTTGTATTTTAAGGTTTTAAAGGTACGGATGGAGCCTATAGGCTTCCGCTTGTTGTAATGTGGGTTTTTATGGTCCTTTTGGCGACTATACAGTCCCGCTTGGTATTTGAAAGTTTTAAAGGTCAGGTTGGGGCCTATATGGTCCTGCTTGGTGTAATGTGGGTTTTTAAGGTGCGGTTGGGACCTATATAGTCCCGATTGGTGTAATGTGGGTTTTTAAGGTCCGGTTTGGGCCTATATAGTCCTGCTTGCTATTTTAAGGTTTTGAAGGTACGGTTGGGGCCTATATGGTCCCACTTGGTGTAATGTGGGTTTTTAAGGTTCGGTTGGGGCCTATATGGTTTAGCTTGGTGTAATAAAAGTTTTTAAGGTTTGTTTGGGGCCTATATGATTCCGCTTGGTGTAACAAGGGTTTTTATGGTCAGGTTAGGAACTTTATAGTCCTGCTTGGTCTTTTAAGGTTTAAAGGTCCGGTTGGGGCCTATATGGTTCCGCTTGGTGTAATATTGGTTTGTAAGGTCCGGTTTGGGCCTATATGGACCCGCTTGGTGTAATGTGGGTTTTTAAGGTCCGGTTGGGGCCTATAGAGTTCCGTTTGTGGGTTTTTAAGTTCCGTTTTGGGCCTATATAGTCCCTCTTGATATTTTAAGGTTTTAAAGGTCCGATTGGGGCCTATATGGTCCCACTTGGTGTAATGTGGGTTTTTAAGGACCGGTTTGTGCCTACATAGTCCTGCTTGGTATTTTAAGGTTTTATAGGTCCGCTTTGGGCCTATATGGTTCTGCCTGTTGTAATGTGGTATTTTAAAGTCCGGTTGGGGCCTATATGCTCCCGTTTGGTGTAATGTGGGTTTTTGAGGACCAGTTTGGGCCTATATAGTCCAACTTGGTATTTTAAGCTTTTAAAGGTCTGGTTGGGTCCTTTATGGTCCTGCTTTGTCTAATGTGGGTTTTTAAGGTCGGATTGGAGCCTATATGGTCCCACTTGCTGTAATGTGGGTTTTTAAGGTACGATTGGGGCCTACAGTATATGGTCCCAATTGGTGTAATGTGGGTTTTTCAGGTTCGGTCTGGGCCTATATGGTTCAGCTTGTTGTAAAGTGGGTTTTTAAGTTCCGGTTGGTGTCTATATGATTCCGCTTGGTGTACTGTGGGTCTTTAAGATCCGATTGCGGCCTGTATGGTCCTGCTTGGTATAATGTGTGTTTTTAAGGTCCGGTTGGGGCCGTTTGGTGTAATTTGCGTTTTTATGGTCTGAATTGGGCCTATATAGTCCCGCTTAGGATTTTAAGGTTTTAAAGGTCCGTTTGGGGCCTATACGGTCCCGCTTAATGTAATGTGTTTTTTTAAGGACCGGTTGGGCCTATCTGGTCCTGCTTGGTGTAATGTGGGTTTTTAAGGTCCGCTTGGGGCCTATATGGTACTGCTTGGTGCAATGTGGGTTTTTAAGGTTCGGTTGGGGCCTATATGGTTCAGCTTGGTGTAATGTGGGTTTTTAAGGTTTGTTTGGGGCCTATGTGGTTCCGCTTGGTGTAATGTGGGTTTTTAAGGTCCGGTTGGGGCCTATATAGTCCCGCTTGGTATTTTAAGGTTTTAAAGGTCCGGTTGGGGCCTATATGGTTCCGATTGGTGTAATGTGGATTTTTAAGGTCCGGTTGGGGCCTATATGGTCCCGCTTGGTGTAATGTGGGTTTTTAAGGTCCAGTTTGGGCCTATATGGTTCCGCTTGGTGTAATGTGGGATTTTAAGTTCCAGTTGGGGCCTATATAGTCCCGTTTGGTGTGATGTGGGTTTTTAAGGTCCGGTTGGGGCCTATATAGTCCTGCTTGCTTTTTTAAGGTTTTGAAGGTCCGTTTGGGGCCTATATGGTCCCACTTGGCGTAAAGTGGGTTTTTAAGGTACGGTTGGGGCCTATATAGTCCCGCTTGGTGTAATGTGGGTTTTTAAGGTCCAGTTTGGGCCTATATGGTTCCGCTTGGTGTAATGTGGGATTTTAAGTTCCAGTTGGGGCCTATATAGTCCCGTTTGGTGTGATGTGGGTTTTTAAGGTCCCGTTGGGGCCTATATAGTCCTGCTTGCTATTTTAAGGTTTTGAAGGTCCGTTTGGGGCCTATATGGTCCCACTTGGCGTAAAGTGGGTTTTTAAGGTACGGTTGGGGCCTATATGGTCCCGCTTGGTGTAATGTGGGTTTTTAAGGTTTGTTTGGGGCCTATAAGGTCCCGCTTTGTATTTTATGGTTTTAAAGGTACGGATGGAGCCTATAGGCTTCCACTTGTTTTAATGTGGGTTTTTATGGTCCATTTGGCGACTGTATAGTCCCGCTTGGTATTTGAATGTTTTAAAGGTCCGGTTGGGGCCTATATGGTCCTGCTTGGTGTAATGTGGGTTTTTAAGGTGCGGTTGGGACCTATATAGTCCCGATTGGTGTAATGTGGGTTTTTAAGGTCCGGTTTGGGCCTATATAGTCCTGCTTGGTATTTTAAGGTTTTGAAGGTACGGTTGGGGCCTATATGGTCCCACTTGGTGTAATGTGGGTTTTTATGTCCGGTTGGGACCTATATGGTACCACTTAGTGTAATGTGGGTTTTTAAGGTTTGGTTGGGGCCTATATGGTTTAGCTTGGTGTAATAAAAGTTTTTAAGTTTTTTTTGGGGCCTATATGATTCCGCTTGGTGTAACAAGGGTTTTTATGGTCAGGTTGGGAACTTTATAGTCCTGCTTGGTCTTTTAAGGTTTAAAGGTCCGGTTGGGGCCTATATGGTTCCGCTTGGTGTAATATTGGTTTTTAAGGTCCGGTTTGGGCCTATATGGACCCGCTTGGTGTAATGTGGGTTTTTAAGGTCCGGTTGGGGCCTATATAGTCCTGCTTGGTATTTTAAGGTTTTGAAGGTACGGTTGGGGCCTATATGGTCCCACTTGGTGTAATGTGGGTTTTTAAGGTTCGGTTGGGGCCTATATGGTTTAGCTTGGTGTAAGAAAATGTTTTAAGGTTCGTTTGGGGCCTAAATGATTCCGCTTGGTGTAACAAGGGTTTTTATGGTCAGTTTGGGAACTTTATAGTCCTGCTTGGTCTTTTAAGGTTTAAAGGTCCGGTTGGGGCCTATATGGTTCCGCTTGGTGTAATATTGGTTTTTAAGGTCCGGTTTGGGCCTATATGGACCCGCTTGGTGTAATGTGGGTTTTTAAGGTCCGGTTGGGGCCTATAGAGTTCCGTTTGATGTGATGTGGGTTTTTAAGTTCCGGTTTGGGCCTATATAGTCCCTCTTGATATTTTAAGGTTTTAAAGGTCCGATTGGGGCCTATATGGTTCTGCCTGGTGTAATGTGGTATTTTAAAGTCCGGTTGGGGGCTATATGCTCCCGTTTGGTGAAATGTGGGTTTTTGAGGACCAGTTTGGGCCTATATAGTCCAACTTGGTATTTTAAGCTTTTAAAGGTCCGGTTGGGTCCTTTATGGTCCTGCTTTGTCTAATGTGGGTTTTTAAGGTCGGATTGGAGCCTATATGGTCCCACTTGCTGTAATGTGGGTTTTTAAGGTACGATTGGGGCCTACAGTATATGGTCCCAATTGGTGTAATGTGGGTTTTTCAGGTTCGGTCTGGGCCTATATGGTTCAGCTTGTTTTAAAGTGGGTTTTTAAGTTCTGGTTGGTGTCTATATGATTCTGCTTGGTGTACTGTGGGTCTTTAAGATCCGATTGCGGCCTGTATGGTCCTGCTTGGTATAATGTGGGTTTTTAAGGTCCGGTTGGGGCCTATATGGTCCCGCTTGGTGTTATGTGGGTTTTAAAGGTCCGGTTGGGGCCTATATGGTCCCGTTTGGTGTAATGTGGGTTTTTATGATCTGAATTGGGCCTATATAGTCCGGCTTAGGATTTTAAGGTTTTAAAGGTCCGTTTGGGGCCTATACGGTCCCGCTTGGTGTAATGTGTTTTTTTAAGGACCGGTTGGGCCTCTCTGGTCCTGCTTGGTGTAATGTGGGTTTTTAAGGTCCAGTTTCGGCCTATATAGTGCCGCTTGGTGTAATGTGCTTTTTAAGGTTCAGTTGGCGCCTATATCGTTCAGCTTGGTGTAATGTGGGTTTTTAAGGTCCGTTTGGGGATTATATGGTTCCGCTTGGTGTAATGTGGGTTTCTAAGGTTCGGTTGGGGCCTATATGGTTCCTCTTGGTGTAATGTGGGTTTTTATGGTCCTGTTGAGAACTATATAGTCGCGCTTGGTATTTTAAGGTTTTAAAGGTACAGTTGGGGCCTATATGGTCCAGCTTGGTGTAATGTGGGTTTTTAAGGTCCGGTTGGGGCCTATATGCTCCCGTTTGGTGTAATGTGGGTTTCTGAGGACCGGTTGGAGTCTATATGGTCCCGCTTGGTATTTTAAGGTTTTAAAGGTACAGTTGCGGCATATATGGTCCCGCTTGGTGTAGTGTGGGTTTTTAAGACCCGGTTGGGGCCTATATGGTCCCGCTTGGTGTAATGTGGGATGTTAAGGTCTGGTTAGGGCCTATATGGTCTTGCTTGGTGTAATGTGGGTTTTTAAGGTTCGGTTGGGGCTTATATTGTTCAGCTTGGTGTAATGTGGGTTTTTAAGGTCCGTTTGGGGCCTATATGGTTCCGCTTGGTGTAATGGGGGTTTTTAAGGTCTGGTTGGGGCCTATATGGTCCAGCTTGGTGTAATGTGGCTTGTAAAGGTCCGGTTGGGGCTTATTTGGTCCCGTTTGGTGTAATGTGTGTTTTTAAGGTCCGGTTTGGGCCTATACAGTCTCGCTTGGTATTTTAAGGTTTTAAAGGTCCGATTGGGGCCTATATCGTCCAGCTTGTTGTAATGTGGGTTTTTAAGGTCTGGTTGGGGCCTAAATTATTCCGCTTGATGCAATGTGGGTTTTTAAGGTTCGGTTGGAACATATATAGTCCTGTTTGGTGTAATGTGGGTTTTTAAGGTCTAGTTTGGGCCTATATGGTCCCGCTTGGGATTTTAAGGTTTTAAAGGTCCGGTTGGGGCCTATATGGTCCTACTTGTTGTAATATGGGTTTTTAAGGTCCAGTTGGGGCCCATATGGTCCTTCTTGGTGTAATGTGGGTTTTTAAGGTCCGGTTGGGGCCCAAATGGTTCTGCTTGGTGCAATGTGGGTTTTTAAGGTTCGGTTGGGGCCTATATGGTTCCACTTGGTGTAATGTGGGTTTTAAAGGTCCTGTTGGGGCCTATATGGTCCCGCTTGGTGTAATGTGGGTTTTTAAGGTCCAGTTGGGGCCCATATAGTCCCATTTGGTGTGATGTGGGTTTTTAAGGTCTGGTTTGTTCCGATATAGTCCCGCTTCCGATTTTAAGGTTTTAAAGTTCCGGTTGGGGCCTATATGGTCCCGCTTGGTGTAATGTGGGTTTTTAAGGTCCAGTTGGGGCTTATTTAGTCCCGTTTGGAGTGATGTGGGTTTTTATGGTCCGGTTTGGGCCTATATAGTCCCGCTTGGTATTTTAAGGTTTTGAAGGTCCAGTTGGGGCCTATATGGTCCCGCTTGGTGTAATGTGGTATTTTAAGGTCCGGTTGGGGCCTATATGCTCCCGTTTGGTGTAATGTGGGTTTTTGAGGACCAGTTTGGGCCTATATAGTCCAACTTGGTATTTTAAGGTTTTAAAGGTCTGGTTGGGTCCTTTATGGTCCCGCTTTGTCTAATGTGGGTTTTTAAGGTCGCATTGGAGCCTATATGGTCCCACTTGGTGTAATGTGGGTTTTTAAGGTAAGGTTGGGGCCTATATGGTCCCGCTTGGTGTAATGTGGGTTTTTAAGGTCCGGTTGGGGCCTATAAGGTCCCGCTCTGTATATTAAGGTTTTAAAGGTACAGTTAGGGCCCATATGGTCCCGCTTGGTGGAATGTGGGTTTTTAAGGTCCGTTTGGGGCCTATATGGTTTCGCTTGGTGTAATGTGGGTTTTTATAGTCCTGTTGGCGACTATATAGTCCCGCTTGGTATTTGAAAGTTTTAAAGGTCCGGTTGGGGCCTATATGGTCCTGCTTGGTGTAATGTGGGTTTTTAAGGTGCGGTTGGGACCTATATAGTCCCGATTGGTGTAATGTGGTTTTTTAAGGTCCGGTTTGGGCCTATATAGTCCTGCTTGGTATTTTAAGGTTTTGAAGGTACGGTTGGGGCCTATATGGTCCCACTTGGTGTAATGTGGGTTTTTAAGGTCCGGTTGGGACCTATATGGTACCACTTAGTGTAATGTGGGTTTTTAAGGTTTGGTTGGGGCCTATATGGTTTAGCTTGGTGTAATAAAAGTTTTTAAGGTCGTTTGGGGCCTATATTATTCCGCTTGGTGTAACAAGGGTTTTTATGGTCAGGTTGGGAATTTTATAGTCCTGCTTGGTCTTTTAAGGTTTAAAGGTCCGGTTGTGGCCTATATGGTTCCGCTTGGTGTAATATTGGTTTTTAAGGTCCGGTTTGGGCCTATATGGACCCGCTTGGTGTAATGTGGGTTTTTAAGGTCCGGTTGGGGCCTATAGAGTTCCGTTTGATGTGATGTGGGTTTTTAAGTTCCGGTTTGGGCCTATATAGTCCCTCTTGATATTTTAAGGTTTTAAAGGTCCGATTGGGGCCTATATGGTCCCACTTGGTGTAATGTGGGTTTTTAAGGACCGGTTTGGGCCTACATAGCCCTGCTTGGTATTTTAAGGTTTTATAGGTCCGCTTTGGGCCTATATGGTTCTGCCTGGTGTAATGTGTCATTTTAAGGTCCGGTTGGGGCCTATATGCTTCCGTTTGGTGTAATGTGGGTTTTTGAGGCCCAGTTTGGGCCTATATAGTCCAACTTGGTATTTTAAGCTTTTAAAGGTCCTGTTGGGTCCTTTATGGTCCTGCTTTGTCTAATGTGGGTTTTTAAGGTCGGATTGGAGCCTATATGGTCCCCCTTGCTGTAATGTGGGTTTTTAAGGTACGATTGGGGCCTATAGTATATGGTCCCAATTGGTGTAATGTGGGTTTTTCAGGTTCGGTTTGGGCCTATATGGTTCAGCTTGTTGTAATGTGGGTTTTTAAGTTCCGGTTGGTGTCTATATGAATCCGCTTGGTGTACTGTGGGTTTTTAAGATCCGATTGCGGCCTGTATGGTCCTGCTTGGTATAATGTGGGTTTTTAAGGTCCGGTTGGGGCCTATATGGTCTTGCTTGGTGTAATGTGGGATTTAAAGGTCCGGTTGGGGCCTATATGGTCCCGTTTGGTGTAATGTGGGTTTTTATGGTCTGGATTGGGCCTATATAGTCCCGCTTAGGATTTTAAGGTTTTAAAGGTCCGTTTGGGGCCTATACGGTCCCGCTTGGTGTAATGTGGGTTTTTAAGGTCCGGTAGGGGCCTATATGGTCCCGCTTGGTGTAATGTGCTTTTTAAGGTTCAGTTGGCGCCTATATCGTTCAGCTTGGTGTAATGTGGGTTTTTAAGGTTCGGTTGGGGCCTATATGGTCCCTCTTGGTGTAATGTGGGTTTTTATGGTCCTGTTGAGAACTATATAGTCGAGCTTGGTATTTTAAGGTTTTAAAGGTACAGTTGGGGCCTATATGGTCCATCTTGGTGTAAAGTGGGTTTTTAAGGTCCGGTTGGGGCCTATATGCTCCCGTTTGGTGTAATGTGGGTTTCTGAGGACCGGTTGGAGTCTATATGGTCCCGCTTGGTATTTTAAGGTTTTAAAGGTACAGTTGGGGCATATATGGTCCCGCTTGGTGTAGTGTGGGTTTTTAAGACCTGGTTGGGGCCTATATGGTCCCGCTTGGTGTAATGTGGGATGTTAAGGTCTGGTTGGGGCCTATATGGTCTCGCTTGGTGTAATGTGGGTTTTTAAGGTTCGGTTGGGGCTTATATTGTTCAGCTTTGTGTAATGTGGGTTTTTAAGGTCCGTTTGGGGCCTATATGGTCCAGCTTGGTGTAATGTGGCTTGTAAAGGTCCGGTTGGGGCTTATTTGGTCCCGTTTGGTGTAATGTGTGTTTTTAAGGTCCGGTTTGGGCCTATACAGTCTCGCTTGGTATTTTAAGGTTTTAAAGGTCCGATTGGGGCCTATATCGTTCCGCTTGGTGTAATGGGGGATTTTAAGGTCTGGTTGGTGCCTATATGGTCCAGCTTGGTGTAATGTGGCTTTTTATGATACGATAGGGCACTATAGTCCCACTTGGTATTTTAAGGTTTTAAAGGTCCGGTAGTGGCCTATATGGTTCCGCTTGGTGTAATGGGGGTTTTTAAGGTCTGGTTGGGGCCTATATGGTGCAGCTTGGTGTAATGTGGCTTGTAAAGGTCCGGTTGGGGCTTATTTGGTCCCGTTTGGTGTAATGTGTGTTTTTAAGGTCCGGTTTGTGCCTATACAGTCTCGCTTGGTATTTTAAGGTTTTAAAGGTCCGATTGGGGCCTATATCGTTCCGCTTGTTGTAATGTGGGTTTTTAAGGTCCGGTTGGGGCCTAAATTGTTCCGCTTGGTGCAATGTGGGTTTTTAAGGTTCGGTTGGAACATATATAGTCCTGTTTGGTGTAATGTGGGTTTTTAAGGTCTGGTTTGGGCCTATATGGTCCCGCTTGGGATTTTAAGGTTTTAAAGGTCCGATTGGGGCCTATATGGTCCTACTTGTTGTAATATGGGTTTTAAAGGTCCAGTTGGGGCCTATATGGTCCTTCTTGGTGTAATGTGGGTTTTTAAGGTCCGGTTGGGGCTTAAATGGTTCTGCTTGGTGCAATGTGGGTTTTTAAGGTTCGGTTGGGGCCTATATGGTTCAGCTTGGTGTAAGGTGGGTTTTAAAGATCTGGTTGCGGTCTATATGGTCCCTCTTAATGTAATGTGGGTTTTAAAGGTCCGGTTTAGGCCTATATGGTACCGCTTGGTGTAATATGGGTTTTAAAGGTCCGGTTGGGACATATATAGTCCCGTTTGGTGTAATGTGGGTTATTAAGTTCTGGTTTGGGCCTATATAGTCCCGCTTGGGATTTTAAGGTTTTGAAAGGTCCAGTTGGGGCCTATATGATCCTACTTTGTGTAATGTGGGTTTTTAAGGTCCAGTTGGGGCCTATATGGTCCTTCTTGGTGTAATGTGGGTTTTTAAGGTCCGTTTGGGGCCTATAAAGTCCCGCTTGGTATTTTAAGGTTTTAAAGGTACGGATGGAGCCCATAGGCTTCTGCTTGTTGTAATGTGGGTTTTTAAGGTCCGTTTGCGGCCTATATGGTCCCGTTGATGTAATGTGCGTTTGAAAGGTCTGTTTGGGGCCTATATGGTTCCACTTGGTGTAATGTGGGTTTTAAAGGTCCTGTTGGGGCCTATATGGTCCCGCTTGGTGTAATGTGGGTTTTTAAGGTCCAGTTGGGGCCCATATAGTCCCATTTGGTGTGATGTGGGTTTTTAAGGTCTGGTTTGTTCCGATATAGTCCCGCTTCCGATTTTAAGGTTTTAAAGTTCCGGTTGGGGCCTATATGGTCCCGCTTGGTGTAATGTGGGTTTTTAAGGTCCAGTTGGGGCCTATTTATTCCCGTTTGGTGTGATGTGGGTTTTTATGGTCCGGTTTGGGCCTATATAGTCCCGCTTGGTATTTTAAGGTTTTGAAGGTCCGGTTGGGGCCTATATGGTCCCGCTTGGTGTAATGTGGTATTTTAAGGTCCGGTTGGGGCCTATATGCTCCCGTTTGGTGTAATGTGGGTTTTTGAGGACCAGTTTGGGCCTATATAGTCCAACTTGGTATTTTAAGCTTTTAAAGGTCCGGTTGGATCCTTCATGGTCCCGCTTTGTCTAATGTGGGGTTTTAAGGTCAGATTGGAGCCTATATGGTCCCACTTGGTGTAATGTGGGTTTTTAAGGTCTGGTTGGGGCCTATAAGGTCCCGCTCTGTATATTAAGGTTTTAAAGGTAAAGTTAGGGCCCATATGGTCCCGCTTGGTGGAATGTAGGTTTTTAAGGTCCGTTTGGGGCCTATATGGTTCTGCTTGGTGTAATGTGGGTTTTTATAGTCCTGTTGGCGACTATATAGTCCTGCTTGGTATTTGAAAGTTTTAAAGGTCCGGTTGGGGCCTATATGGTCCTGCTTGGTGTAATGTGGGTTTTTAAGGTGCGGTTGGGACCTATATAGTCCCGATTGGTGTAATGTGGTTTTTTTAAGGTCCGGTTTGGGCCTATATAGTCCTGCTTGGTATTTTAAGGTTTTGAAGGTACGGTTGGGGCCTATATGGTCCCACTTGGTGTAATGTGGGTTTTTAAGGTCCGGTTGGGACCTATATGGTACCACTTAGTGTAATGTGGGTTTTAAGGTTCGGTTGGGGCCTATATGGTTTAGCTTGGTGTAATAAAAGTTTTTAAGGTCGTTTGGGGCCTATATTATTCCGCTTGGTGTAACAAGGGTTTTTATGGTCAGGTTGGGAACTTTATAGTCCTGCTTGGTCTTTTAAGGTTTAAAGGTCCGGTTGTGGCCTATATGGTTCCGCTTGGTGTAATATTGGTTTTTAAGGTCCGGTTTGGGCCTATATGGACCCGCTTGGTGTAATGTGGGTTTTTAAGGTCCGGTTGGGGCCTATAGAGTTCCGTTTGATGTGATGTGGGTTTTTAAGTTCCGGTTTGGGCCTATATAGTCCCTCTTGATATTTTAAGGTTTTAAAGGTCCAATTGGGGCCTATATGGTCCCGCTTGGTGTAATGTGGGTTTTTAAGGACTGGTTTGGGCCTATATGCTCCCGGTCTATATGGTCCCGCTTAATGTAATGTGGGTTTTAAAGGTCCGGTTTAGGCCTATATGGTACCGCTTGGTGTAATATGGGTTTTAAAGGTCCGGTTGGGACATATATAGTCCCGTTGGGTGTAATGTGGGTTATTAAGTTCTGGTTTGGGCCTATATAGTCCCGCTTGGGATTTTAAGGTTTTAAAGGTCCGGTTGGGGCCTATATGATCCTACTTTGTGTAATGTGGGTTTTTAAGGTCCAGTTGGGGCCTATATGGTCCTTCTTGGTGTAATGTGGGTTTTTAAGGTCCGTTTGGGGCCTATAAAGTCCTGCTTGGTATTTTAAGGTTTTAAAGGTACGGATGGAGCCCATAGGCTTCCGCTTGTTGTAATGTGGGTTTTTAAGGTCCGTTTGCGGCCTATATGGTCCCGTTGATGTAATGTGCGTTTGAAAGGTCTGTTTGGGGCCTATATGGTTCCACTTGGTGTAATGTGGGTTTTAAAGGTCCTGTTGGGGCCTATATGGTCCCGCTTGGTGTAATGTGGGTTTTTAAGGTCCAGTTGGGGCCCATATAGTCCCATTTGGTGTGATGTGGGTTTTTAAGGTCTGGTTTGTTCCGATATAGTCCCGCTTCCGATTTTAAGGTTTTAAAGTTCCGGTTGGGGCCTATATGGTCCCGCTTGGTGTAATGTGGGTTTTTAAGGTCCAGTTGGGGCCTATTTATTCCCGTTTGGTGTGATGTGGGTTTTTATGGTCCGGTTTGGGCCTATATAGTCCCGCTTGGTATTTTAAGGTTTTGAAGGTCCGGTTGGGGCCTATATGGTCCCGCTTGGTGTAATGTGGTATTTTAAGGTCCGGTTGGGGCCTATATGCTCCCGTTTGGTGTAATGTGGGTTTTTGAGGACCAGTTTGGGCCTATATAGTCCAACTTGGTATTTTAAGCTTTTAAAGGTCCGGTTGGATCCTTCATGGTCCCGCTTTGTCTAATGTGGGGTTTTAAGGTCAGATTGGAGCCTATATGGTCCCACTTGGTGTAATGTGGGTTTTTAAGGTAAGGTTGGGGCCTATATGGTCCCGCTTGGTGTAATGTTGGTTTTTAAGGTCTGGTTGGGGCCTATATGGTTCTGCTTGGTGTAATGTGGGTTTTTATAGTCCTGTTGGCGACTATATAGTCCTGCTTGGTATTTGAAAGTTTTAAAGGTCCGGTTGGGGCCTATATGGTCCTGCTTGGTGTAATGTGGGTTTTTAAGGTGCGGTTGGGACCTATATAGTCCCGATTGGTGTAATGTGGGTTTTTAAGGTCCGGTTTGGGCCTATATAGTCCTGCTTGGTATTTTAAGGTTTTGAAGGTACGGTTGGGGCCTATATGGTCCCACTTGGTGTAATGTGGGTTTTTAAGGTCCGGTTGGGACCTATATGGTACCACTTAGTGTAATGTGGGTTTTTAAGGTTCGGTTGGGGCCTATATGGTTTAGCTTGGTGTAATAAAAGTTTTTAAGGTCGTTTGGGGCCTATATTATTCCGCTTGGTGTAACAAGGGTTTTTATGGTCAGGTTGGGAACTTTATAGTCCTGCTTGGTCTTTTAAGGTTTAAAGGTCCGGTTGTGGCCTATATGGTTCCGCTTGGTGTAATATTGGTTTTTAAGGTCCGGTTTGGGCCTATATGGACCCGCTTGGTGTAATGTGGGTTTTTAAGGTCCGGTTGGGGCCTATAGAGTTCCGTTTGATGTGATGTGGGTTTTTAAGTTCCGGTTTGGGCCTATATAGTCCCTCTTGATATTTTAAGGTTTTAAAGGTCCAATTGGGGCCTATATGGTCCCGCTTGGTGTAATGTGGGTTTTTAAGGACTGGTTTGGGCCTATATGCTCCCGTTTGGTGTAATTTGGGTTTTTAAGGACCAGTTTGGGCCTATATAGTCCAACTTGGTATTTTAAGTTTTAAAGGTCCGGTTGGGTCCTTTATGGTCCTGCTTTGTCTAATGTGGGTTTTTAAGGTCGGATTGGAGCCTATATGGTCCCACTTGCTGTAATGTGGGTTTTTAAGGTACGATTGGGGCCTACAGTATATGGTCCCAATTTGTGTAATGTGGGTTTTTAAGTTCCGGTTGGTGTCTATATGATTCCGCTTGGTATACTGTGGGTTTTTAAGATCCGATTGCGGCCTGTATGGTCCTGCTTGGTATAATGTGGGTTTTTAAGGTCCGGTTGGGCCTATATGGTCCCGCTTGGTGTAATGTGGGTTTTAAAGGTCCAGTTGGGGCCTATATGGTCCCATTTGGTGTAATGTGGGTTTTTATGGTCTGGATTGGGCCTATATAGTCCCGTTTAGGATTTTAAGGTTTTAAAGGTCCGTTTGGGGCCTATACGGTCCCGCTTGGTGTAATGTGTTTTTTTAAGGATCGGTTGGGCCTATATGGTCCTGCTTGGTGTAATGTGGGTTTTTAAGGTCCAGTTTCGGCCTCTATTGTGCCGCTTGGTATTTTAAGGTTTTAAAGGTCCGATTGGGGCCTATATGGTCCCGCTTGGTGTAATGTGGGTTTTTAAGGTCCGGTAGGGGCCTATATGGTCCCGCTTGGTGTAATTTGCTTTTTAAGGTTCAATTGGCGCCTATATCGTTCAGCTTGGTGTAATGTGGGTTTTTAAGGTCCGTTTGGGGCTTATATGGTTCCGGCTTAGTGTAATGTGGGTTTTTAAGGTTCGGTTGGGGCCTATATGGTTCCTCTTGGTGTAATGTGGGTTTTTATGGTCCTGTTGAGAACTATATAGTCGCGCTTGGTATTTTAAGGTTTTAAAGGTACAGTTGGGGCCTATATGGTCCAGCTTGGTGTAATGTGGGTTTTTAAGGTCCGGTTGGGGCCTATATGCTCCCGTTTGGTGTAATGTGGGTTTCTGAGGACCGGTTGGAGTCTATATGGTCCCGCTTGGTATTTTAAGGTTTTAAAGGTACAGTTGGGGCCTATATGGTCCCGCTTAGTGTAATGTGGGATGTTAAGGTCTGGTTGGGGCCTATATGGTCTTGCTTGGTGTAATGTGGGTTTTTAAGGTTCGGTTGGGGCTTATATTGTTCAGCTTGGTGTAATGTGGGTTTTTAAGGTCCGTTTGGGGCCTATATGGTTCCGCTTGGTTTAATGTGGCTTTTTATGATACGATAGGGCACTATGATCCCACTTGGTATTTTAAGGTTTTAAAGGTCCGGTAGTGGCCTATATGGTTCCGCTTGGTGTAATGGGGGGTTTTAAGGTCTGGTTGGGGCCTATATGGTCCAGCTTGGTGTAATGTGGCTTGTAAAGGTCCGCTTGGGGCTTATTTGGTCCCGTTTGGTGTAATGTGTGTTTTTAAGGTCCGGTTTGGGCCTATACAGTTTTGCTTGGTATTTTAAGGTTTTAAAGGTCCGATTGGGGCCTATATCGTCCTGCTTGTTGTAATGTGGGTTTTTAAGGTCCGGTTGGGGCCTAAATTGTTCCGCTTGGTGCAATGTGGGTTTTTAAGGTTCGGTTGGAACATATATAGTCCTGTCTGGTGTAATGTGGGTTTTTAAGGTCTGGTTTGGGCCTATATGGTCCCGCTTGGGATTTTAATGTTTTAAAGGTCCGGTTGTGGCCTATATGGTCCTACTTGATGTAATATGGTTTTTTAAGGTCCAGTTGGGGCCTATATGGTCCTTCTTGGTGTAATGTGGGTTTTTAAGGTCCGGTTGGGGCCCAAATGGTTCTGCTTGGTGCAATGTGGGTTTTAAAGGTCCGGTTGGGACATATATAGTCCCGTTTGGTGTATTGTGGGTTATTAAGGTCTGGTTTGGGCCTATATAGTCCCTCTTGGGATTTTAAGGTTTTAAAGGTCTGGTTCGGACCTATATGATCCTACTTTGTGTAATGTGGATTTTTAAGGTCCGGTTGGGGCCTATATGGTCCTTCTTGGTGTAATGTGGGTTTTTAAGGTCCGTTTGGGGCCTATAAAGTCCCGCTTGGTATTTTAAGGTTTTAAAGGTACGGATGGAGCCCATAGGCTTCCGCTTGTTGTAATGTGGGATTTTAAGGTCCGTTTGCGGCCTATATGGTCCCGCTTGGTGTAATGTGGGTTTTTAAGGTCCAGTTGGGGCCCATATAGTCCCATTTGGTGTGATGTGGGTTTTTAAGGTCTGGTTTGTGCCTATATAGTCCCGCTTCCGATTTTAAGGTTTTAAATGTCCGGTTGGGGCCTATATGGTCCCGCTTGGTGTAATGTGGGTTTTTAAGGTCCAGTTGGGGCCTATTTATTCCCGTTTGGTGTGATGTGGGTTTTTATGGTCCGGTTTGGGCCTATATAGTCCTGCTTGGTATTTTAAGGTTTTGAAGGTCCGGTTGGGGCCTATATGGTCCCGCTTGGTGTAATGTGGTATTTTAAGGTCCGGTTGGGGCCTATAAGGTCCCGCTCTGTATATTAAGGTTTTAAAGGTACAGTTAGGGCCCATATGGTCCCGCTTGGTGGAATGTTGGTTTTTAAGGTCCGTTTGGGGCCTATATGGTACCGCTTGGTGTAATGTGGGTTTTAAGGACCGGTTTGGGCCTACTTAGTCTTGCTTAGTATTTTAAGGTTTTATAGGTCCGCTTTGGGCCTATATGGTTCCATTTGGTTAAATGTCGATTTTTAAGGTTCTGGTTGAAGCATATATGGTCCTACTTGCTGTAATGTGGGTTTTTAAGGTCCGGTTGGGGCCTATATAGTCCCCTGTGTTGCAATGTGTTATTTTAAGGTCCAGTTGGGGCCTATATAGTCCCGCTTGGTATCTTATGGTTTTAAAGTTCTGTGGGGCCTATATGCTCTCATTTGGTGTAATGTGGGGTTTAAAGGTCCGGTTGGGACCTCTATAGTCCGGTTTGGTTTAATGCAGGTTTTTTAAGGCCTTGTTTGGGCCTCTATAGTCCTTCTTGGGATTTTAAGGTTTTAAAGGTCCGGTTGGGGCCTCTATGGTCCCGCTTGGTGTAACGTGGGTTTTTAAGGTCCGGTTGTGGCCTATATGGTCCCGTTTGGTGTGATGTGGGTTTTTATGGTGCGGTTTGGGCCTATTTAGTCCAGCTTGGTATTTTAAGGTTTTGAAGGTCCGGTTGGGGCCTATATGGTCCCGCTTTGTGTAATGTGGTATTTTAAGGTCCGGTTGGGGCCTATATGCTCCCGTTTGGTGTAATGTGGGTTTTTGAGGTAATGTTGGGGCCTATATGGTCCCGCTTGGTGGAATGTAGGTTTTTAAGGTCCGTCTGGGGCCTATATGGTTCTGCTTGGTGTAATGTGGGTTTTTAAGGACCGGTTTGGGCCTACATAGTCCTGCTTGGTATTTTAAGGTTTTATAGGTCCGCTTTGGGCTTATATGGTTCCATTTGTTTAAATGTGGATTTTTAAGGTTCTGGTTGAAGCATATATGGTCCCACTTGCTTTAATGTGGGTTTTTAAGGTCCGGTTGGGGCCTATATAGTCCCCCTTGTTGTAATGTGGGTTTTTAAGGTCCAGTTGGGGCCTATATAGTCCCGCTTGGTATCTTAAGGTTTTAAAGGTCTGTGGTGGCCTATATGCTCCCATTTGGTGTAATGTGGGTTTTAAAGGTCCGGTTGGGACCTATATAGTCCGGTTTGGTTTAATGAAGGTTTTTTAAGGCCTTGTTTGGGCCTCTATAGTCCTTCTTGGGATTTTAAGGTTTTAAAGGTCCAGTTGGGGCCTATAGGGTCCCGCTTGGTTTAATGTGGGGTTTTAAGGTCCGGTTCGGGCCTATATGATCCTGCTTGGTGTAATGTGGGTTTTTAAGGTCCGGTTTGGCCCTATATAGTCCTACTTGGTATTTTAAGGTTTTAAAGTTCCGGTTGGAGCCTCTATGGTCCCGCTTGGTGTAATGTGGATTTTTAAGGTCCGGTTGGGGCCTATATGGTCCCGCTTGATGTAATGTGGGTTTTAAAGGTCCGTTTGGGGCCTATATGGTCCCGCTTGGTGTAATGTGGGTTTTTAAGGTCCAGTCGGGGCCTATTTAGTCCTCTTTGGTGTGATGTGGGTTTTTAAGGTCCGGTTGGGGCCTATATGGTCCTGCTTTGTGTAATGTGAGTTTTTAAGGTTCGGTTGGGGCCCATATGGTTCTGCCTGGTGTAATGTGGTATTTTAAGGTCCGGTTGTGGCCTATATGCTCCCGTTTGGTGTAATGTGGGTTTTGGAGGACCAGTTTGGGCCTATATAGTCCAACTTGGTATTTTAAGGTTTTAAAGGTCCGATTGGGTCCTTTATGGTTCCGCTTTGTCTAATGTGGGTTTTTAAGGTCGGATTGGAGCCTATATGGTCCCACTTGGTGTAATGTGGGTTTTTAAGGTAAGGTTGGGGCCTATATAGTCCCGTTTGGTGTAATGTGGGTTTTTAAGGTCCGGTTGGGGCCTATAAGGTCCCGCTCTGTATATTAAGGTTTTAAATGTACAGTTGGGGCCCATATGGTCCCGCTTGGTGGAATGTGGGTTTTTAAGGTCCGTTTGGAGCCTATATGGTACCGCTTGGTGTAATGTGGGTTTTTAAGGACCGGTTTGGGCCTACATAGTCCTGCTTGGTATTTTAAGGTTTTATAGGTCCGCTTTGGGCCTATATGGTTCCACTTGTTTAAATGTGGGTTTTTAAGGTTCTGGTTGAAGCATATATGGTCCCACTTGCTATAATGTGGGTTTTTAAGGTACGATTGGGGCCTACAGTATATGGTCCCAATTTGTGTAATGTGGGTATTTAAGGTCCGGTGTGGGCCTATATGGTCCCCCTTGGTGTAATGTGGGTTTTTAAGGTCCAGTTTGAGCCTATATAGTCCCGCTTGGTATCTTAAGGTTTTGAAGGTCTGTTGGGGCCTATATGCTCCCATTTGGTGTAATGTGGATTTTAAAGGTCCGGTTGGGACCTATATAGTCCGATTTGGTGTAATGTTGGTTTTTAAGGTCCGGTTTGGGCCTATATAGTCCCGCTTGGTATTTTAAGGTTTTAAAGGTCCGGTTGGGGCCTCTATGGGCCCACTTGTTGTAATCTGGGTTTTTAAAGTCTGGTTGGTACCTATATATTCCCACTTTGTATTTTAAGGTTTTAAAGGTACAGATGGAGCCTATATGGCCTAGCTTGGTGTAATTTGGGGTTTTAAAGTCCGGTTGGAGCCTATATGGTCCTGCTTGGTGTAATGTGGGTTTTCATAGTTTGGTTGGGCACTATATAGTCCCGCTTGGTATTTTACAGTTTTAAAGGTCCAGTTGGGGCCTATATGATCCAGCTTGGTGTAATGTGCATTTTTAAGGTTTGGTTGGGGCCTATATGGTTCCGCTTGGTGTAATGTGGGTTTTTATGGTCCAGTTGGGAACTCTATAGTCCAGCTTGGTATTTTAATGTTTTAAAGGTACAGTTGGGGCCCATATGGTTCCGCTTGGTGTAATGTGGGTTTTTAAGGATCGGTTTGGGCCTACATAGTCCTGCTTGGTATTTTAAGGTTTTATAGGTCCGTTTGGGGCCTATATGGTTCCACTTGGTGTAATGTGGGTTTTTAAGGTACGATTGTGGCCTATATGGGCCCAATTGGTGTAATGTGGGTTTTTAAGGTCCGGTTGGGGCCTATATGGTCCCCCTTGGTGTAATGTGGGTTTTTAAGGTCCAGTTGGGGCCTATATAGTCCAGATTGGTATCTTAAGGTTTTAAAGGTCAGGTTGGGCCTATATGGTTCAGCTTTGTGTAATGTGGGTTTTTATGGTCTGGTTGGGAACTATATAGTCCCGCTGGGTATTTTAAGGTTTTAAAGGTACGGTTGGGGCCTATATGGTCCGGCTTGGTGTAATGTGGGTTTTTAATGTCCGGTTGGGGCCTATATGGATCTGCTTGGGTTAATGTGGGTTTTTAAGGTCTGGTTGTGGCCTATATGCTTCTATTTGGTGTAATGTGGGTTTTTGAGGACCGGTTTGGGCCTATATAGGCCCGCTTGGTATTTTAAGGGTTTAAAGGTCCGGTTGGGCCCTATTTGGTCCTGCTTGGTGTAATGTGTGATTTTAAGGTCCGGTTGGGGCCTATATGGTCCCGATTGGTGTATTGTGGGTTTTTAAGGTTTGGTAGGGGCCTATATGGTTCCGCTTGGTGTAATGTGGGTTTTTATGGTCTGGTTGGGAACTATATAGTTCCGCTTGGTATTTTAAGATTTAAAAGGTATGGTTGGGGCCTTTATGGTCCCACTTGGTGTAATGTGGGTTTTTAAGGTACGATTTTAGCCTATATGGTCCCACTTGGTTTAATGTGGGTTTTTAAGGTACGGGTGGGCCTATATGGTCCCGCTTGGTGTAATTTGGGTGTTTAAGTTCCGGTTGGGGTCTATATAGTACCGCTTGGTATTTTACGGTTTTAAAGGTCCAATTGGGGCCTATATTGTCCTGCTTGCTGTAATGTCGGTTTTTAAAGTCTGGTTGGTACCTATATATTCCCACTTTGTATTTTAAGGTTTTAAAGGTACAGATGGAGCCTATATGGCCTAGCTTGGTGTAATTTGGGGTTTTAAAGTCCGGTTGGAGCCTATATGGTCCTGCTTGGTGTAATGTGGGTTTTTATAGTTTGGTTGGGCACTATATAGTCCCGCTTGGTATTTTACAGTTTTAAAGGTATGGTTGGGGCCTATATGGTCCCGCTTGGTGTAATGTGGGGTTTTAAAGTCCAGTTGGGGCCTATATGGTTTAGTTTGGTTTAATGTTGGTTTTTGAGGACCGGTTTGGGCCTATATCATCCAGATTTGTATTTTAAGGTTTTAAAGATTTGGTTGGGGCCTATATGGTCCTGATTGGTGTAGTGTGGGTTTTTAAGGTCCGGTTGTTCCCTATTCAGTGCTGCTTGGTATTTTATGTTTTTTTAGGTACGATTTGTGCATATATAGTCTTGATTGGAGTAATGTGGGTTTTTAAGGTCCGGTTGGGTCCTATATAGTCCCGCTTGGTATTTTAAGTTTTTTTTTAGGTACAGCTTTGGCCTATATAGTCCTGCTTGGTATAATGTGAGTTTTAAGGTCCAGTTCTGGCCTATATAGTCCCGCTTTGTATTATATGTTTTTTTTAGTTATGGTTGGGGCCTAGTCTCGCTTGGTTTCATAGGTGTTTTTAAGTACGGTTGGGGTCTTGCAATCTCTGATTTGTTTGCTTGTTTTATATCGCACCCAGGTCCAAACACTCTGCGGCTACAGACTATTTTGGACTACTACACTTGAAGACACCCTGAGAAGGAGAGTCAACAGTTGGTGAGTGTCATTACATTGATGCAGAAAAGAAATGTTATTATTTGCCTAAATCCCAACATTCTAGTATTTTTAAACAGTATTAAAAAATCAGTAGGTGCAAGAATTGACTATATTCTTGTGAATGAAAGTATGCTTAAGAAAATAGTAAGAGCAGATATTTTACCGATCTGTAAATCGGATCATGGACAAATTACCATAGAATTTGTAAGTGGGAGTGTAAATATAGTTCCTTCAACATGGAAAATTAAAGACTCCATTTTAAAAGATCAAGAAATGAGAAACAAAATAAAAAAAGAACTAGAATTTTATTTCCAAACAAATAGAAACACAGTTGTCTCAAGTATAGTAGTGTGGAACGCTCATAAGGCTGTAATTAGAGGAATATGCATTAGCCTACAGGCTCAAAAAAAGAAACAACAGGGACGCCCGTTGAGAGAGTCCTATAACCAGTTAGCCAAACTGGATAAGATCAACAAAAGTGCCCCTACTAAGAGTATTCAAGAGCAGATAAAGATTGTAAAACTTCATATAAAAAAAATAGAACAACAACGGGTGGATAACTCCCTCTGGAAATTGCAAAAATATCTGTACCATTTTGGAGAGAAAGCATCTAAATTTCTAGCTACTAAATTTAAGGGTAAAAAGAATAAAAATAGGATAGATGAGTTAATGGTTGATAAAAAAAACAATAACGAATCCTTCCAAAATAGTAGAGGCTTTCGGAAAATTCTATGAGAAAATGTATAATTTAGAGGAACACAATGAAGTAACTAAACCAAAAACTGAAGAAATACAACAGTTCCTTGATAAAATACACATCCCTAAATTACCTCCGGAGGAATTAGAAAAATTAAATAGGGAAATATAGGAAATCGAGATTCAAGAAGCAATATCTAATTTGAAAATATCATCTGCACCTGGACCTGATGGCTTCACCAATCAATACTTTAAAATATTCCAAAAAGAAATATGTAGAGATCTAAAAGCAACATTTAATGAAATCTTTAAGAAAGGCCTCGCGCCTAAAGAAATGCTAGAGGCTAACATCATAAATATTCCTAAACAGGAGAAACCCCATATGGAATGCAAGGACTTTCGTCCAATCTCTCTTTTAAATGTTGATTTGAAGATCTATGCCAAAGTGTTGGTAAATAGAATGAATACAATTATGAGACTATTGATTGGTGAAGACCAAAGAGGTTTCATAGTAGGACGTCAGGGAACTGACAACATAAGAAAGTTGCTTAATTTGATTTCCATCTCTAAGGCGAACAACCTGCCTACAGTTTTTCTCTCCCTGGATGCGGAAAAGGCCTTTGACAGAGTCGGATGGAGCTACATGGACCAGGTTCTTGCCAAATTTGGGTTTGGAGAATTTGGTTCCAAGGCCATTAAGGCTCTATATGTGGCTCCATCCGCCTCTGTCATTGGTCTAGGGTTTAGATCACCTAGATTTAAGGTAACCAATGGTACAAGGCAGGGGTGCCCGCTTTCTCCCTTGATATTTGCACTTATGATCGAACCGTTAGCTATAGGTATTCGAGAATTAAGGAATATCAGTGGAATACAAATTGGAAATATAGATCACAAAATATCACTCTTCGCGGATGATGTGTTACTTTCATAAACCAACCCAGTTGAGTCTATAGGGAACCTACAAGAGCTTATAGATGAATTTTCTAAAATATCAAATTACAAACTCAATATAGCTAAATCGGAAATTCTCCAATTAAATCTACAGGATAACGATATTGCATTATTGAAAAGTAAATATGCATTTAATTGGCAATCCCACATCAAGCATGTAGACATACATCTCTATGCAGACCTGAAGCAATCAATTTTACAAAACTTCAGAATAGTTCATCAGAATATAATAGAAGCAATTTCACGTTGGAAAAAAATTCAGACATCATGGTCAGGTCGCATAATAGCAGCCAAAATGTTTCTTATACCTAAAATTACATATGTAATGAGGTGTATTCCGAGCCAATTTCCAAGCTTTATGATTAATAAACTTCAAAGCACTCTTGATAAATACATACACAATGGACGCAGAATAAGAATAAAAGCTCATTATATGGTGAATACATTCAAAAAAGGTGGAATGGCGTACCCATTGATAGTTAAATATCAAGAAGCTATTCTACTCACCCACCTTGTGAGAAATACTGAAGCTATTATAGACCACCATTGGAGTCAGATAGAAAATGAACAAATAAGGAATGGAGATCTGGGTCTCTTAATATTTCTCCAACGAAAAGACTGGGGAAATTTACCACCCGGAGATAACATACTTAAAAAATACACGAGTGCTTGGGTAAAAATCAATCAAAAATATTCATTAATACCTTCTTCCAGTGGGGTTACACCCATATTATTATTAGATAAAATATATCCATCTCCAATATTAAAATTTATGATAAAAAAGGGAGTGATTTTGCTTAAAGAGCTTTTCCAAAAAAATAGGCTATATCCCTTTGAACATTTAGTTTTAATATTTGGATTGTCATCCAGGTACTGGTTTGAATATCTCAAATTAAAAAAATTCTTAAAATCATTGGGTTTCAATAATCTCAAAAATGAAAATAATTCGGATTTGGAAAAATTGATCCTAGCGGAAGATAAATCACATCTAGTGTCCAAGTGTTATAATATAATAAAGAAAAGTAATAACTTCAAAAAAACTATGAAAATGAGAGTATTGGAGTCGGAGCTCAAAGGAGAATGGCCAGTTGAAACTTGGATTAAAGCATTTACAATTACTGATAAAATCATAAAAAATGCTCCCTACAGAGAAAATTTCTTTAAACCAACTAATAGATGGTACTTAGCTCCGTATAACGTGTACCAAATTACTAGAAATGAATCTGAAAAATTGTGCTGGAGGGAATGCGGCCAAGTGGGGACTCATCTACATGTATGGTGGTCCTGTCCAGTCATCAGACAATTGTGGGAGGATTGCTTTCAGCACATTAGACAGGCTTATGAAATTTCAATGAGTTTTTCTCCTGAAATGATTTTGTTTCATATATTTCCTGAAACCTGTTCTAATGAACTCAAGGCATTCTTAATACAGATTTTTATGGCCGTTAAGTGCAGTATTGCACTGAAATGGAGACAAAAAGTTCCAGAAATATTTTACTAAAATTGCTAAAATTCGTGCGTTGGAAATAGATCTTGAGGATATAGGTATTATTATGATTCCTAGATATAAATGGAAAATATGGGACAATAAGTCTAGTGGGTGAGTGTGACCAAAATTAGCATTGTTCCGTCTCTTCTCTCCCCCCCGGCTCCCCCCGCTCCCTCGCCTCGCAAACAGAGATTAGTAATATCTTTTTCTTTTTTTTCTTTTAGTGGTTTGTTTGTTTGTGTGTTTTTGTTTGTTTTTGAATGTTCATTTATGAATATAAGTGAGATTGTGGTAACATCTAGAGAATCAAGTATAAATCCTCTGGAAGGCCCGTTTATGGATGCAGGTGTCACCGCTATTGAATGGTCTTTCTAGCAATGAAGATATTTGTAATGGTACCTGTCACATGCTAGGCTGTAAATTTATAATATACAATAAAACTTGCAGAAGGAAGGGGGAAAAAGAAAGGAGAGAAAAGGAAACGAAAAGGGAAAAGCGTAATAAAAGGAGTAAACTTTATTGGCAGGTAGGTCCAACGGACCACCTAGAACTTGTGATAAAATGGTATTATAATATACTCTACATATGAATTGTTATATTTAGGTGTCTTGTTGTACTGATTAAAACATCATGAATGCCAAAAAGTACTATCTCTATATTGGATGGAAAAGGTATTACTCTAATGGCTATATATGCCAACCCAATCCCAAATTGTTTTGGAAATTTGTTAAAAATTCTCCCTTTCTTACATGTAACGAATTGGAGGGTATGATTGTGTCAATTTTAAATGTTTGTTTTTTTTTGCTTGCTTTTTCCTTGTGTTTGTATATATGTGAAATTTAAATAAATATTTGAAAGCAAAAAAAAAAAAAAAAATCAGTAGGTGGAGTCTATTTCAATGGGTTGGGCAAGTATAAGGTCATTGGGCAGGGCATATAAAGGTCAATATGACAACAGGGGAGGAGTATAAAAATGGGTGGGGTCTGTGTAAGAGGAGGAGCCAAGTCCTGCTTTGGCACCCCTCCGCCACTGGTTAAACCTGAAGGTGATAAGCGTCTTTAAACAGATGCATTTCAGTGATATTTTGGTTTTAAGGCAAGAAGATACTCTGACAGAGTAAGGCAAGATATTTCACAGACCGCAAAGGAGGGAATGAAAGCAGATAACGATAGGAGGAAGTGAGAAGGGGACTGGAAGAGGGAGAAGGGGAGGTATTTGGAGATGTTGGCAGAGTTTTAAGGCATGGTTAGGAATTAAAAAAAAATCTTGAGACTATGGGAAGGCAGTGGAGTGACTGAATGGAACAGACCAAGATCAGGAGTGTGGTATATGAATCTAGCTTTCAATATGGATTAGAGTGAAGACAGACTGGGGGAAGCCATCAAGGAGCGGGTTGCAGTAGTCATTGAGAAAGACTGTATCTGGGCTATACAGCAAACACTTCAATAAAAGAAAAAGGTGTCAGTTGGATTTTTGCTGAAACTGTAGTTGAGGTTTCAATGTGAATGGATTGTTTTGTAGAACTGTAATGAGTTGCTTGAATAAGGGTCCAGCTACCGGAAGACATTGTTTTCGTTGAGCAGTTTGTCTGACAAGCTTTTACTGGCAGGGATGATAGAAATGATCT
Source organism: Discoglossus pictus (assembly GCA_027410445.1). NCBI lineage: Eukaryota > Metazoa > Chordata > Amphibia > Anura > Alytidae > Discoglossus > Discoglossus pictus. The sequence continues at coordinate 207,301,076 of CM050168.1, read as the reverse complement.
GTTTGGGTTGAGGTTATTGTAGATGCCATCCGGTTTATATCGAGTAAAAACTATTTTATTTTTGAAAACAAACATTACCTCCAACATACCGCACCCAGCTTTGCCAATATTCATATGGGCTTATGGGAAGATTTGTACGTGTGGAGTGACCATCCTTTCAAGAAAAATATTATTCGTTGGCATCGGTTTTTTAGATGACGTGATCATCATCTGGAGGTCTGAGTATGAAAATGATAAGGTAGAGTTTTATAAATATGTTAATGCAAATACTATGAACCTCAAGTTTGCCATGAATGTGGACGCCTGGGTATTTCCCTTCTTAGATGTGGTCCTTATAGGAGAGAATGGTTGTATCTCCTCCTGTTTGTACTCTAAACCGATGGATAGCAACTCGTACTTACATGCGAAGAATGACCACAAGAAGAACTGGATCAAGAACATTTCATTCAGTAATTTCCAGCCAATTCGGCTTAACTGTTCAGAGATGGCGGCCTACGAGAAAGAGAGCCAGAAACTAATTAGCAAGTTTAGAGCCAAAGACTACAATGAGCGCATGATTCAGGAAGCATACAGCCGCACCAAAGAGAAACAATGAGGAGACCTGCTAAGAGTGAATACTAATAGGGAACGCCCCAAGGCAGGAGGAAACCAAGAATTTTAAGAAAACATTGGCACATACTCAAATAAGACAACCTTATGTCACATTTAAAAAGAACAGAAGCCTGAAACAGATATTGGCTCCAAGTGCCTTAAGGAAGAAGGTGGAGCCCATGACAGAGAAGTGTTTGAGCACATTGAAATGTTGTTTTAAATCTAAATAAGATCAATAAGTATACAGGTGGCATAAGGTGTAACAAAGATATGGGTATTAAAGGGTGCTACTAGGGATAAAGATAATTGCTATCACAAAGAGAAGTAATGAAAGGTATCCCTTGACAAATAGTGCACACCCAAATACCTAATAACAATATAGAAAATAATGAATAATAAAACGTAACATTTAATAGTATCTTTAAAATACAAGGTTAAAATCTTGATGCTCTGACTTCTTCATGAGAAATAATAATAATGATGAGAAGTGGGAAAAACTCACCTATATCACCAAAATCACCTATAATAATATTTATAATATTGATAATAAAGTGCGGAATATTGAGAGATATATCTAAAAATATAGCTATATCACAAATAATTAGTGTCAGTTATATGACAAAAGGAACATAAGAAGACCGATATTAGTGTAAAATATGAGTAATATTGGCCAGGAGTATTCATTTATTGATTTACTACCACTGCTACATAAATTGATTAATAGGAGCCACTTATTGTTAATTTCAATAATACCCGAATCCCTAATACAAATTCCTGAATATGGAATAACTCCTATAATATTTGTTGATACCAGGTAATGCTGGCTAGAAGTGGGATGGGGACTAAAAATATATAACACAGCTATGGGTCTATTTCGAGTGAAACCCGAGGCTCCTAGCTCCACACACGCCGCCTATGCGTCTGGTGATGACGCCATAGGTCAGCGCTGCGGGTTAATTATGGGTTTATGGGGGTCTGTATTGACCCCCATGAGTGACAGTGTTAATTAAGTGCTTATGGGGGTCTGTAGTGACAGGGTTAATTATGGGTTTATGGGGGGTCTGTACTGACTCCCATGAGTGACGGTGTTAATTAAGTGCTTATGGGGGTCTGTATTGACCCCCATGAGTGACAGGGTTAATTATGGATTTATGGTGGTCTGTGTTGACCCCCATGAGTGACGGTATTAATTAAGTGCTTTTGGGGGTCTCTATTGATCCCCATGAGTGACAAGATTAATTGTGGGTTTATGGGGGTCTATATTGACCCCCATGAGTGACGGTGTTAATTAAGTGCTTATGGGGGTCTGTATTGACCCCCATGAGTGACGGTGTTCATTAAGTGCTTATGGAGGTCTGTATTGACCTCCATGAGTGACAGGGTTAATTATATGTATTATGGGGGTCTGTATTGACCCTCATGAGTGACAGGGTTAATTAGGGGTTTATGGGTGTCTGTATTGACCTCCATGAGTGAGGGGGTTAATTAAATGCTTATGGGGGTCTGTATTGACCCCCATGAGTGACAGGGTTAATTATGGGTTTATGGGGGTCTGTATTGACCCCCGTGAGTGACAGGGTTAATTAAGGGCTTATGGGGGTCTGTATTGACCCCCATGAGTGACAGGGTTTTTTAGGGGTTGATGGGGCTCTGTATAGAGCCCCATGCATGATAGGGTTAATTTTTTTGTTTATATTACTGGTCCTTTAAAGACCTTTACGGTCCTTTAAGGACCCGTAAGGCGGGAATTTAGAATTTTCATTGCTGTGGGGATCGGGGACCCCACTGCGAGGGTTAATGTGGGGTTAATGAGGGTTTCCGAGATTATCTCGGATTCCTTCTTGGGTAAATTGTAGGTGTCTGGGCGGTCCGGGTCGTGGAGCCTCGTTTTCGTTTTTTTGGCAGTCATTTTTTTTCTCGCTTACGGGATTTTCGGGTGTCTAAACTCTTGAATTTCTACCTAAATTGAGGTGTAACTTCACTTTTAGAGGTGCTGGGTGCTCCCCCTTGCTGTGGGTAAGCTTTTTATGTGTTTGTTGTGTGAATTTTTTGTGGTTTTAATGTGTTCATGTGCGATGGTTTCGGGCGGTAGTCCCACGGCTTGTATTTGCGGATGCTAAGTCCGTAAATGTTGCAGTGGCGGTGGGAGACTTCACCTCCTAAAATGCGACCCCTCGCTTCGCGCTCCTTGCCAGCAACGGTGGCCCTCGCTTAGCGAGGGCCACAGCGTTAGCAACAACTTTTGCAAACCCGCACTGATGACAACTATATATGTGATGTCATTCTAGAATAGTGTATGATCCAATGTGATGGTTCTATTCCACACTTGTTGTAATTTTATATAATCTATTTTCCATTACTATAAGAGTATCACATTATTTTCCCCAAATTATATTTGTATGTTATCTCTTTCATGCATATTAAAAATGCATCCAAGTGCCATTCTCCTTGTGTTAAGTTGAGAAAAATATATTGATCTTAACGGTTTTCAAAATTTGTCTATATGACATGGTAAATGAAAAATGATTTATCCTAAGATCATTAAATGAATGGAGTGAAGGTAAAACCCTCATTAAGTCCCCAAGGTTTTTTAGTTTTTAATGTATATATCAATTTTATTCTTTAGTTTGTGCTTTCTGTTAATAGCACTTTAATTTTCCCACCATTTATAATACATTTTATTGTGTTTTATCTATAATCTTTGGTTTTAATCAGCTGAGTTTCTATGACAACAGTAGTGGCTTAAATAGCCTCTCTGACATCTCATCGGTAACCCCTGATGAAATCATTTAAAAACGTGCGTCGGGTTGCACGCAACGTAACGCTGCAGCTCTGACCTACGACGTCATCATAGGCGGCGTGTGTGGAGCCCCGGATTTCACTCAAAATCGACCCATAGCTGTGTTATTATATATTTTTAGTCCCCATCCCACTTCTAGCCAGTATTACCTGATATCAACAAATATTATAGGAGTTATTCCATATTCATGAATTTGTATTTGGGATTTGGATGTTATTGAAATTAACAATAGGTGGCTCCTATTAATCAATTTATGTAGCAGTGGTAGTAAATCAATAAATGAATACTCCTGGCTAATATTACTCACATTTTCCACTAATATCGGTCCTCTTATGTTCCTTTTGCCATATAACTGACACTAATTATTTGTGATATAGCTATATTTTAAGATATATCTCTCAATATTCAGCACTTTATTATCAATATTATCAATATTATTATAGGTGATTTAGCACTATCAATTTTTATTATTATCATTTTTGCACTTTTCTTCACTTATGCAATATTGATTTTTTTGTATTGCTATATATATTTGCTTTACTGTTTATAGCACTTTATCACTTGGTCATACAATAAGAGGACCTAGTGGTTTTATAATTACATGGTGACTTTGGAGTTTTTCCCACTTCTCATCATTATTATTATTTCTCATGAAGAAGTCAGAGCATCAAGATTTTAACCTTGTATTTTAATGATACTATTGAATGTTAAGTTTTATTATTCATTATTCTCTATATTGTTATTAGGTCTTTGGGTGTGCACTATTTATCAAGGGATACCTTTCATTACTTCTCTTTGTGATAGCAATTATCTTTATCCCTAGTAGCACCCTTTAATACCCATATCTTTGTTACACCTTGAGCCACCTGTATACTTGTTGATCTTATTGAGATTATTTGTGAACTTAGTTCTTAAGGTGTTAAGCTCTGTGTACCTTTATCTTGGATACTATGGATACCTCTTTTTGGAACCAAGACAGTTGGCTGAATGAAGCCAAATCTATTTTTAACAAAGATAAAAAAGTGGGTTATCATAATGAACCTAATTTTAAAAATCAGTTCTTTGAACTCAATAAGTTATACAAAAAGCAGTATAGAGTATGGTGGGAAATAGCTAGCTTGGAAAATTACTTATCCAACAATCTAGTACCCCACTATTCAAGGCCTATCAGAGGAATTTGTACAAAAATGGGATTCTGTATTATTAAGGTGTGCAAAGGAACTGATGACATTGATTTTGGAGTAGGAACAAAAACAATTCAAAGAAATTGATCCACAACTCAAAAGAGAAGTGGAGAAAATTAAAGAACATAATACAGACCCAAGCTTTCTAGAATTGGAAAATAAGCTTCAAAAAGACATAGAAAACTTCAAGAAACTGTTGATGGATAGGAAACATAAGAAGTTTAATTGGGATCTAAGTGATTTTCAAAGTGGAAACATATTTAGAAGACCTAAGAAACAATATGTACCAAAAACACGCTCTGAAAATGGGCTTACCTCTGAATCAGACTGGTCTGACTTGGAACCCATAGATACATCAAGATTAATTAGTCCCTCTGGAGATAGGAGATCTAAGAAGACTTATTTAGAATCCAGAATAGGACCAGGAGCGGTAAGAAGAAAAAGTCAAAACACATACAAACCCCAGAAAAGAACACGCAATACTTGGATTCCTTGCAAATATTCAATCTTTCTAAAAATACTCTATCCAATGCACATTTATCAGTTCTTAAGAAAAGCCTAAATGTTTTGCCCACAGGGGATTTTAACCTATTTGGATGGGTGAAAGACACTAATTTGTTTGCTAGAATGTTGGTTTTAAAAAAGTTTTTCTCCAAAAAAGGAAATAGAAACTTATCAGAACCCTTGAACTCCAAAACCCTTAGAATTCTTGAGAGTTTATTAGCAGAAAATGAAGAATTCCAATCAAAAGGTCCTTTCTCCTCTTTTAAACCAAAGAGTAAATATACACCACCATTAAATATTAGCCCAAATATTGAACTCTTTGTCAATAATGTGGTACGAGATATGGAAAAAATATCTAATACTGGTAATATTTGTCATAACCTTACTAAATTTGAGAAACAGGCTTTAAGACAATTACAACAGAACAATGACATAGTCATCCGGGAATTCAGATAAAGAAGGAAATATAGTCATTTTAGATAAAGATGACTATATTGTAGAATGTGAGAAACTCGTTAAAGACAAAAAAAAAATACAAAAAACTTGAGAAAGATCCTACAGATGACTTTGTCGGAGAATTACAGAACATTGTAAAGAAAGGCCTAGAATTAAAGGTTATTAACAAACCAGAATCTGAGTTCTTGACAAATTCAAAATCCAAAATTGTCACTTTTTACATTATTCCCAAAATTCATAAGAACCCCCAAAAAACACCAGGGAGGCCGATAGTATCTGGCATTGAATGCTTAACTGAAAATCCAAGCAGATATGTAGACTCTATCTTGCGTGACTTTGTAGTCACTTTTGCATCATATGTCAAAGATACAAAAGATGTCTTAGCAAAATTAAATGATGTCTCGGTCAGTAATCAAGCATTACTGGTGTCGCTAGGATGTTGAGTCTCTGTATACCAGCATACAACATACAAGAGGCATAGAGGCTTCCAAGTACTTTTTGGTTAAAAGAGGTGCTCACTATCAAAATCCTAATGGGTTTGTACTAGAATTGTTGGAGTTTGTATTGACTCATAACTACTTTGTTTTCCTCAACAAGTTTTACCAGCAGATATGTGGTACTGCTATGGGCACAGCGTGTGCCCCCACATATGCCAGAGTGTATTTAGGCTGTTAGGAGGAACAAATGGTATTTGTCGATGAAATGGATAATTACGCCAAACACATTGAACTATGAGTTCGCTTTATCGACGACATTTTATTAGTATGCAATGGCAATCAGAAAGAATTGGAAGAATTCATTGTTATGTTAAACAGTAATTATATGGGGCTATATTTGACATCAGAAATTAGTCAGACTGACATTACTTTTTTGGATTTAAGAATTGACAAACGGGAAGATGGTAAACTTCAAACCACTACCTACAGAAAACCTACTGCCACTAATAGTCTTTTACAAGCAAATAACAAGCAAATTCACAATAAATAAACACAACAAACACATAAAAAGCTTACTTACAGCAAGGGGGGGCACCGGCACCTTGAAAACTAAATTTACACGTCCATTTAAGTAAAAAAAAACGAGTTTAAAGTGCCGAAAATGGCCGCAGAACAAAGCGAAAATGAGGCTACAGACGCAACAATACTACAGTGACTCGCAAAACTGAAACACATACTATGCGGCACGAACCACACTGATATTAACCACCATTTTGAAAACTACTACGCATAAAATGGAGGATGGAACGCAAATTGTAAACTGGAACGGAAATAGCGCATGCGTATTGCATTCTAACGGTCTGAGGCACCTGAAAGTTTATAAATACTGCCTACTTTCCAGAAAATTCTACATTTCTACTCAGGTGATGAATGGAGTGACTGGATAGTTAACTGCTGCTGTTACTTGAGAAGATAATTATTTCCTAATTTCCTACTTTACACTGTGCAAATTACAACTGAGAGGTAAGCTATAATATATTACATTTTATTAAGACAGAAAAAAAAAAAAGAACTTTAACTATGAAAATGTGATTCATGTATACTGACATGTGACACGCACATTTATGTGCATGGTCCCTACAACAAACTAATCTTAACCCAAACTAATTAAACAAGTATATTTAAATGACATAAAAAAAAACAACTTTAACTAAGAAAATGTGATTCATGTATACTGACATGTGACACGCACATTTATGTGTATCATGTATAGTGAAATGTAAAATAAATAAAAAATACATATAAATTGAATAAAGAACAAAACACAGTTCAACAAACTTCACAAAGACTTATATAATTTAGGAAGACAGACAGTTTCACAGAAATCAAAAAAATAAAGAGGTGGCCACAAAACAGGATAGAATCTGAAACATTATCAGCATACATAAAACAAAACTATTCCTCCTCTTTACTGTAAAATACCCTCCAACCATCACACACAAGCCAAATGCAGCAACCAAAAAGTGGTGAACACAAAACAGGATTAAAAAAAAGCACAACATGATATAGAAAAGGCAATTAACATTAATTTGTACTGTCCAACATGATTGAATACTCATAAAGAATACTAATTGAACAAATAAAGTAGGTAAAATGTGGTGGACACAAAACAGGATTGTACCAAAAATCACAGAAACAAATAGAAAAGTTAAATAATATTCTTCTTTACTGTTTAAGAACCTATAAGCCTTACAAAGAAGCCTTAATAAGCATACCAAAAGTGGTGGACACCAAACAGGATAATGCTAAAAACATTGCCATCATATCCAAAAGAAGAAAAACATTAATGATTACAGTAAAAAAAAAAGAATAACTGGAATATACCAATACAATTAAAGTATTTTTAAAAGGTTGCACAAAAAACAGCATAGCAGAAAAATTCTCCATAACAGATACAATAGACCAAAACAATGAAATATGCTATTCATTTCAAATACATTCAAATTAAATAACATTTTATTTTTTCTTTTACAACAGACACTGCGTGAAGAGCATCGGACGAAGACTTTCAACAGTGGACCAACAAAGATTCTGCTTGAAATCACACTTCAACCAAGCTACAGTATAACAAGTAAAAAAAGAGAAAACTAAATAAACATGTTTGCTCTGCATCCATGTCAACAACAAAAAAAAAAAACAATAACACCGAATAATTATAACCTTTACCAAAATATTAGTGACATATTTGTCATTTACCTATTATTTGTCTTTTACGGAAAAAAATGTTTAACATTAAACCCAAACTTCAATCTACACAAAAAAAGAAAACAGCATAGTCCACAAAAGTGTCAAAACACTCACTGCATACCATTTATCATTCTCAATTACCAGTCGTAATGTACAATATTAAGCATAAAACCTAAACACACACATAAAATAGAATATTACAACAAATAGTACTAACACCCCAATTAAAAATTAAACATTTTTATTGCCCGAACATATAAGCCTTTAAATAAAATATCAAAATACTATTATGACAATCCCCTGTACTAAAAATTAAAAAAAAAATGTTTTGCCCTCTACTATGCCTGTAAGTTAAAAGTACAACAAAAAAATAAATTGCCAAAACAACAAAAATATACATTTCAATTAACACTAGACACCTACTACATGTAGAAGAAGGTATAGTGTCAGTTCCTGGAGTGTGCTATTCATGTAAGGCAAAAATCACAACCTACGACAGAAAGCAAGACCAAAAAAAACGAAAACACTTATTTAACAATACAAAGAAAGTACCGCTACAATGAACTACAAGCACATATAAACAAACTGTTGATAATAAAAAATGTAAAAAACAAACTTAACATCTCAAACTAAACTAATTATACATTATTTTCTTTTACAGATTAACATGGATACTAACGAGAGCAAACAAGAAAAGAAAAGACGTCAAACCAGAGAACGACAAGAGAGATGGGCCAACCAGCAGACACCAGAGGAGAAAGAAATTTGACGAGAAAAAGAACGCAAAAGACTTGCAAGCAAAAGACTATCAGCTGCAAAAATTAAAGATACGCCAAAAAAAGCTACTAAGCAAATAAAGCATTTAGAACCTGTTCCTCAAACATCAGATGACATTTTAACGGAAAAAAACTAAGATATTCCCAAAAAAGCCACCAAAAAAACAAAGCATTTAGAACCTTTTCCTGAAACATTACATGACATTTTACCTAAACCAATAAAACATATACCAAAAAAAGCCACAAAAAAACAAAGCATTTAGAACCTGTTCCTGAAACATCACATGACATTTCGCCTGAGGAATTTGAAAATCAAACTGATATATGCTTTGCAAATTGTCCTTTACTCAAGTCTTTAGCAGTAGAGGTTCATAGTTGTGGGGACATGACTACTCAATGTCAGTTTTGTGAGGCTTATTATTTTAAACAGGAGAGACCCATAGATGGCCAATTTATTAGTTGCTGTCAAAAAGGCAAGTTCAAACTTCCAGAAAGAAAAGAATTTCCAATCTATTTACAAAACAATATGACTGAACCTACTTTTCCAAACTACATAAATTTTAAGACAAACATAAGATCCTACAATAGTGCCATATCATTTGCATCTATGGGGGCAATATTAGCTGCTAATATACCAGGACATGGTCCTTACTGTTTTAAAGTCCAAGGCCAAATGTATCATCGTACTTCCCATTTACATCCAGAGGAAGGAGAGCAAAGAAAATTTGCTCAACTATATGTCCTGGATACAATGGAAGCTGTTGACCAACGTATGCAGCTGGAAGAAAATAAAAAATGCTTACCCAGTGTTTTTATAGAGCTAGATAACATTATGGACAATAACCCCTACAATAAAGCTTATAAAAAATAGAAAATGAACAACAACTTCATGCACAATGACATCAATTACCAATGCCAAAGGTCAATATGATGCTTAAAAGAGACAGACATACTGATAAACATCGTTATAACTTGCCAACATCAAATGAGGTTGCAATGGTGTTTCAAAATGATAAAGGAGAACCACCATTTCAAAGAGACATTAGAATATATCCCAGAAATGAGAAGCAACCATTCATTAATATGAGTATCTTAAGTCCAAATTTAGATCCCATTGACATATCCCATTTTTTTCCCACACGGAGAGGCAGGTTGGCAACCAAAATTAACACTTCCCAGTTACCGAAATGCTAAAGCCAGAATCCGAAATAATGTTTCTATGCTTGAATTTAAAGTAGCTCAAATTGCCATTCGAAATACATTTAATCCAATTTTATGTGGTGGAAAACTAACACAACAATGGATTATTGATTCCTATTTGCAAGTTGAGGCCAATAATTTAAACTTTATAAAATATCAACAAGATAAACTACGTGTAGAACAATATTCTGGACTAATGGACTATGTTGCTGAGGTGGCTACAAGCAGAGACATGACAGCTGGCAAAGCCATAATTTTACAATCTTCCTTTCAAGGATCTCCTCGAAATATGAGAGAAAGATACAATGATGCTATCTCACCAAATTTGGCAAACCCGATTTATTTATTACATTTACATGTAATCCCCAATGGCCAGAAATTACACAAAATTTACTTCTTGGCCAAAGTCCTTCCGACAGACCAGATTTAGTAGCCAGAGTTTTTAAGATTAAATTAAATGAATTAATACGTGACATCACTATAATTCACTTATTTGGCAAATGTCTTGCTTATGTATATACCATTGAATTTCATAAAAGAGGCCTTCCACATGCACATCTTCTCATAATACTTCAAGAAAAAGATAAATTAGATACTTCTGACAAAGTGGATGCAGTCATTGTTGCTGAACTACCAGATCCAGAACTATATGGTAGACTATATGAGATTGTTACTCATCGCATCATTCATGGACCCTGTGGTGAGCTTAATCCACAATCACCATGTATGGAAAATAATAAATGTTCCAAAGATTTTCCAAAAGATTATAGAGACAAAACCTATGCCAATTGTGATGGCTATCCACTTTATAAAAGAAGAGAAGGAGATAGTGCCATTATTCGTGGTAAAAAAGTTGACAATAGATATGTAGTACCCTACAATCCACATTTACTCATGAGGTATAATGCACACATTAATGTAGAAGCCTGCACTTCCATCAAATCCATTAAATATGTGTACAAATATATTTACAAAGGCTATGATGCAGCTACTGTAGTCGTCAAAAGTGCAGACAACCCTGAAAGCAGTGAGTTAGTACATGATGAACTTGCATCTCATGTAGATGCTCGCTATGTTAGTGCGCCAGAAGCTATGTGGCAGCTTTTAAAATTTGAAATGCATGATAGATCACATGCAGTATATAGATTAGCAGTACATTTGCCACAAAGACATTTAGTGTATTTCAATGCTGGAAATGAAAGTAATGCATTGGCCCAAAGTGAACATCGTCACATTACACTAACTGTATGGTTTGAATTAAATTCCACAGATTCAGAAGCAACACAATTATTATATATTGAAATTCCATATCACTATGTTTTTGTGAATGGATTATGGAGACAGAGAAAAAGCAGAGGCAATAAAATAATCCCAAGAATTTACACAGTCAGTCCAAGAGATGTTGAACGTTTTTGCTTATGGATATTACTTTTAAATGTTCCTGGAGCACAAAGTTTTGAACACTTAAGAACTGTTAATGACATTGTATATGAATTCTTCCATTTAGCTGCAAGACATAGTAACCTACTAGCTGATGATACAGAATGGGAAAGATGTTTAGAAGAAGCAGCACAATGTCAAATGCCACGGCAGATGAGAGAACAATTTGCATCTATTTGTATCTTCTCAAATGCTCCAGATGCATTAGCTTTGTGGGACACATTTAAAAGTAATATGGCTGAAGACTTTATGCGACGATACAATGAACCCATTGCACACTTAAAAGCGTTAATGGAAATCCAAGAAGTATTTTTAACTCATGGATTAAGTTGTGCAAGTTTTTTTTTTTGAAGACTATGACATTCAACTACAAGCAGAAAGAACAGAAGAAAGACTTGCAATTTTAAATACCTTACAATTGCAAGCATTTAATGCCATTAAAAATGCAATAGATGATGACATGGTCACAGAGCGTTATTTCTATCTTGATGGACCTGGCAGATCAGGAAAAACTTATCTATATAATTTATTAATGAGTTCTGTACGAGCACAAGGTCAAATAGCACTGCCGTTTGCCACTACTGGAATTGCTGCACTTTTGTTAGAAGGTGGAAGAACTGTACATAGTGGCTTTAAACTGCCAGTGCCTATTTTAGAAACCTCTGTGTCAGATATTCGCATGACATCATTACAAGAAAAAAAAATGAAAAAAAGTTAATTAATTATAATAGATGAGGCCACAATGATGTCATGCTATGCCCTCCAACGTTTGCTTTGTGAAGTCATGGATAATACTTTTCCATTTGGTGGAAAGGTAATGTTGTTAGGTGGCGATTTTAGACAAACATTACCTGTCGTTGTACATGGCAATCGAACTGACATTATCGAAACCTGTATAAAGTCAAGCACACTATGGAAACATTTTACCCATCTTCAACTGCAACAAAACATGAGATGAGAAGGCCAAACTGATTTCAATGATTGGCTTATTAAAATTGACGACACTGTGCAGATCCCACATCATATGATTTGTCACCAAGATATTATATTGGCTATATTTGAAGGTAACATAAATAACCAGGAATATTCAGAGCTTGCCAACCAAGTCATACTAACGTGTAAAAATAAGGATGCATTAATCCTCAATAATGAAATCTTTAAAAAAATTAATGCACCACAAAGAAATTATCACAGTGCTGATTCTGTACTTGCTGATGACAATGAAAGTCAGGCAAACTTTTCCACTGAATTCATAAACTCACTAACTCCTTCTGGAATGCCACCACATATTTTGCAGCTAAAGAAAGGTGCAATTGTCATGTTACTGCGAAATATGAACCCAAAAAAAGGCCTATGCAATGGGACAAGATTCATTGTTCAACAATTAAATGACCATTTCATAGATTCTGAAATTTTAAATTTTAAAGGAGAGAGAGTTTTCATACCAAGAATAGATTTAGCACCAAGTGAAAGTAGTCTCCCTTTTATACTTCAAAGAAGACAATTTCCCATCATTATGGCATTTGCCATGACCATTAATAAATCACAAGGACAAACGTTCAAATCTGTGGGTATTTTCTTACAAGAACCAGTATTTGCACATGGCCAATTGTACGTTGCCTTATCACGGTGCAAAAATCCACAGGCTATTAAAGTTTACATTGAAAAGAATGAAAGTCAAGGTGATTTATTAGAAGATGGACGTATTTTTACTAAAAACATTGTCTACTATGAAGTACTTTAACTTTTCATTAAATAAATAAAAGCCATGCAAAACAAATTTAAAAGCAAATGCAAAAATATCAAAAAACCACAATATAACCACCACATTTTTAAAACAAATACACATAAATGTCCGTTCCTATCAAAAGGTCATTATTAAGCAACAGAAATTACATTTACAAAAATAATATTTTCCTGTTAAACTACATTAAATTGTCAAACACATACAGAACAGTGCTTACACAGCGTGCAACAAGTTTAAGTTCTTGCTTTCTCTTTTTAAAGAACCACTTTTCCAGAGACCAAACTATATGTGCGATTTAAAACAATTACTATAGCAACAAACAAAGGTCAACCATTCAAAAATACAAATCAATAAACAATTCAGTCATAATTAATGGAAGTACTGTTTATATATCATTAGCCTCACAAAACACTTGCCTTGCATTATTTTCACGAATTATGTTAAAATGTTAATTAACTATATCACTGTTTCTAATGTTACAAGTTTACATTTTTTTTGTCAAGTTCGTTAGTTAGAGAGATAAGAAAGTTCAAGTTTTAAAAAATATACTTTCAAGTTTCTTAATTAGACATATTACAAAGTTCATGTTAAGAGGTCAACCACGTTTTAAATCACAGCAACAAACAATGGTCAACACTTGCCTTGCATTATTTTTACAAATTATGTTAAAATGTTAATTAACTATGTTACTGTTTCTAATGTTACAAGTTTGAAAACAATATTTTCAAGTTCCTTACTTACACAGATAAGAAAGTTCAAGTTTCAAAAAATATACTTTCAAGTTTCTTACTTAGATATATTACAAAGTTCATGTTAACAGGTCAACCACGTTTTAAGTCACAGCAATAAACAAATGTCAACCATTGAAAAATACAAATCAATAAACAATTCAGTTATAATTAATGGAAGTACTGTTTATGCATGATTAGCCTCACAAAACACTTGCCTTGCATTATTTTTACAAACTATGTTGAAATGTTTATTAACTATGTTACTGTTTCTAATGTTACAAATAAGAAAGTTCAAGTTTCAAAAAATATACTTTCAAGTTCCTTACTTAGACATATTACAAAGTTCATGTTAAGAGCTCAACCACATTTTAAGTCACAATGTAAATGTTGTCTTTTATGTTAAACATTAATCCAGGGAGTAATCTGATCGCCAGTTAATGGGGTCAGGAAGGAATTACTTTTTTTTTCCCTCTCTGATACAATTGGCTACATTTCAAGGAGGGTTTTTACTGTTTGCCTTCCTCTGGATTCAATGTATATTTAAGTAAACAATTCTTGAGATAGAACTTGCATGTTAAAAAACCATTACCTCAAGTTTACAATACTGATTAATTTAAAGTTCAACTGTTTTTACATTAAAATGTTAATACTTTGAATACAAAATGCTTGAACAGATACTGTTGACCAAAAGAACATTTTACAAAAATAAACATGTTTAATTTCACAATAGTACTTATTTCATCATAACTAAAATCATACAAGTGTCAAATACGTATATTAATAACTAAACAACTTTCCAAACATACACATCTCATTGCCATCATTTTTTGACGGGCAAGTCGCTAGTCATTATATAATCACCATAATTATTTCTATGCTATTTTAAGAATGATATTCACTTATATAATGTGATTAAATATGTAGCACACTTTTTTATATATACAAGCTAAAATGTGACTTTTGATTTTAAGTCAATATTATTTATTACTTACACTCTTTGTTCTATCTTTATCTGTATCAGATTGAGGATAGCTTTATTTATATCCAGGTTGCTCACATAAACATCTATTAGCATTTTTGGAATATTCAAAAGCATGGTTATAATTTCCATATATTTACTATGATTCCCCTTTGTGTTTACCAAGAACCTGATTTAGCTAACATGTCATAGATGTAATATTAATACCATTTATTCTTTAGTTTGTGCTTTTGTATTTTATCTATAATCTTTGGTTTTAATCAGTTGAGTTGCTATGACAACAATAGCGGCTTAAATAGCCTCTCTGACATCTCATCGGTAACCCCTGATGAAATCATTTAGAAAAGTGCGTTGGGTTGCACGCAACGTAATGCCACAGCGCTTACCTATGATGTCTTCACCAGACACATAGGCGGCATGTGTGGAACTAGGAAGCCCCGGGTTTCCCTCGAAATAGACCAATAGCTATGTTATTATATATTTTTAGTCCCCATCCCACTTCTAGCCATTATTAAGCTGGTATCAACAAATATTATAGGAGTTATTCCATATTCATGAATTTGTATTTGGGATTCGGATGTTATTGAAATTAACAATAGGTGGCTCCTATTAATCAATTTATGTAGCAATGGTAGTAAATCAATAAATGAATACTCCTGGCCAATATTACTCACATTTTCCACTAATATCGGTCCTCTAATGTTCCTTTTTTCATATAACTGACACTAATTATTTGTGATATAGCTATATTTTAGATATATCTCTCAATATTCAGCACTTTATTATCAATATTATCAATTATATTATAGGTGATTTAGCACTATTAATTTTTGTTATTAGCATGTTTGCACTTTTCTTCACTTATGCAATATTGATTTTTTTTGTATTGCTATATATATTTGCTTCACTGTTTATAGCACTTTATCACTTGGTCATACTATAAGAGGACCTAGTAGTTTTATAATTACATGGTGACTTTAGAGTTTTTCCCACTTCTTATCATTATTATTACTTCTCATGAAGAAGTCAGAGCATCAAGATTTTAACCTTGTATTTTAAAGATACTATTAAATGTTAAGTTATATTATTCATTATTCTCTATATTGTTATTAGGTCTTTGGGTGTGCACTATTTGTCAAGGGATACCTTTCATTACTTCTCTATGTTTTAAATGTAATATGAGGAATTGTGGCACCTGCAAACATATACAAACTAAAGAGAAACATATTATTACATCTAAGAGTCTGGGACAGGATTTCAAAATCAAACATTTTACCAAGTGTAAAACAGATTTTGTAGTATATGTTATCACATTCTTGTGATAAACAATACACCGAACGCACTAGCAGGATGCTTATGAGACGGTTTTATGAACACCTTTATAATATTGATAAAGGTGTCGTAACCAATGGTTTTTCCACTCATGTTATACAAGAACATAATAAAAACAGGGAGGGAATTACCATTCAAGTCATTGATCATATACCATCCACAATTAGAAAAGGGAACAGTACCTTGGACTTAAGACATAGGGAAACATTCTGGATACACAAACTTCACACTTTGAAACCGTGATATCGATCTTTCAGCCTCTTTGGAGGATTAGACCTATAGGTGCATGGTAGATAGTAGATTCCTATTTGGAGGCAACTTTTCACTATATAATAGTTTAGGACTGAGTTGAGTCTGTGATGGATGTTAGTAGGTAAAAACACGCAAATGTGTGGCTTCTGGGCTAGCTTCATGCACGTGGACCATCCTCATTCAATTAGACTTTTTTATGTGGTCTTGTCATGCTAACGGGTGGCTACATATCCATGTATACTCCTTTATGAAGATCTAAATTGACGTCCCAGCTGTGGCAGGCATAGAGTCCCCTTAAGTATGTAGATCTCTATTGGTAGGGATTGGCTGAATATCAGAGATCATGGGTCCATTGATGGGTATGGGAGTATTCTTATCCATGCTAGAGTGTGTGCACCTCATTTAGGATTACCTGCTGTTTCTACATATATTCATGTGAGATGTTAGTAGGTTTTTAGAGTATTAATTTCACTCCATCACCTAATCGTCTGTGCACTTTATGTGTGTCCTGAGATACTCACTGGTATCTATGCCTCATCTGGTGAATCGTACTTTAACATCTTGAGTACACTTTGACACCATATTTAGATTTTTTATGAGTTCATGTGGCATATATCCATGAATGGATTATTTAATGTATGTATGTGTTTATATAGTTATTTATTTATTTATCTGATAGGTAGATTTTTGGAGCTAAGTTAGTGATTGTTTATATCAGAGTATACTCACAGTATGGATTGTATTGGAGTTTATAATACTTGAGAATCATTGTTTATTGTATGGAATTTTATTCCACATTTCAAATGTTCTATTAGTGATATCATGGACACTATATATCATAATGTATATTATGGTCATGATTAATATATTAATATTATTATCAACATATACATTGGTAGGTTATTTACTATGTAATGTGGTTTCCTGTTCACCTCATGCCTTTTTAATAGTTTTTATTAGTTTAAAGTTTTTGTTGGGGTTCATATGTGGGTGCTTTCTTCTCCTGATTTTCATTCCATTTACTTATAAAGACCCATGACTTGATTAGTTGACAGCCTATATGATTATATAGATCTGGATGCCATGGTCTTTTTCATGAGTGACCCTCCGTTGTGGATTCATAGTGTGGTCACTGCAAGGAAATATTGTGTTGGCTAGGAATGAGGATGCTTTGTGTAATACATCACTTCCGGTTTTCAAGCTGGCCATGATACCAGCTACGGCATATATAAAACTGGAAGTGACGTAGCGCAATACATCACTCGGCATGCTGGGACTCGCAGTACACTTCCGGTTTCCGGTTCGTCAGCCATTGGGTAATGTGGCATGATTTGGCAGGCTTAGGGCATTGCGAACCCTAATAGTAAAACAAACAGACTATTATTATTATTATTATTATTATTATTATTAATATCTTTATTTATGCCACGCCAACATATTCCGTAGCGCTGTACAGGGGTTTAGTATATGACAAAAAACAAACTTAACACCTTATAAAGTATGGAGGGCCCTGTTTTTGAGTTTATAATCATATGTACATAGTGCCTGTTTCCAAGGCATGG
The DNA here is from genome assembly GCA_027410445.1 of Discoglossus pictus. Classification (NCBI taxonomy): domain Eukaryota; kingdom Metazoa; phylum Chordata; class Amphibia; order Anura; family Alytidae; genus Discoglossus; species Discoglossus pictus. The sequence goes on along the minus strand of CM050168.1, from coordinate 207,282,838 downwards.
ACAGAAGATTGAAAACTCGCAAATTTATAATCTAAGGGTTTAAGTGTGATACAAGAGGGTAACAAACGCAAGATGGCAACGTGAAAGCAATTTGTTTAGTCAAGTGGAGGTGTCTGTGTGTTGTACTGTAGATTGTGGGTGTAAGTGTTATTAAGCTGTGGAGTGTGCAGTTGTAATTATTAAGGCTGAAGGTAATGAGATTTTCAACAGGTGTGTTTTTATTAATTTTTTTAAAGGTTTTGAGGCAGGAAGATAATCTAATGGAACGGGGGAAGGTGTTCCAAATAGTAGGGGCAGCACGAGAAGTCTTGAAGATGGGAGTGAGAGGAGGTGATGAGAGATGAGAAAAGAAGAAGTTTGTTAGCAGAATGAAGGGGTTGGTTGGGAGAGTATTTTGAAACAAGAGCAGAGATATAAAGGGGTGCATTGTTGTTGAGGGCTTTATATGTTAGGGACCAGTGACATTTGTAGTCCCCGGGACTAGAGAGGGTGTTCTTCCACATCTTATTTTCCATTTTTTGGATTTTGTCCACCTGGGATTCATATTGTTTCATTTGGACTTTGAATTGAAGGAGCATATATGCGGAAGTGTGAGAGAAGAACTTCTGAGGCACGTGGGTTTTCAGAGCACTGGGCTGATTTCTCACTTGGGTACAATCTCTATAGCAGGGATGGATTGTACCTTAATGATGAGGAAGCTTTTGTGCTAGGGGATAGAATGGTAAAACGTCTGGGGGAGTTTTTAAACTAGTAGATGGTGGAGGGACGAGATAGAAGTAATGGGGTAGAAAGTGTAGAGGGGGTAAGGAACGCAATAACTAGTCATGGGGAGGAGATGTGGGAGGGTTAGTACAGTCAATAGCGAGGTATTGCTAAGTAACTCAAGTACAGTGGCAGGCACCTCAGAACTACACTCATAACATAAGGTTTATGCTCGCTAATGCCAGAAGCTTGCCAGGAAAAATGGGAGAGTTAAAATGATTAGCAGTTAATGAGAAATAGGATTTAATAAGCATTACTGAAACATGGTGGGATGAATCTCATGACTGGACTGTTAATCTGGATGGTTATAACCTATTTAGGAAAGATAGGGGCAATGGTAAAAGAGGAGGAGGGATTTGTCTGTATGTTAAGCCTGAATTTAAGCCTATAGTCAGAGAAGATATTTATGGTGGAACTAGCGGTAATGTTGAATGTTTGTGGGTAGAGTTAAATAGCGGAGCAGCAAATTCGAAAAGAATAGTAGTAGGAGTATGCTATAAACCCCCAAATATAATTGAAAGTGAGAAAATACAAATTATTGTTACAGATTGGAAAATGCAGCTAAGCATGGTCATGTTCTAATAATGGGAGATTACCCCGAAATAAACTGGATAAATGAGACCAGCAGTTCAGCTAAGGGGAGCAGGTTCCTGTGTATTATCTGGCCCAAGTTATACAAGAACCTACTAGAAATGAGGCTATCTTGGATTTAGTTATTACAAATAATATTGATATAATATCAAATGTTTAAATATGGCAGCCTTTGGGAAATAGTAATAACACGGTCTCATTTGAGATTTAATTTAAATAACATAACTGTAAGGGGCTAATGAAAACTCTTAATTTTAAAAGGGCAGATTTTAACGGTCTAAGAGCAGCAATACAAAGTATAGACTGGGACAGAGAACTGATAGGTAAAAATACTGAACATAAATGGACAACGTTCAAATCCTTATTAAATAAACATACTTATCACCATATACCATTTGGAAATAAAAGTAGAAGGAGTAAATCACAACCCATGTGGCTTAACAATTAATTAAAGATGAATATGAGGAGTAAGAAACAAGCATTTAAATTACACAAACAAGAGGGGACAGAGGCTGCTTTACAGGAGTACAAGGAAATCAACAAGGCTTGCAAAAGGGCTATCAGACTGGCTAAAATAGGAAATGAAAAATTAGTTGCAAAAGAGAGTAAGACTAACCCTAAAATATGTTTTAAGTATATAATTGGGAAGAAGACCAGGAATGAATCTATAGGAGCATCACAATGTGACACAGACCGTCTAATAATTAGTGACCAGGAAAAGGCACATGAGCTAAATAGGTTCTTTTCTTCAGTATACACAAGGGAGGTATCAGTGGTTGGGGTCACTGCAACATAATGGGGCTACACTTCCATTCACCAAATAACTGGTTAATGCAGGATGAAATCCAAAAGAGGTTGGAAAAAATAAATGTTAATAAAGCCCCGAGTCCTGATGGAATACATCCAAGGGTATTGAGGGAACTGGGCTCTGTAATAGCAAAACCATTATATCTAATTTTGCACGATTCACTCAACACAGGGTCTCTACCAGATGACTGGAGAAAGGCAGAGGTGATACCTATATTTAAGAAGGGAGTAAGAGCAAATTCATGGAATTATAGACCAGTGAGTCCCACTTCGGTAGTGGGGAAGCTTTTAGAAGGGTTAATAAGTGATAATGTACAAGAATATGTCTATTCAAACAGGATTTTAAGAAGGAGCCAACATGGATTTATGAAGGATAGATCATGTCAAACAAACCTAATTAGTTTCTATGAGGAGGTTAGTAGGAACTTGAATCATGGCAACTCAGTGGATGTAGTCTATTTGGATTTTGCAAAGGCTTTTGATACAGTGCCACATGGGAAACTGTTGCACAAACTAAGGGATGCAGGAATTGCCATAAATATATAAACCAAAAAATGTTCTATGGGTCCCAAATTGGAATCCTTGGACAGACAACCTAAGTTGTACAGAAACACCTTTTATTCGGCCTTTATTTTTGTAATTATTGCCACATACTAGTCTTTAAAATTCCAATCTTTATTTATACCTTTAAAATTGTTTAAAAAATGCAACAATTAAAAATCATCATGTTAATCCTTAGGTTTTTAATCCTAGGATTTGTTGACGTCCAGCTGATTATTAGAAATCTATTTTATTTTAATGCTTTTTTTAATGTGGTTACTTTATTTTGCTCCAGTCGATTAAAATATTTTTGTTTTTTGTTTTTTACTTGTTTGACTTTCCTTTATCTTATCATAATCAGTACTACACAAGTATTAAACATGAACATGGATAACAAGCTGTTAAAGCATACTTAGACTCCAAAGGAGTGGATCATGAAGATCAAAATACATTTACAGTAAAATTATTGGAATTTATTTTGAATAGCAATTATTTCATCTTCAACAAACAGTGGTATAAACAGGTAAGGGGCACAGCAATGGGGACGCTGTGTGCCCCTAACTATGCAAATTTATATTTAGGCCACTGGGAAAATAATATAGTACTCTCAGAAGATAATGAACCTTATACACAAAAAATAGAACTATGGATAAGATTTATCGACAATATACTAGTCATATGGTCAGGCTCAGAAGAAGAACTCAAAGAGTTTATAAAAAAAATTACACATCAATGATCAAAATCTAAAATTAACATATGAGTTCAACAAAGAAGAAGTGACCGCCCTAGATCTAAGTAGCTATGTAAACGCTAAAAAAGAACTAGCAACAAGAACCTATAGAAAAAGGGCAACAAATTCCCTGTTACATTGGAAGAGTCACCATCCAATTTCAACAAAGAAAGCAATACCAATGGGTCAGTGTTTACATATAAAAAGGAACTGTAGTAGCCAACAAGAATTCAAAATACAAGCAAAAGAACTACAGGAAAGATTCATTCAAAAAGGATACACAAAAAAGTGTTGAAGAATGCATATCAAAGGGCCTTAGCTCAAAAAACAAACCAATTATTGGTTGAAAAACAGAGAGATAATAAAACAACAACCTATAAGATTTATTACAAGTTTATTATAAGTTTTTCCAGCCAATCCCAACAAATTGAATCTATATTGCAAAAACACTGGGATATCTTGAAACTGGACAGAGATTTGGATGAAGTACTCACAGAACAAAGTACAATTACATACAGAAGAGCATAGCCACTATGAAGAAAGAAAGAAAAACAACAAGAACTGGCTAATGGAAGGTCAAAAAGGTTGCAAAGCATGCAGTAAATGCAAAGCATGCCCATTCATATTAAACACAAAAGAACTATAAAATAAGACATAAGATAACTGAAGGTGTTATCTACCAGATAATCTGTTTATATAGCAAAACATATACAGAAAAAACTAAAAGACAGCTTAGACGCCATGTATTGAAACATGTCAATGATATGTTAAACTTAAAAGATACTCCAAACACGTGCATCATCACCATAATAATAATCCATATTGTTTAAATTTCATAGGTATTGACCATATACCAAAAAGAGTAAGAAGAGGAGATTGGGATAAAGTCTACTGTGCCAAGAAGCAAAATGGATATTGCAATTGGATACAAAAAAAACATCGGGTTTAAATGAAAAATTTACATAGCATTCATTTGAAAGAGCCTCTAATAAAATAAAATTAAATAAAATAAAAAGGCAACATTTTTTAATAATCAAACTAAATAATATAAAAAGAAGAAATCCACAAACAACAGTAAAAAGAATACCATCTTTATTTACACAAATTAAGATAAAAAAGGATAAAGACAAAATAAAAAATAATAAATACAATTATATAAGAAGTTAATAAATAATACAAGCACATTAAAAAATAAAGAAATATAAATAATTCAAATTAAAATAGAAATAGAAAAATATATAAGTTTAAAAATAAAATAAAAAATATTAAATAAACATAGTTTAATTTTAACATTTATACAGTAATATAATAATAAAAAACATATTTAGAAAACAAAAATCTAATAAAAGATAATAGTCAAAGTGGGAAATAAAATAGTAAGCCAAAGTACTATAGTGATACTAAATACAAGGAATACACTCAGGAAATGAAAGAGTTAATGAATTGCCATAGAGACTATAAATAGCTCCACATAGAAGGCAGCAATGTGCCCCTGATGAGTGAGAGACTGATAGAGCCTCATGAAACACGCGTCGGGAGATTCTGACGTCATCAGCAAGTGCGATCATAGTGCAGACCACGCTAACACAGAGTGGAGCAGGATATACATAGTTCTACAGCTCCAAGAACAAGACACACTAACATGGCAGATAGGAAGCAAATGTATTTGCCAAATATTAACTACCAAACAATGAGATAACAGATACATAGAAAATAACAAAGAAAGGTTAAGGAAAAGCAGAGAAAAAAGAAATAGCACAGCACACGCACTCAAAAAACATGGAAAAAGTAGTGACTTAACAGTCACGAGGTATAAGGTTTATTTTTTAATACAAGAATAATATACATTAATTATTTTGCACAAAGTCACAAAAGCACAAGCACTTTAAAAAAACAGTTATGATTGGCACTTTTTGAATTTGACAAGCACTTAAATAAAAGTCACAGAATTTGAAAACAAGAAAGAAATGAATTAATATAAAGGCACTTAAAAAATATTCTCAAGTGAAATGCTGAAGGAATAAATAAAATAACCAAAATATAAAAGGATAAAAGAAAGATCCTATCTAATGCATAATAAATACCAGGGCAACTGATTATGATAAGATAAAGGAAAGTCAATAAAACACAAACACAGTTGAGTTGAAAAACAAAAATATTTTATTGACTGAAGCAAAATAAAGTAACCACATAAAAAAATTGTGATCAATGCAAATAATATAACAACATTAAAAATACAATACAACATTCAAATAAAATAAATTTCTAATAATCAGCTGGACGTCAACAAATCCTAGGATTAAAAACCTAAGGATTAACATGATGATTTTTAATTGTTGCATTTTTTTAACAGTTTTAAAGGTATAAATAAAGATTGACATTTTAAAGACTAGTATGTGGCAATAATTACAAAAATAAAGGCCGAATAAAAGGTGTTTCTGTACAACTTAGGTTGGTTTTCCAAGGATTCCAATTTGGGACCCATAGAACATTTTTTGGTTTATATATTAGCATTTACACCTAGGCCCATAAACTATCAAAGATCATATTGTGAGATTTATAATTGCCATAAAAATTTGCTCATGGATTGTGAGCTGGCTAAAAGACAGAATGCAAAGGGTTGTGGTAAATGGAACCTATTCGGATTGGACTAATGTGGTAAGTGGGGTTCCTCAGGGTTCAGTATTAGGTCCCCTCCTTTTTAACATATTTATTAATGACTTAGAAGAGAGATTGGAGCGTGGTGTCTCCATTTTTGCTGATAACACAAAGTTGTGCAAGGTAATTAAATCAGAAAATTATGTACTTTCCCTCCAAAAGCATTTGTATAAATTAGAGGAATGGGCATCTAAGTGACAAATGAGATTTAATATGAATAAATGTAAAGTTATGCATCTGGGAATGAAAAATAGCCATGCAATTTTTAATCTTAATGGAGCAAATCTAGGGGTATCAGATATTGAAAGGGATTTGGGAGTAATAGTGGACAACTGCCTAGGTAACAGTGCTTAATGCCAAGCAGCATCGGCAAAGGCAAGTAAAATATTAGCATGTATTAAAAAGGGTATAGAAGCAAGGGAAGGGCAACAAAGCTAATAAAGGAAATGGAGGGGCTAAGTTATGAAGAAAGACTAACCAAAATTAAACTTATTTACTCTAGAAAAAAAGGTGTCTAAGAGGGGATATGATTACCTTATATAAATATATCCAGGGTCAATACAAGGCTTTGTAAAGAGAATTGTTTGTGCCAAGAGGTTTTTAACTAACACAGGGACATCCTTTGAGAATAGAAGTAAACAGATTTCATCTTAAGGAAAGAAAAGGGTTCTTCACAGGAAGGATGGTTAATCTGTGGAATTCTCTACCAAAGGAGGTGGTGACAGCGGATTTGATAGATAACTTAAAAAAGGAATTGGATATATTTTTAAATAAATACATTAAGGGCTATCCTGGATGAATTGAGAGGGAGTATTTATCTGGGGATGAATCTGATCGCCAGTATCTGGGGTCAGGAAGGAATTTTATATTTTTTTCCCTGTTGAGACAAATGGCAGTTTCACTGTTTTTTTTTTTTTTCTGTTTGCCTTCCTCTTGATTAATTAACAATAAATCTGCATATTGCAGATCAGAGGAGATCTAAAAATGTTGAACTTGATGGACTAAAGTATTTTTTCAACCTAAATTACTATGGGCCTCATTCTATTATCGGCCGCAAATCGGCCGTAAGGCTGCGATTCCTTGCGGGGGTTCAGTTAACTCGCGATTCTATTATACGGCCCCGCAAGGATCTCATCTTACGGCCGGCCGCATATCTTGGAACCGGCCGTAAGCTGTGAAATATAAAAACGCAAAAATAAATTCAAGCCTGCACTGTACAGCTCTGTAAATGCTAGGGATCATATTGGGGGACATGAGGATTAAAAGAAACCCACTCTCAAGCTTGCACATCTGCCCAAACTCGAGTTCAAATTAACTGTTTATTTTCCGGCTGCGGCGTGGGTGTGTCTGAGGTGCTCCAAGCACTCTGGACTTTTTACATGGATATTTTACGGATATTAAAAATAAAATATTTTACGGATTTGAGTACAGGATAATTATGTGCTATTTTTTCTAACACCTAAAATCCCTTTATAGTCTTCTCAAAGTGCAGGATGGCTTTATTTGAGCTATTTTATGTGCTTAATTGGTGCTAGCGAGACCTCTTTCCTGCAAGTAAGCTGCGGCTCGCTTTTAGCCTTGCAGAGAGGTTTCCCGGAGCAATTGAATTGCAAATCTCTTGCGGCCGTTTTAGATCAAAGGATTTCCTCCGGCGCGAGCGGCCGCAAGAGATAGCAAGGCACCGGCCGCAAGGGAATAGAATAGCCGAATAGCTTGCGGCCGGTCCTTGCGGCCCCGCAACGGCTGCGGCCGCTAATAGAATGAGGCCCTATGTAACTATGTGCATATTTATTGCTGTGTCTATTCATACCTCTTGTTTTAGACATTTTAAATGTGAGAGTTCATTTTTATTGATTTATTTATTCTTGGTCTCATGTTGTAATAAACTGCACTAGGAAGAAATGTGCGCTCTTTCTCCTTTTGTCTCTTTTATCCTATAGCATCAAGAACTCTGTTGTGACCTGAGTTCATAAAAGGAGCTGCACGTATCTTCTTACAGGAAATTGAGTCCCCCATTTTTGACTATCCTGGAACAACAACACTAGAAGACTGAAGGAGAGCTACCTGGACTATCAGTGTGTGGACTTTACTGGGACCATATAAGTACCAGTTGATTTCTTCTTATTTTTACACTGTTCTGGTTCTTTGGATTTTTTACTCCTATTAGGGGTGTTCTAGTTATTCTATCATCTCCACTGTGGGTATATTTATAGAATATCATACATCGATATATATATTTTTTTAAAATATACACTACTTGTGCCTTAATAGATACATTGAGCTGCACTTACGTTGTAGGTCGAGCCACATTCAAACTCAAGTATTCAACTAACTGAGAGTATTTGAGATATAGATATACTCATTTACTTGTGTACAACCTACAGTTCTCCCCCCCACCCCTTTAGTAGTGCCACAGAGGAATTTATGCTCTTCGTCTTTTATAGTTTGAGTTTGGCGACTTTGAGAGGGAGTAGGGGAAGGATGGTGCATCTAATCTAAGGATATGTGAGCTTTATCAGCAGAGATTCTCTCTCTATACAAAACGCAAGTACTTGATATAAGTGATGCTCTGTGTCTCTGTTTCTTTGCACTTAAATAGTAAAACCAAACATTGGGTTATGGTTTAAGGATGCTAAAAGTGCAATACATGTATTTTGCAGAGATAAATATATATATAAAAAATGTTCTCCCTTATATATATTCCAGTACAGCGTATCAATATGCACCATTCCTTTCCTTGTTTTTGTCTCTTTATGTTTCTAACTATTTTTGCATTTAGTGCACTATTTTTATAATAAGTGTGTTACATTCCTATATACTATAATAACATTGATCTATTGCATACCTATGATTAGCAAATATTTTGCATATGAGGAATGCATAAAATGTATCAAAGATACTACATATACTACTACCAAATAAATAATAGGTCTAACCTTTTTAATTTATTATATTTATCCGTTAAGTCAAATTTGTCACCATTTACATCCCAGAATATTGTGGGTCAGTGACACTTTTTGACATTTATTGAAAATAATTTTCGGAATGACACACTTTCTCTTTTTAATATATTATCAGCGTTTTTTTTCCTGGATTTTACTTGATTTACCTAATTTCACTATTAAAACTTTACCCATTTATATTATTTTGTGTTAACCACTAGGAAATTATGTAGGTCGTTACTTTTTACTACCTTTGATTAGTACCAGCAGACACCAACACCACTTTTTTTTAGTGTGTCCAAAATCAGACTGCCACTTCTTTATTCTTCCAGAAATATATAAAAAACAGAAAGATGACACAAAACACCAAAGACTTCCTCCCAGTTCTAGCCCATCCTCCTAGGCAAATAGCATGTCACATCCCCCTCTCTTTGGAACCACCACCTAGGTGCAGCACTAACCTCTCTTGGTTTCTTTGGTCACTGTGTTCCCTGGCAGGACCTCACAGCTCTCATCCAGACTTCCCCTTGGGCCATCAGTTTGACAGACATTCTCTGTCTTCTCAACTGCATTATGATTAGCAATTGTGCCCCAACCATTTGGGTATGGCTGGCCCCCTTGGTCTGACACAGGCCCAAGGTTATTCTCAGTGTTCACCCCTGTAGCTATGGCTGGTTCCTGGACAGTAGTTATCCACAGGAAACCCCATGCTAGGTTCACAATCCATCTCTGGTTCCTTCCAGAACTCTCCCAGGCCCTCCATCTGGTCTGCTATTCCTGTCTGAGACTCAGACTCCACTGCTTTTGAGATGTACCCATAATGTTTTGTACATCCTCATCTGTCCCAGTTGTAGCAAAACTTAACTGAGCCTGGCCCATTTGTACCTCCATATTGGTATAGTCTTGGTCAGAGTCCATTATATCCTCTCCCCAGACCTCTGGTAACCAGTCCTCTTTCTCCCTGTCCATCTGACAGGGTTCCTCCCAACAGGATTGCCAAAACCCCTCCATGGATGCCTCAACCAGCAATTCAACATACTCAGCCTCCTGCTGCAGCTCTTGCTGAATCTGGGGTACATATATTAGTAATGGGAAGTGTGTTTACTTTCTCTTGGTGCTTAACACCTATTTTACATATATTCAATAGAGAATTGGAGAAAAAGAAAAATAATAAAGTTTTATTTACATTCTTAGGAGACAACGTCGATTAAAAACTCTTTAAAATCAAGGGAAATAGGAAATAATTCCTTAAAAACATTCTAATAGTGAATCCCTTATTTTCCACACTTTTGATAAGTAACTTATTCGTATTTGAGGGATCAATTCCTGATCTTATTTCCTCTTGTTTTATCTTATCTTACTAAGTGTGGGATTTTATTGTATTAGGTCTGGCTTCCAGACTGTTTTAAGTATATATCTCTCTTTTTATCAGTATTAGAGATATTCTGTTTCAATCTTAGTGTCCTATCACCTTTAAGATATGTATCCCACTTTATATAATTCTAAAGTTGACATATCTGACATTTTAATTATTATTATATGGTCCTAAATGCCCTTTGAATCTCTATAACAGTTTTAGGTTGTACTGATATATTCCTCCAGTTGTTATAGTGACTCCCTATTGGAGATTACTTACACCATAGAGGTTTTAGCTAGTAAGAGGGCCCTAGCGTGACTACCCACATTTACACTCCTCTATTATGCCTATAGCATTTATTATAACTCTCATTTGGGGTGTCACAGTAATGTTCGTTTTAAGAAATTCAAGGTTTTTAAAAAGCGTTTGTTGTTATCTGAGTACACAAGTTCCTCCTATATAGTACCAGGCTCTCCCGTGTACTCTAAGTTAGGGCACAAGAAGGTGACTATAAGCTCCCCATTCGCGGAGCTTTGCTGGAATCACTACCTATTCTCAATGTAGGCGTCTGACGTCAGACGCAACCCTGACGCACGTTTCGTCACTTGGGCGTGACTTTTTCAAAGGGAGGGGCGAGGATCTCAACGGAGCCTCCTATTTATAGCGTTTTGATTGCTATGGTTACCCTTTAACTCTCACCAAGTGAGAAGGGTTTGTATAGATGTGGAATAACAAGCTTAAATTATTTCTATCTACATTTCTTTACTATGTTCGAAATTAACTATCAACATAATGATATTAGGATTGTATAGCCCCCTAGATATATAGTTATGTGTAATCAAATCATAGGATATACCTTAAAAATGTATATGTACATTAAAATATATTTAAAATCATAGTGTTATGATTTTGTAAATAGTGATGGGAACATTTTAAATTAATATGCTATAAAATAGATTAACAGCATATTAGTGCTCGTATCTATATTCATTGGTAGTGATTGAAAAATTATTATATAAAGTGCCAGTGCAAGAAAAGTGTTTCTAACAGAATTGTTATATTACAGACATAAAATACACATATGTGATAAGGGATGTTTTAAAATGGAACATCAGTCCATAGTGTTCATATTTACATACATCGAATAAAAAGAAGATATTTTTTATTCTCATGCTGAAATAGTAACAGCATACTAGTGTTAGTGATGGTTTATAATTCGTGCAGTGTTTAAGTACTATTGTGCTTTTAATATTATTTATATTACTCTTTATCGTGATTTACCATCATAAATATTCATAGTGCCTTGGTGTGGTGGTTTTACAGGTATATACTTCCATATCTTAATTATTATCTTCTAATATAGAAGAGAAATTCAGAATTTTTATATTCTTTTCAGGGCTGTTGCCACACTTATTATATAATCATTCCTTACTACTTAGGAGATTACTGTAGATATATCTAGGATAATATTAAGTATATTTTCTATGCTAAATACATATTCATCATATTTGGCACTTTAACACCCCTATGTCAGGATTTAGAGAAATGCACCAAAGGAGAAACCCTCATTGAGTCCTTTTGGTGTTTGTGCCTGTAACTCATAGATCCATTTTGATTCCTTTTTGAGTAGCATTGTGTCCAAATCCCCTTTTCTTGGGCCCAACTTGACTCCATCTATTGCACAGAATTTTAAAACGGATGTATTTTTTTTATGTTTTGATTTTACATGTCGTGCAATTGGTGTGTCATATTCATTTATGATTGAGCAGATATGTTCTCCCATTCTACGTCTGAGCTCTCTGCTAGTTTTACCGACGTAGATTTTCGTACAAATACATTGCACTACATATATGACTCCCTTTGTTTTACAATTGTAAAAATCTTTTAAGGGGTATTTTTTACCCGTTATTGGATGAATAAATTCTTTACTTGGTTTTATGAAATTGCAGTATTTACATCGTCCACATTTGTAACACCCTGTTAGGGGCTTAAGCCACATTTTTTCTTTTTGTTTATCTTGTTGAAAGTGGCTATGTACTAGTAAATCCTTCAAATTGGGGCTCCGTCTGTATGTTATTGAACTGTTTTCAGTAACTTTAGTCTTGAGATCTTCATCTGCAGTTAAAAGATACCAGAACTTAGAGAAAATATCTTTAATTCTCTCTGAGTTATGTCCATATGTCAGTATACATCGTATTATATCACTTTCCTCACTTGAAGTTGTTTCTTCTTGCATAATAGGACGTCCTTGACTTGGTGTATCTTTAATTGTATTCAATAGATCTGTTCTTTTGATGTTCTTTGCATATTCATATGCTCTTTTTAAACATTTGTTAGGATACCCTCTGTTTTTGAATCGTTTCCTAAGTTTGTCAGCCTCAATTTTAAAAGATGTGTCATCACTGCAATTCCTACGGATACGTAGATATTGGCCTTTAGGTATACCTTTTTTTTGGGGTCCATAGTGTTGACTTGACCACTCTAAAAGGCTATTGGATGCTGTTTCTTTCCTATATGTTATGGTACTAATATTTCCCATTTCATCCTTTATTATTTTCAAATCCAAAAAGGCCAGTTCACTTTGGTTTATTTCATATGTAAATTTTAATCCTAGGGTGTTTTTGTTAAGGTTGTCTATGAAGAGAGATAATTGTCCCTTTGTACCAGTCCAAAAGATGATAATATCGTCTATGAACCGCCTCCACATTAGTATGTTATCCGTAATATTGTTCATGGATTCTTCAAAGACATATCTCTCTTCCCACCACCCTAGGAAAAGATTTGCATAATTAGGGGCGCATGATGTCCCCATTGCTGTACCTTTAATCTGATGTATCCATTTGTCAGTAAAGATAAAATAATTTTTGGTTAGTATGAATTTCAATAGAGTCAGTAGGAACTCATTAAATTGTTCAGCTTTCGTTCCTCTTGTTCTTAGGAAGAAGCCCACCGCCTCAATACCCTGTGTATGGGGTATGGAACTATAGAGGGCTTCTACATCTATACTAACCAGCCATGTTTCAGCAGGTACTACTATGTCTTCCAGTTGTCTCAATATATCTGTAGTGTCTTTGATATAAGAGGGAAGGCCTGTAACTAGATTCCTGAGATGATGATCAAGGAACTTGCTGATGTTTTCAGATAGGTTATTGTTTCCAGATACAATCGGTCTACCTGGTATAGGGAGTACCTTTTTATGCACTTTTGGGAGGGCATAGAATGTTGGAATAGTAGGATTCTTTGGTAACAAAAATTCATGTGTGTTATTGTTTATTATTCCCTCCATCAGAGCTTTATCTAGAATTGATTTAAGTTCCTGTTTGTAGGTACAGGTGGGATCTCCTCTCAATATTTCATAAGTTGATTTATCTTTTAGTATATTTTCACACATTCTTTGGTAATCCTCATTATTCATTATCACTATGTTCCCCCCCTTGTCTGCTGGTTTTATTTGTATATTCTTGCAATCTTGAAGTTCCTTAAGAGCTCTATTTTGCTTCATGCTCAGATTGTAAACTGATCTTTGTTCTTGTGCGTATAACTTTTCAAGTTCTTTAGTTACCTGTTGTACAAACACACTTATATTCGGATAGTCATTGATTTGGGGAGTAAATTTGCTCTTTTTTTTCCATATTTTTGGTGCCCCCTGTTCTGTTAGGGTATCATCCTGATTTTCATTTTCTTCTATCAGTGCCATCATATCCATAAATATATCATGATCTTCCTTATCAATATTTAAGTGAACATATTCCTTCATTGTTTTCATCTTATAAAACTTGTAAAGGGCTAGTTTTCTAGCAAAGAGGTTAAGATCTTTTATATTGGTAAAGAGGTCCACTCTGGATGAGGGGACAAATGAAAGACCCTTCTCTAGAACAGACTTATGTACATCATTTAGTGCAAAAGTTGACAGGTTCATTATTTGTAATTGGTTTTCTGACTTTGGGTTGACCAGGGTTACACCTAGTTTTGAGGATTTTGATATCGATTTGGCCTTATTTGTGTGTTTGTTGCTTTCCTCTTGCCTCTCTTTATGTATTGGGCCTTGTCTAAAAAACCTTTCTCCTGTCTATGTTCATATGTGTGTTCTTGAGCTAACCTAGTTCTTACTCCTCTTTGTATAAGGTTCATATTCCCCTCTGCTCCTGATCTTACAGTGCGATCCTCTACATCTGAGGTCTCATATTCAGATGAGCTAATATCTGATGATATTTTGGTTGTTCTATTCCTTTTGGGAGGGAATTTATATATCCGATCGTTCTTATAATCATCTTGATCTCTCAAGAATTTCTTCTGTTTCCTAATCCTAATTTCATTTTTGAACCTTTCCAGATTTTCATTAAGCTTTTGACAGTTTATTTCATAATCTGTTTTGCCTTTAAAAGCTTCAACTAGTTTCTGGCTATTTTCTAGGTTAGCACTAAATGTTTCCAAATGACTTTTCTCAGTTTGCACTATTAATTCCATTAAATCTAATGAACATTGAGATAAAATGTCTGTCCATTTCTTTAGAAAGTCTTCATTGACCAAATTAGTTGCTGGCATTATTTTAATCCTTAAGCCTCTTGGTATTATCTTCTGCTTAATGTAATTTTCCAAGCTTGTCAATTCCCATACTATTCTCACTTGTTTTTTTAGATTATTACTCAGGTCTTTAAATACAGATCTTATATTAATGTCCTCATCTTTCCTTTCTATTGTTGTCTGGTTGAAGCTTTCTGCTGCTTCATTATGTAAACTTGCAAATTTCCAGCTGTCTAGATTCAGACTTGCCATCTTTTTTTCTTTAGAAAGGAACACAATTTCTAGAGGGATAAGATGAAGTTCCTGAAAATTTAAGTAAAAAACCCAGATTTGTGGATTGAACCACTGATAATTACATATATTAGTAATGGGAAGTGTGTTTACTTTCTCTTGGTGCTTAACACCTATTTTACATATATTCAATAGAGAATTGGAGAAAAAGAAAAATAATAAAGTTTTATTTACATTCTTAGGAGACAACGTCGATTAAAAACTCTTTAAAATCAAGGGAAATAGGAAATAATTCCTTAAAAACATTCTAATAGTGAATCCCTTATTTTCCACACTTTTGATAAGTAACTTATTCGTATTTGAGGGATCAATTCCTGATCTTATTTCCTCTTGTTTTATCTTATCTTACTAAGTGTGGGATTTTATTGTATTAGGTCTGGCTTCCAGACTGTTTTAAGTATATATCTCTCTTTTTATCAGTATTAGAGATATTCTGTTTCAATCTTAGTGTCCTATCACCTTTAAGATATGTATCCCACTTTATATAATTCTAAAGTTGACATATCTGACATTTTAATTATTATTATATGGTCCTAAATGCCCTTTGAATCTCTATAACAGTTTTAGGTTGTACTGATATATTCCTCCAGTTGTTATAGTGACTCCCTATTGGAGATTACTTACACCATAGAGGTTTTAGCTAGTAAGAGGGCCCTAGCGTGACTACCCACATTTACACTCCTCTATTATGCCTATAGCATTTATTATAACTCTCATTTGGGGTGTCACAGTAATGTTCGTTTTAAGAAATTCAAGGTTTTTAAAAAGCGTTTGTTGTTATCTGAGTACACAAGTTCCTCCTATATAGTACCAGGCTCTCCCGTGTACTCTAAGTTAGGGCACAAGAAGGTGACTATAAGCTCCCCATTCGCGGAGCTTTGCTGGAATCACTACCTATTCTCAATGTAGGCGTCTGACGTCAGACGCAACCCTGACGCACGTTTCGTCACTTGGGCGTGACTTTTTCAAAGGGAGGGGCGAGGATCTCAACGGAGCCTCCTATTTATAGCGTTTTGATTGCTATGGTTACCCTTTAACTCTCACCAAGTGAGAAGGGTTTGTATAGATGTGGAATAACAAGCTTAAATTATTTCTATCTACATTTCTTTACTATGTTCGAAATTAACTATCAACATAATGATATTAGGATTGTATAGCCCCCTAGATATATAGTTATGTGTAATCAAATCATAGGATATACCTTAAAAATGTATATGTACATTAAAATATATTTAAAATCATAGTGTTATGATTTTGTAAATAGTGATAGGAACATTTTAAATTAATATGCTATAAAATAGATTAACAGCATATTAGTGCTCGTATCTATATTCATTGGTAGTGATTGAAAAATTATTATATAAAGTGCCAGTGCAAGAAAAGTGTTTCTAACAGAATTGTTATATTGCAGACATAAAATACACATATGTGATAAGGGATGTTTTAAAATGGAACATCAGTCCATAGTGTTCATATTTACATACATCGAATAAAAAGAAGATATTTTTTATTCTCATGCTGAAATAGTAACAGCATACTAGTGTTAGTGATGGTTTATAATTCGTGCAGTGTTTAAGTACTATTGTGCTTTTAATATTATTTATATTACTCTTTATCGTGATTTACCATCATAAATATTCATAGTGCCTTGGTGTGGTGGTTTTACAGGTATATACTTCCATATCTTAATTATTATCTTCTAATATAGAAGAGAAATTCAGAATTTTTATATTCTTTTCAGGGCTGTTGCCACACTTATTATATAATCATTCCTTACTACTTAGGAGATTACTGTAGATATATCTAGGATAATATTAAGTATATTTTCTATGCTAAATACATATTCATCATATTTGGCACTTTAACACGCCTATGTCAGGATTTAGAGAAATGCACCAAAGGAGAAACCCTCATTGAGTCCTTTTGGTGTTTGTGCCTGTAACTCATAGATCCATTTTGATTCCTTTTTGAGTAGCATTGTGTCCAAATCCCCTTTTCTTGGGCCCAACTTGACTCCATCTATTGCACAGAATTTTAAAACGGATGTATCTTTTTTATGTTTTGATTTTACATGTCGTGCAATTGGTGTGTCATATTCATTTATGATTGAGCAGATATGTTCTCCCATTCTACGTCTGAGCTCTCTGCTAGTTTTACCGACGTAGATTTTCGTACAAATACATTGCACTACATATATGACTCCCTTTGTTTTACAATTGTAAAAATCTTTTAAGGGGTATTTTTTACCCGTTATTGGATGAATAAATTCTTTACTTGGTTTTATGAAATTGCAGTATTTACATCGTCCACATTTGTAACACCCTGTTAGGGGCTTAAGCCACATTTTTTCTTTTTGTTTATCTTGTTGAAAGTGGCTATGTACTAGTAAATCCTTCAAATTGGGGCTCCGTCTGTATGTTATTGAACTGTTTTCAGTAACTTTAGTCTTGAGATCTTCATCTGCAGTTAAAAGATACCAGAACTTAGAGAAAATATCTTTAATTCTCTCTGAGTTATGTCCATATGTCAGTATACATCGTATTATATCACTTTCCTCACTTGAAGTTGTTTCTTCTTGCATAATAGGACGTCCTTGACTTGGTGTATCTTTAATTGTATTCAATAGATCTGTTCTTTTGATGTTCTTTGCATATTCATATGCTCTTTTTAAACATTTGTTAGGATACCCTCTGTTTTTGAATCGTTTCCTAAGTTTGTCAGCCTCAATTTTAAAAGATGTGTCATCACTGCAATTCCTACGGATACGTAGATATTGGCCTTTAGGTATACCTTTTTTTTGGGGTCCATAGTGTTGACTTGACCACTCTAAAAGGCTATTGGATGCTGTTTCTTTCCTATATGTTATGGTACTAATATTTCCCATTTCATCCTTTATTATTTTCAAATCCAAAAAGGCCAGTTCACTTTGGTTTATTTCATATGTAAATTTTAATCCTAGGGTGTTTTTGTTAAGGTTGTCTATGAAGAGAGATAATTGTCCCTTTGTACCAGTCCAAAAGATGATAATATCGTCTATGAACCGCCTCCACATTAGTATGTTATCCGTAATATTGTTCATGGATTCTTCAAAGACATATCTCTCTTCCCACCACCCTAGGAAAAGATTTGCATAATTAGGGGCGCATGATGTCCCCATTGCTGTACCTTTAATCTGATGTATCCATTTGTCAGTAAAGATAAAATAATTTTTGGTTAGTATGAATTTCAATAGAGTCAGTAGGAACTCATTAAATTGTTCAGCTTTCGTTCCTCTTGTTCTTAGGAAGAAGCCCACCGCCTCAATACCCTGTGTATGGGGTATGGAACTATAGAGGGCTTCTACATCTATACTAACCAGCCATGTTTCAGCAGGTACTACTATGTCTTCCAGTTGTCTCAATATATCTGTAGTGTCTTTGATATAAGAGGGAAGGCCTGTAACTAGATTCCTGAGATGATGATCAAGGAACTTGCTGATGTTTTCAGATAGGTTATTGTTTCCAGATACAATCGGTCTACCTGGTATAGGGAGTACCTTTTTATGCACTTTTGGGAGGGCATAGAATGTTGGAATAGTAGGATTCTTTGGTAACAAAAATTCATGTGTGTTATTGTTTATTATTCCCTCCATCAGAGCTTTATCTAGAATTGATTTAAGTTCCTGTTTGTAGGTACAGGTGGGATCTCCTCTCAATATTTCATAAGTTGATTTATCTTTTAGTATCTTTTCACACATTCTTTGGTAATCCTCATTATTCATTATCACTATGTTCCCCCCCTTGTCTGCTGGTTTTATTTGTATATTCTTGCAATCTTGAAGTTCCTTAAGAGCTCTATTTTGCTTCATGCTCAGATTGTAAACTGATCTTTGTTCTTGTGCGTATAACTTTTCAAGTTCTTTAGTTACCTGTTGTACAAACACACTTATATTCGGATAGTCATTGATTTGGGGAGTAAATTTGCTCTTTTTTTTCCATATTTTTGGTGCCCCCTGTTCTGTTAGGGTATCATCCTGATTTTCATTTTCTTCTATCAGTGCCATCATATCCATAAATATATCATGATCTTCCTTATCAATATTTAAGTGAACATATTCCTTCATTGTTTTCATCTTATAAAACTTGTAAAGGGCTAGTTTTCTAGCAAAGAGGTTAAGATCTTTTATATTGGTAAAGAGGTCCACTCTGGATGAGGGGACAAATGAAAGACCCTTCTCTAGAACAGACTTATGTACATCATTTAGTGCAAAAGTTGACAGGTTCATTATTTGTAATTGGTTTTCTGACTTTGGGTTGACCAGGGTTACACCTAGTTTTGAGGATTTTGATATCGATTTGGCCTTATTTGTGTGTTTGTTGCTTTCCTCTTGCCTCTCTTTATGTATTGGGCCTTGTCTAAAAAACCTTTCTCCTGTCTATGTTCATATGTGTGTTCTTGAGCTAACCTAGTTCTTACTCCTCTTTGTATAAGGTTCATATTCCCCTCTGCTACTGATCTTACAGTGCGATCCTCTACATCTGAGGTCTCATATTCAGATGAGCTAATATCTGATGATATTTTGGTTGTTCTATTCCTTTTGGGAGGGAATTTATATATCCGATCGTTCTTATAATCATCTTGATCTCTCAAGAATTTCTTCTGTTTCCTAATCCTAATTTCATTTTTGAACCTTTCCAGATTTTCATTAAGCTTTTGACAGTTTATTTCATAATCTGTTTTGCCTTTAAAAGCTTCAACTAGTTTCTGGCTATTTTCTAGGTTAGCACTAAATGTTTCCAAATGACTTTTCTCAGTTTGCACTATTAATTCCATTAAATCTAATGAACATTGAGATAAAATGTCTGTCCATTTCTTTAGAAAGTCTTCATTGACCAAATTAGTTGCTGGCATTATTTTAATCCTTAAGCCTCTTGGTATTATCTTCTGCTTAATGTAATTTTCCAAGCTTGTCAATTTTAGAGTGGTCAAGTCAACACTATGGACCCCAAAAAAAAGGTATACCTAAAGGCCAATATCTACGTATCCGTAGGAATTGCAGTGATGACACATCTTTTAAAATTGAGGCTGACAAACTTAGGAAACGATTCAAAAACAGAGGGTATCCTAACAAATGTTTAAAAAGAGCATATGAATATGCAAAGAACATCAAAAGAACAGATCTATTGAATACAATTAAAGATACACCAAGTCAAGGACGTCCTATTATGCAAGAAGAAACAACTTCAAGTGAGGAAAGTGATATAATACGATGTATACTGACATATGGACATAACTCAGAGAGAATTAAAGATATTTTCTCTAAGTTCTGGTATCTTTTAACTGCAGATGAAGATCTCAAGACTAAAGTTACTGAAAACAGTTCAATAACATACAGACGGAGCCCCAATTTGAAGGATTTACTAGTACATAGCCACTTTCAACAAGATAAACAAAAAGAAAAAATGTGGCTTAAGCCCCTAACAGGGTGTTACAAATGTGGACGATGTAAATACTGCAATTTCATAAAACCAAGTAAAGAATTTATTCATCCAATAACGGGTAAAAAATACCCCTTAAAAGATTTTTACAATTGTAAAACAAAGGGAGTCATATATGTAGTGCAATGTATTTGTACGAAAATCTACGTCGGTAAAACTAGCAGAGAGCTCAGACGTAGAATGGGAGAACATATCTGCTCAATCATAAATGAATATGACACACCAATTGCACGACATGTAAAATCAAAACATAAAAAAGATACATCCGTTTTAAAATTCTGTGCAATAGATGGAGTCAAGTTGGGCCCAAGAAAAGGGGATTTGGACACAATGCTACTCAAAAAGGAATCAAAATGGATCTATGAGTTACAGGCACAAACACCAAAAGGACTCAATGAGGGTTTCTCCTTTGGTGCATTTCTCTAAATCCTGACATAGGCGTGTTAAAGTGCCAAATATGATGAATATGTATTTAGCATAGAAAATATACTTAATATTATCCTAGATATATCTACAGTAATCTCCTAAGTAGTAAGGAATGATTATATAATAAGTGTGGCAACAGCCCTGAAAAGAATATAAAAATTCTGAATTTCTCTTCTATATTAGAAGATAATAATTAAGATATGGAAGTATATACCTGTAAAACCACCACACCAAGGCACTATGAATATTTATGATGGTAAATCACGATAAAGAGTAATATAAATAATATTAAAAGCACAATAGTACTTAAACACTGCACGAATTATAAACCATCACTAACACTAGTATGCTGTTACTATTTCAGCATGAGAATAAAAAATATCTTCTTTTTATTCGATGTATGTAAATATGAACACTATGGACTGATGTTCCATTTTAAAACATCCCTTATCACATATGTGTATTTTATGTCTGCAATATAACAATTCTGTTAGAAACACTTTTCTTGCACTGGCACTTTATATAATAATTTTTCAATCACTACCAATGAATATAGATACGAGCACTAATATGCTGTTAATCTATTTTATAGCATATTAATTTAAAATGTTCCTATCACTATTTACAAAATCATAACACTATGATTTTAAATATATTTTAATGTACATATACATTTTTAAGGTATATCCTATGATTTGATTACACATAACTATATATCTAGGGGGCTATACAATCCTAATATCATTATGTTGATAGTTAATTTCGAACATAGTAAAGAAATGTAGATAGAAATAATTTAAGCTTGTTATTCCACATCTATACAAACCCTTCTCACTTGGTGAGAGTTAAAGGGTAACCATAGCAATCAAAACGCTATAAATAGGAGGCTCCGTTGAGATCCTCGCCCCTCCCTTTGAAAAAGTCACGCCCAAGTGACGAAACGTGCGTCAGGGTTGCGTCTGACGTCAGACGCCTACATTGAGAATAGGTAGTGCTTCCAGCAAAGCTCCGCGAATGGGGAGCTTATAGTCACCTTCTTGTGCCCTAACTTAGAGTACACGGGAGAGCCTGGTACTATATAGGAGGAACTTGTGTACTCAGATAACAACAAACGCTTTTTAAAAACCTTGAATTTCTTAAAACGAACATTACTGTGACACCCCAAATGAGAGTTATAATAAATGCTATAGGCATAATAGAGGAGTGTAAATGTGGGTAGTCACGCTAGGGCCCTCTTACTAGCTAAAACCTCTATGGTGTAAGTAATCTCCAATAGGGAGTCACTATAACAACTGGAGGAATATATCAGTACAACCTAAAACTGTTATAGAGATTCAAAGGGCATTTAGGACCATATAATAATAATTAAAATGTCAGATATGTCAACTTTAGAATTATATAAAGTGGGATACATATCTTAAAGGTGATAGGACACTAAGATTGAAACAGAATATCTCTAATACTGATAAAAAGAGAGATATATACTTAAAACAGTCTGGAAGCCAGACCTAATACAATAAAATCCCACACTTAGTAAGATAAGATAAAACAAGAGGAAATAAGATCAGGAATTGATCCCTCAAATACGAATAAGTTACTTATCAAAAGTGTGGAAAATAAGGGATTCACTATTAGAATGTTTTTAAGGAATTATTTCCTATTTCCCTTGATTTTAAAGAGTTTTTAATCGACGTTGTCTCCTAAGAATGTAAATAAAACTTTATTATTTTTCTGAATCTGGGGTACCAGCAAATTAGCCTCCGGGGGCCATGGTTCTAGTTCCGGACCTTGACAGCGTTTAAGAAATAAGTTGTTCTGCCTTCTTACAGTCCCCATGCCACATTCAGGATCACCATACACGATCTACCAAAGCCCATCTATTAGCTCCAATCAAACATAGAGATCCTCTCCAAGGCACCAACGGACCCTATACTGGCATGATACGGTTTCTCCAAGGCAGTTATTTTCCATACCAGTTCCACCAGCCAGCCTGACAGCTCATGGCTCTGCCACAATCCCAGGAACGCCATCCATTGCTTTAGAAGGGCCATTCCTCTGCAGTCCACCTGGCTCTCTTTCTCTCTGTCTTTGTAAGTAGCCATCCTGGCTGCTGGTAAAAATGCTTGAGATATCCCACCACTGCCACCAGTTGTCCCGACCGGCCGACACTCACCCCAATTCTCTCTCTCTCTACAGGTCCCAACTATTTGTTCAGATCTCGACACCAGCAGACATTTCAGATGACAGCATAATTTCTGAAGAGACAGGCACCATCAGACCCCTTTTCTTAGGATCTAAGAATCACACACCATGTACCTTTGATTAGTACAAGCAGACCCAGACATGACCTTTGTTTAGTGTGTCCAAAATCAGACTGCCCCTTCTTTATTGTTCCAGAGATATATAAAAAAAAACAAAGACTTCCTCCCAGTTCTAGCCCATCCTCCTAGGCAATTAGCTTGCTATCCCCCCTCACCCACATGATTTCCAGATGTATAGAGGGGTCTGGCTTTCTTCTCATTACACATTTTATCTCCCATAAAACTATCTCCCCCCTTCATCAGGACCAAGGTGAGGAGCACGATTGCTAAGAAGGACAAGGACAAGAGCGTGACCTATAATGAATGGGAGAGGGTTACCAGGGACCTTCTGAGACAGTTGCCCGCCACTGGAGCTTCAGGCCCAGTGGCCCAGCCGGACCCAGCCTCCATGTCAGGTGAATATCACACACCAACATGTCACCACATGTGCATCACACACACTACACATGTACATGATGACCAACAAGGACACTGACATGTCAGCTCCATGGAATGAACAAGGAATAGATGGATGCGTCATTAAATCCATGAAGCTGACAAATCACAACAATTCCTGGGCACAACAACAGTAATCAAGCAGTAGAGATTCCATTTATTGGTGTGCCCACTGCAGCCAATACAGTTACAAACCGCAGCCGGAATGAAGATAGCATTAGGAGCCAAGAACGATCAAGACCATGATCCAAAGAATAGATCACATCTAGAATATGATAGCTAATCTGAGTTGCAATTAGGAGAATCATCCAGGTTCAATCCCACATGTCAGATAGTTAGGAATGAACACATAACAATATATGATTCATCATACTAATGGCATATACCTTTCTTTTCTATCTTTCAGCATGAGGAGAAGGTCTGGGTGCATTGGTTGGCCAGACGCAGGGGCCTCAACTCCATCTGAGCAGGAAGTTGAGGAGCAAGCCCCTGCCCAGCAGGAACTGGCGCAGGGAGCGGCTCAAAAATGAGGACACAAGGGCCCTGTTTCGAAGGAGGAGGATGTCATATGGCTAGTGGGGTCAGCATCAGGACCACCTCTGGGATTTGACCCCACTATCCCCCTCCTCCAAAGACTGCAAATCTCACCAGGGCCCTCCAACTGGACATATGATGACCAGGCCAGCCAGCCACCACCTCCTTCCCCCACAACACTGGCCTCACCACCACCACCACCACTGGGACCACCCACACCACTGCAAGTACCACCCCAGTCTCCAGCCAGGCCCCAGACCCTCCTCACTCCTTCACCGCCACCTCCTTACCAGGCCACGCCCTACAGGCCTCCTTCCCCCAGATAAGGTGGAAATGCCGGCCCTCATGCAGCAGCAGGTGGACTTACTTTGGGGGATCCATCTCTGCCAATCATGCAGAGCTCATTCGGAGCCTGGCAAGGTGCAATGCCTCCACCACCGCCACTTGATGAGCCTCTGCCTCCCGCGGGGCTGCCTCCCCCACCCCCACCACCAGCAGGTGGCCGACAGTGGACGATGTGGGACCTGTGGCTTGGTGGAGGCGTACATATGTTTGTGCCTTCTCAACAGCACTCCTCAGTTACAATCTATTGGTCACAATGTTAACCTAATCTAGCCTGGCTACAGAGTTTTGGATCTTGGTCTATGTGATGGTAATATTTTGCATGGTCCATGATCCTTTTCTCTGTGGACACGTAGGGTTCTGTTTAACATGTCACCAATTGATGATCACTGAGGAATGCTGTTGAGAAGAGATGCTGCAGTCCTTATGATTTTTCAGGCCTTAGTTTGTATGTTTATTTTTTTTTCTCTTTTTTTGTTTTAGGTAAAATTCAGGTCCATGAAGGCATCTTCTGCATCTGCAAGCAGTGTGGAGGAAATGTATGAAGTGTAAGGTTTTCCCATCAGGTAGACATTCCTTCAATGACAGCCCCCCTTAACATGTAGCTCCCATAATCTTAAAGCTATCATATAGCCAGATATCTAAGACATGATTGTTGTTAGCTGAAATGTAGACTGATACCGCTATGGCTGTGTACTTGAAGTCTCACAATGGCATGTTAATGACAGCCAGCATTGATATATGCCCTAGTGAAGCATGTGATCCTGACCTCAATATCGTTCTGAGAACAGATCCTTGGGTCGGATGTAAGAAGCATTGAATCTGGCTGTTGACCTTTGTGTCCTCTCCGTATTAATGGGTATTTTCCCTTATCTCTGATTATCCAGAGACTTAGCTAATAGTAATGCTTGCAGATGGGAATCAGGTGAGTTTGTATATTGTTAGTTACAGTATTTAGCATTGTACTGTACATGCATGTTGATTTGTTTTTTTCATCCTCCTCTGCTTTTTTTTAGTTGACCACTTTTTTTCAGATTTTAGGTTTTTTCCACACATTGTATTTGTTAAACTGGATTGGATTACACAGTCCAGAGGTTGAGTCACCTGTTTCAATCAGCAGATCCAGACAAGTTGTAAGTGCTATGCACATTAATGGTTTCTTCAATTAAATGGAGTGATTTCTGATAAACCTTTTTTTCATCAGATTCGGTTGCAGGGGTATAGTGACCGCATGCAAACCTGGTAGGTGCTATGCATCATACTTATTCTAGACTATGACATTACCCCTAGCCTCTTGCTCTCTCGGCATCCGCCCACACCACACCTGTTTCTGATTGTGGTCTGTGTATAAAATAGAGCTTTGTTATACCGTTTTAACCGTGTTTTCAATGGTTGGGGTTATGGGACATCCACATACATCACATTAGTGTCACATTCCTATATATGTAAACTAATGAGTCCTAGTTACCGTTCAATAGATCAATACATATAAAAATAATAATAGTCATAATAGCATTAGATATCATATAATACTATATATCATAATAATAATAACAAAGGATTAATACACATGCCAATCCAATTAGTGATACTGTGGAGTATGAACTTTCCCCTGAGGGCCTAAAAGTAATATGACAGGTGTTACTGGAGTGGGTTGACAGTTCCTTCTCTAATGGACTGTGATTTGTCTGACCTTTGCTATGACCTGCCCTCCTAGAGTGACCCTACATGGTATAGCTCACAGCTTCATTACAGTACACAAGCCCCTTCACCACCACTTAGCAATGCTGCAAGGGACCAGGGGAACATACACCACACTAATCTACTCTAACCCATCAGAAGAGCCCGCAAAAACACATGGAGGCTTTGCAGAGGCACATGGAGCGACGGCCATCTCACCTCCATCAGGGCCAATCTCCGCTACGCCCATCCTGGAAAGTCCCACGCCATTGCTGGTGGCCATGTGACAAGATGTATAGCTATTCCCATTTTGTGACCTCCCATTATGTTCTGCTATTCATCAATTTACATTAGTGTTGATTGCTAAGTTGTGGTGGTGAAGGGGCTTGTGTAACTGAATAAAGCTGTGAGCTATACCATGTAGGGCTAGTTTAGGTGGGCAGGTGAATACAGAGAGGTCAGACAAATCACAGTCCACTAGAGAAGGAACTGGCAACCCACTCCAGTATCATTGGCATGCAATCGTTGTGGAACAGCAAAGGCAGACACCTAGCTAAATGTGCTGCAGTTAAAATGTTCCCTGGGTACTTGATATATGTTAGGTGGTCGTGAAATATGGCCACTATTGGTTTTCCCAAATGTATATGTGATGAACGCGATGTATATGCAATTATATTTATACTTGCGTCTTGCCCGTCAAAAATGAAGGCATAAAAATTTGAAGTCTCGCAATGCTGTTTTTTGCCACACAATGCAAGGCTCTCCCCCCCCCACTATACTGGCCTTGCAATGAGCAGCTTATTCGCAAAGTAAAGAAAGACAAATTAACTGCTAGTCTCCCTCAGTCTGATGCTCCATGCAAGATCTTACCTTGTGAAGTTTCAATGATTATGAGTACGCAGATGAATCAGCCCAGAACTACACAGGAGGATCTTGTTAATGTTTTCAAGGCAGCTGGGACCACAGTCACCAAGAAAACAATTGGTAACACACTACGCCGTGAAGGACTTAAATCCTGTAGTGCCCGCAAGGTCCCCTGCTTAAGAAAGCACATGTACAGGCCCATCTGAAGATTGCCAATGAACATCTGAATGATTCAGAGGAGAATATTGTGTCAGATGAGACCAAAATCAAGCTCTTTGACATCAACTCAACTCACTGTTTTTGGAGGAGGAAGAATGCTGCCTATAACCCCAAGAACACCATCCCCACTGTCAAACATGGAGGTGGAAACATTATGCTTTGGGGGTATTTTTCTGCTAAGGGGACAGGACAACTGCACCACATCAACCGTACCATCAAATCTTGGGAAAGCCTCCTTTCCCAAGCCAGGGCATTGAAAATGGGTCGTGGATGGGTATTCCAGCATGACAATGGCCCAAAACACACAACCAAGGCAACAAAGGATTGGTTCAATAAGAAGCACATTAAAGTCCTGGAGTGGCCTAGCTGAAGGTTTGAGTTGCCAAACATCAGCCTCGAAACTTTAATGACTTGAAGAGGTTCTACAAAGAGGAGTGGGACAAAATCCCTCCTGAGATATGTGCAAATTGATTGCCAACAAGGGTTTTGCCACCAAGTACTAAGTTGAAGGGGTCAAAAACTTATTTCCCTCATTGACCTGCAAATCAATTTAAAACTTTTTGACATGCGTTTTTCTTGTTTTTTTTTTTTTTTATCCTGTCTCTCACTGTTAAAATACACCTACCATTAAAATTATAGACTAATCATTTCTTTGTCAATGCACAAACGTACAAAATCAAAAGATCAAATACTTTTTTCCCCCACTGTAAGCGATTCAAAGTCTTAAGAAGGGCAAAGCGCCAGGGCCTGATGGTTTCTTAAACGCTTACTATAAGAAATTCCAAAATCTGCTAGCACCGCATTTAGCTGCCCTTTTCACTTCAGTTCCTGGGGGGTAATCCGCTACCACCAGAGATGAATCAAGCAGAGATAGAATGGAAATTAAAAATGACTGACCTATTTCCCTCCTGAATGGAGACATCAAACTATTGGCGAAAATTATGGTGGACAGATTTGCAACCTCCTTACCTCGGTTGATACATAAAGATCAGGTGGGGTTCATCCCACATAGGCAAGCAAGGGATAATATAAGAAAGGTCATCAATATAATTCATCAAGCCAATTCTTCCAAAATACTGTTATGTCTATTAGCCCTGGACGCCGAAAAAGCTTTTGATACGGTAGACTGGGAGTACCCGAAAGCGGTTCTGAGCAAATTTGGCATCTAAGGGCAATTCCTAAGCCTAATAAAAATATATTATAGTAACCCCATGGCTCATTTGAAGCTTCCAGGACCAATTAGACCGTGATTAACATCTTTAGGGGTACAAGGTAGGGCTGCCCACTTTCTCCTTTACTGTTTTGCCTAGCGATTGAACCTTTAGCGCAGGCCATCAGAACAGAGCCAGCAGTAAAGGGTCTAAAGTTTGGACATCATCATTATAAGATCTCCGTGTTTGCAGACGATATCCTGTGTACTCTAACAGAGCCAGCCAACTCCTTAGGTACTCTTATGGGCATTGTTCAAGAATTTGGCCTCATATTGTGCTTACGCAAAAATGTAGATAAGACAGAGGCATTGGCTATTGCCATGCCCGGCTATCTTAAACAAACATTATTGCAACAGTTTTGCTTTAAATGGGTATCCAGACATATTCAATACTTAGGCCTCAAAATCCCCCTAGTCTGGGATAAAAGATGGTAAACTTATGAGCAATAAAGCAATCATTGACACATTCAATCTACCTTTACATGAACATTATTCCTTGTGTAGATTTAGACACTTTATATATTCCCTGGTTAGAGTTCAGGGCCTCCCTAAGGGGGCCTGGCTATCCCAAATCTGTCTCAAAAACCCAATGGCCAAGGGAATTATTAGTGGCATATATGATCTCCAGAGTCAACAATAAAAGATAAGTATATCCGAGATTGGGAGGAGGATTTGGAAGAAAATTGGGATATGGAGAAGTGGGAAATCTCCTGGAGGAGTGTTTATAGAGGCTGTCTCAACCATAACATTTTTGAAAAAGTAGTTAAGGTGTATATCGTATCTATCTTACACCTGAAAAATTGCAAAGTGGAAGCGTCTAGCGAACCCAAATTGTTTTAGCGGCTGTAGCTCCATTGGTTCTTTTATTCCTGTGTGATGGGAGTGCCCTAGAGTTAGATGAATTTGGAACGAGATCTTGTTGTTGGCTTCTGATCTATGTAGTACTCCAGTAATGGAGACTATTGCGACTTTCTTGCTGGGGATTCCAGTGAATTTACTTTCACACTCTCAAAATAGACTTTTACAATTTCTATATTTGGCTACTAAAAATCATATAGCTAAAAAGTGGAAGCAGAAGGACTTGAATCTCCAGGCAATCATAAATAAAA
Source organism: Discoglossus pictus (assembly GCA_027410445.1). Taxonomy (NCBI): domain Eukaryota; kingdom Metazoa; phylum Chordata; class Amphibia; order Anura; family Alytidae; genus Discoglossus; species Discoglossus pictus. The sequence goes on along the minus strand of CM050168.1, from coordinate 207,253,019 downwards.
TAGATTATATTGCCATAAATGAAAAAATTACACACTCTTTAGAAGATTCAATGAACCGCTTATTTGAAGTATGGAGTATATGACTGGAGTATAGAGAAAGACAGAACAGATAATAAAAAAAATTAAAAAAAAATTAAAAAAAAACATTAAATAATTGATTAATAATTAATTAACAACTAATGAATTAATAGTTAATCCGCATATTGCAGATCAAAGGAGATCTTAAAAGGTTGAACTTGATGGACTGAAAGTCTTTTTTCACCCTTAAATACTATGGGCCTCATTCTATTATCGGCCGTAAATCGGCCGTAAGGCTGCGATTCCTTGCGAGGGTTCAGTTAACTCGCGATTCTATTATACGGCCCCGCAAGGATCTCCTTTTACGGCCGGCCGCATATCTTGGAACCGGCCGTAATCTGTGAAATCTAAAAACGCAAAAATAAATTCAAGCCTGCACTGTACAGCTCTGTAAATGCTAGGGATCATATTGGGGGACATGAGGATTAAAAGGAACCCACTCTCAAGCTTGCACATCTGCCCAAACCCGAGTTCAAATTAACTGTTTATTTTCCGGCTGCGGCGTGGGCGTGTCTGAAGTGCTCCAAGCACTCTGGACTTTTTACATGGATATTTTACGGATATTAAAAATGAAATATTTTACGGATTTGAGTACAGGATAATTATGTGCTATTTTTTCTAACACCTAAAATCCCTTTATAGTCTTCTCAAAGTGCAGGATGGCTTTATTTGAGCTATTTTATGTGCTTAATTGGTGCTAGCGAGACCTTTTTCCTGCAAGTAACTGCGGCTCGCTTTTAGCCTTGCAGAGAGGTTTCCCGGAGCAATTGAATTGCAAATCTCTTGCGGCCGTTTTAGATCAAAGGCTTTCCTCCGGCGCGTGCGGCCGCAAGAGATAGCAAGGCACCGGCCGCAAGCCTGCCGGAATCCCCGGCCGTAAGGGAATAGAATAGCCGAATAGCTTGCGGCCGGTCCTTGCGGCCCCGCAACGGCTGCGGCCGATAATAGAATGAGGCCCTATGTAACTATGTAACTATGTAACTATGTGACTTAACAGTACACACCTTATAATAACGCAGACAGAGGCAACGCGTATAATCCTCCATGCTGTGCAGTGGAAGCCCCCAGACTCTGACCTGTGTATAATCTTCCATGCTGTGCAGTGGAAGCCCCCAGACTCTGACCTGTGTATAATCTTCCATGCTGTGCAGTGGAAGTCCCCAGACTCTGACCTGTGTATAATCTTCCATGCTGGGCAGTGGAAGCCCCCAGACTCTGACCTGTGTATAATCTTCCATGCTGGGCAGTGGAAGCCCCCAGACTCTGACCTGTGTATAATCTTCCATGATGGGCAGTGGAAGCTCACAGACTCTGGGAGTCTGAAGAAGAGGAGTCAGAGGAGGAAGGTGGCTTTGAGGAGGTGGAAGACCAAACACAGCAGGCATCCCAGGGGGCTTGTTGTCACCTTTCGGGGACCCTTGGTGGCTGGGTGGAGGAAGAGACCTTCAATGACATCAGTGAGGACAAGGAACGGGACATGGCTAGCTTGGTATCCAACCTTGTGCAAATGGGGAGTTTGCGGTTGTGCAAAGGGACTGTTTGCGGTTGTTTGCGGTGCATTAAACGGGGAGATTGGTCTGTTACTGTGAAGCGGGTGTAACCCTTACACTACCTGATCGATACAACATCATACCTGATGTTTTAAAGCATGTTATTCCAAAAATTTAGGAATGTTAGGTGATTTATGCCCTTTATGGCTAAAAACCAGACTCTGCATCAACTATGTAATTTTCCATGGGAGTTTTGCCATGGATCCCCCTCCGGCATGCCACGGTCCAAGTTGAGTCCCCTTGAAACAACTTTACCATCACTATTGTGGCCAGAAAGAGTCCCTGTGGGTTTTGAAATTCGCCTGCCCATTGAAGTCTATGGCTGTTCGCCGGGTTCGCCCGTTCGCGAACATTTGATGGAAGTTCGTGTCCGCTGTTCGTGAACCAAAAATTTGATGTTCGCGACATCACTAACATACACCAATACAAATTGGGAAGAGGTTGGGATCCAGGGGGAGACCAGCTTCATCAGGAGGCGCGGTGGCCCTGAGAGTGAGAACGGACTGATGGGAATGTCTAATTTTGGAAGTAAGTAATTGTGGTTACTTGTGTTGTTTTTATGTTTTTATGTTGGATTAGTTTAAGAAGAAAAAAAAAAAAACCTGAACTGAGATGGTTCCCATACAAACTACGGTTTGCTTTATGATTCTAGCCGCATGCTCACCTTCAGTGGAAATTTGCACTGGATGGGGGGAGTAGACATTGGGAATCCATGTTGGTTTATGGATGAAAAATTGGCATATACCTGAATAAAGCCAAGGTCATAAAGCTTTCAGAAGATAAACTATGTAAACTGAATATGTATGCAATATTGTTGTTAACAAAATTTATGGTATACCTCACCTGTTGTGTAATGAGCTATCCATCTAATAAAAATCAATGAATAAAAAAAAAAGTTGTCTGCAAAGCCTTTTCGGGTCCTATTTGGAGGCCTTAATGTTTTTGCCTCTATTTGCCGGTTGAACAGCAGGGCGTCTTTGGAAATGTATTGCAATTTCATAGGGTGATTGGAACGTAACAGTTACAGGCCTGACAGAACAAAGGATTTGCGGCTGTGGAGTTCATTTTTTGGCATCCAGTAGGGTTTTTGCGCCCTTACCCTGCAAGTCATTGGTGGGTTGCTTTACTGGGCCAATTTAATAGCCCCAAGTCTTTCTGGCTACGTTACGGGCTATGGTTTTACACGTTCAGGGAATTTAATAGGGCAGCATATATTTTGACCGAGCTGGTTCTTGGTCAATTGGAGGTTTCCACTTTTTTATATATACAATTTATTATCCTCTATTGATTTCTGTACCATAACTAATATTACATGTTAAATCTTCCAAATTAGCTCACTCATTGGGAAGTTCTCTACCTACATTAACCCCTCACTATATACTGTATATAGAGTTGAACAATTATCTAGACCCTAACTATACTCTATGAGCCATTTGCAACCATCAGGTATAACCAAGTATCAGGTTCAGTACTGCCTAAAGAGATACCAGTGTCTGTAATTATTGTTATTAATAATAGTTAATACGAACTATGTAACATGTTCTATATATTTTATTGATTATAATATACTGTAGATTACATAACATAGGTTGTAGCACAATGTATCTAATCACATTACATATTTTAAATGAATATTTTATTTCAAACCATTCCCATTACTCCAATAAATATGTCACAACGGTTTGTGTGTATTTATTTACTATAGATGTCATAGTTGTAATTTTATTATTATTTCAAGATGGGGGTTAGCTCCACTCAGAGCGAGTCTGTAGGCGTGTTAACGACTTTTCCGGAGCACACCGGTCTTGACAGAACATTGCGAGACTACATGCAGAGTGAGAGTACACGCTGAGACAGACGCCATAGTTGGATACCACAGATGATGAATATGCCTGTGAGCTTGTAAGGCGATACACATTGATGGGTATGCGCTGTGAGTCGAGTCTTTACGCTGAGGCGGACACCATAAGGTGATATAGAGGCGACATAGAGCTCACGTGTTGAGGCAGATATTGTACTGCTAAGACGGACACTGCAGAGATTTCAACTGAAGCAGACACCGCACAGAGTACATGCTGAGACGGATAACATAGAGACCACAAGCAGAGACAATATAATGCAGCGGGGGACATTACTGCTGAGATGGGTACAATTAAAACAGATACCCCAGATATCATAAGCGGAGAAGCATACTGTAGAGGTCATATGCTGAGGCAGACACTACAGAGATCGCAAGCGGAGGCGGATACCGCTGAGACCATATGTTGAGACGGATACCAGATATATTGAGGTGGGTACTCCAGAGATCTCACATTAAGGCTAATATCACAGAGATCACACATGGAGTCAGACACCACAGAAAGACACCTCAGAGATTATAAACTGAGGCGGATACCGCTGACATTATATGCTAAGGCGGATACCAGATATACTGTGGTGGTTATTCCAGAGATCTCACATTGAGGCAAGATACCACAGAGATTACCACAGAGATTACATGCTGAGACAAGACATCACAGAGATTACAAGGTGAAGCGGATACCGCTGAGATTATACGCTAAGGCGGATACCAGATATGCTGAGTTGGACACTCCAGAGATTATACATTGAGGTGGATATCGCAGATGCTGAGGTGAAGAAACATCTTAAATATCAAGAATATCCGAATGCATAATTATGCATAAGGTGCCAATTGGAGGACTATATTTGTCAATTAATTGGTCTTCTATATATAAAAGCTTTTCCTTGTTTTAAATGTCCAGGAGCCAAGTAAGTAATCACAAGCTTATGGGATTTCAACATTGAATTTTTCAGTTATATCTGATGAACTGCTTTGCTTATTTTGGACTTTGAACAAGAATATTTTTTGGATGCTGATGTTGCTGGTGGATGTTTTATTAAGGGAATATTGGCAAAATAGAAGGTGTTACTAGATTATGATATTGGGCACATTTAGGTCCTTTGGTTAATACCTAAGTGAGATGATTATATGCTCAAGTTCCTAAAAAACTATTGGTTGTGGAAATGAGGTTTGAAAAAGAGACCAGTTATATTGATGTAATGCTATGATATTTACATAATCTCTTTTCACCTTTCCCATAATATAAGGCTGATATTTGATATTGATGTAAAAAGAGATAAAGGATATCTTGTATTATGTGGGGCCAGGTTGCATCCTGGATATAAGGTAAACGTGAAGATATGAATTACGAGTGGCTGGGGAAAAAAGTATTTTTTAAATCGTAAAATAATTGGGCTGGTGGTTAACTGAGAAGAGATGTATCAAACTACTTTGAAAGGAAAGAATAGAGAAAGAGAAAAAAAAATGTCTACACGGACTTCTGTGACTCCTTTACATAGAGGTAACGGAGGAAAAATTGATAAGGTTAATCAACTATCTCTTGCGGAGGATCTATCTACCTATAATTCCTCAAATCCAGATAATTCATCTTTGGTAGAAGAGTTGAATTCCCCTAAACAATTAGACAAGGAAATGTTGACAGTATCTTTATTACAAAATATAATAAGTGACTTTCAGAGTTCTCTTCAAAATCAAATTGCTATAAAGCTAACTAATAATGCCAAAACAATGGCGGCTATTGTAGAGAGATTTACACTTGGCGAGAAAAGACATGAGGAGATTTGGGAAGAAAATAAAAAATTAAAAGTGCAAGTTAAAGTGTCACGAAGGAATAACTTAAGAGTAAGAGGGATCTCTGAATCTATTGGCCCCAAGGCTATAAAAGAATATGTATTAAAAATATTTGAGTCTATGGACTTAAGCCCAAAGAAAGGGGAAAATAGAATATAAATATTGTATAGATTACCATTATCCCCTAATCTATCGAGGGAAGTCCCGAGGGATATTTTAGTTAGATTGCAGTCTTACTCTTACAAACAATAAATATTAAATAAAAGTAGATAACTAAAAAAAGCTGTCAGCACCGTATGATAAAATCCAAATTTTCTTAGATCTTCCCTTTGAAACTTTGCAAAAAAAGGAGAGAGTGTAGGGATTTTACTAAGATCTTAAGGGAAGAAAAAATTGAATATTAATGGGGTTATCCTGTAAAAATATTCATAACTAGAGGACCAGAATTTTATTATCAAATCCCTAACGGAGGCTAAGAGATTTCTGTTACAACAAAATATTCAACATGATGAGGCCTTTTCAGAGATAATACGAGAGAAATCACAGGAAGAGTGGCAAAAGTCTGAGAGACGAAAGACAGTTGAAGTTTCTAAAATATGATTAAGTACAGATAGGTGGGACAAATAAAAGATTAGTAATATTTTTTCTTTTGCTTAAACATAATATATCCATGATGGTCTTCTATAAGGTCCTGCTGAATATTTGAACTAATATAAAAAGTAAAAGCAGTGTTGCATGACGGAGAAGGTGTAGCTCCGGTGGGTGTGGCCAGTAGCCTTTTTGCTGCCCACTACCTAAGCCAACAATGATGGATTGGAAAAGTATTTTTCCGTCAAGGGGGAATATGTATGATTGTTGTTGTTTTTATGTATGTTTTTGTTGGTATGTTTTGTTGTACTTTTTATGTTTTAACTGTTCCAAGATTTTGAAGTATTGTAGGTGTGCTTTTTTAAATATTTAAGGCTACCCAAGGGTATATAACCTTATTGGAAGTGTTTCTCGATAGATACTCTTATAAATTATGACTGATCCCCTTAAATTTATTACTTACAATATAAGAGGGCAAAATACTCCCTATAAGAGGAAAATTATCTCAAAGTTTTTTAAAGTAGAAAAGGCAGATATTATCTGTGTACAAGAGACTCATTGGGTAGGCAGGAAAATAATTTCCTTAAGTCTCCTGTGTGATATTTGTGCAATTTCCAATTACAAGACAAAGTCTAGAGGTACTGCTATTCTAATGCGTAAAAGTAATCATGTGAGTGAATCTTTTACACAAACTGACCCAGAAGGGAGATATTCTATATGGGCTGGATCAATTAACGATCTTTATTATACCATAGCTAACTTGTATGCTCCTAACCATAAACAAAATGGAGATTCAGACCATGCTAATGTTACTATGTACATTAATAAGCCATGGAACAAAATAAGATCCAAAAGATTTAGAATAGAACATTAATTATTGAAATCCAGCAAAGACAGGGATCTTATTTTGAAATCCATGGAAGAATATATAAAATTTAATAAGGACTCAATTACTTCTAAGGTTACATTCTGGAACTCTTTGAAGGCCTCCCTAAGGGGTAATTTGATTGCATTAACATCAAAGAAAAAAAGAGAAAGAGGGAAATCCTATATATTCAATTAAATACGGCCAACACCATAAGTTAGATCCTAATAAAGAATCAAGGTTAGAAATTTTGAGTATTCAGAAATCAATAAGAGAGATTCATCAAGTAAGAATTGATAAGAATATATGGAGAACGCAGCAAAAATATTACCATTGTGCTAACAAGGCCAATAGTCTATTTGCTAATCAGTTTAGACACAATAGTAGGCCTAAGATAATTTCAGAGATGCTTGACAAGAAGGGGAAAGCTCATAGGCTTCCTGAACAGATCGGAAGCATTTTTTTAGATTATTATAAAGATCTATATGATCTAGAGGCAAATGGGGAAGTAACTAAACCTACTAAAGAATTAATATCGGAATTGTTGGACTCTATCCAGCTGCCTCAAATTTCTGAGGTACAGTCCGAGAAATTAGAGGAAGAGATCACCCTAGTAGAAGTGGAAGAGATTATTAGAGCCCTCAAGCCAAATACGTCTCCAGGTCCAGATGGGCTATCGGGTTCCTTTTTTACAAAACTATTTTAAGATATTGAGTCCATATTTAAAGGATAGTTTTAATGAAATCAGATTATCTGGCTCTGCCCCTGCTGAATCTCTTCAAGTTGTAATTGTAACTATCCATAAAGAGGGGAAATCAGAAAATAAATGTTCTAACTATAGACCAATATCTCTCTTAAATATTGATATTAAACTTTATGCAGGGATAATAGCAAAAAGGCTAAGTAAATTAATGAAAGTTCTAGTTAACTATGACCAATCAGGGTTTATAAAAGAACAACAAGGAATATATAATACAAGATTATTGTTTGATATCTTGGATTACTGTAAGTTAAAAAAGACCCCTGCTCTATCTCTAGCAATTGATGCAGAAAAGGCTTTTGATCGTTTGAATTGGGAGTTCTTAGTAATGACGTTAAATAAATTTGGTATTAGTGATAAAGCAATTAGGAGTATTATAGCGTTATATTCCAACAACTGTGCTTTCATATGCGGAGCTGGGTTTGAAACGGATAGTTTTTGTATTCGTAATGGCACCAGGCAAGGTTGTCCTTTATCCCCAATAATTTTTGCTTTAGCCATAGAGCCATTAGCAGAAAAAATAAGAAACAAAAGTAATATTAAGGGTGTTGCTATAGAAAAGGTAAATTCAAAAATAACTTTATTTGCAGACAATGTAATTATTACAACAGCAGAACCTTTAAATTCGGTAGAATACCTAATGAAGGTAATTCAAGAATATGGCCTTATCTCCTATTATAAGATTAATCAAAGTAAGACTGAGGTACTGATGATTAATATTGATGGTATAACAAAAGCTCAGCTCTAAGGAAAGTTGGACTTTGATTGGTCAACTAGCCATTTTACACATCTTGGTATTGAATTCTTGTTGGCATAAGATAATTAGAAATAACTATAAGTCTATATTTAATGATATAAAAGCTATATTAGATTCTTGGCGTAAGTTGAACCTATCATGGATGGGTAGAATAGCTGCAATTAAAATGTTTATTTTGCCTAAAGTGTTATATCTCTTTAGATGTATTCCTATGAAAATCTCAAAAGAACTTTTAAAGAGATTTCAAGCTATTATAGATAAATATATTAATAAAGTAGCAAATTTTAGAGGTAAAAATACAATTCTAAATAGGAGATATAAGGAGGGGGGACTTGGGACCCCAAATCTTGAACAATACTATCATGCCACTGCAATATTTCATGCCATGAACTTGACCAATGATAAGTCGGAGCTGCAATTTTACCAGATAGAAAGTATAATAATGCCACAGGAAAATGTGGGAAATATATTCCGGAGTAAATCAGTGAACATGAAGAATATAAGTAATATTTTACCGGTGTCTAAATTTTGCCTTAAGAGTTGGTGTAATATAAATAGGAAATATAAATTAGCTCAGTTTCCATCACCAATGATACCTTTGACAATGTTTCAGATTAATTTGAATTATAGTGTTAATGTTAATTGGGCTCAATGGAATTTAAAGAGTTTAAAGGATATATATAGGAACAAAGATTTTGTCCCTTTTGATAATCTAAGGAGAGAAAGAGGGGTACCATTGAAATTTTGGTTACAGTATAATTCATTGAAACTACAAATAAGAAAATGACTGGGTAATTCAGTCGCTATTAGAGAGCCTACCCTCTTTGAGGAAAAGATAGTAATAAATTCAGCCAAAAATAATATTACAGGTATCAGAGGAGTTCTATATAGCTCAAACCTGCCGGCGAAATCCTTACCAATGATTAAATAGGAAGAGGAACTAGGCTTTGAATATCAACCTAGTGTTTGGTTTAACACGCTACAATTTATTCATAAGAATTTAATAAGTGTTTCACTTAGAGAAGTACATTTTAAACTGTATCAAAGATGGTATTATGATCCAGTTAAAATATCTAAGATTTTGCAAGAACAAAATAGGTTGTAGGAAATGTGGCCAAGAAGGTACACACTCACATATGTGGTGGTTTTGCCCTTTGATTCAAGAAATTGTGGGATATATGTATCCAGGAGCTATCAGTCATTTGTAATGAGATTATTATTTATTCCCCTGAGCTGGTCTTATTTAATATATTTCCATCTCATTGGTATAAAAGTACAAAAGCAGTGGTATTAAACATGTTATTAGTTGCGAAATGGCTGATAGCTTTGAAATGGAAAGAAGGGATTATCCCCTCAATGAATGAGATTATAATTATATTAAAAAGACATAGACAAACTGAGGAAGACTTTTCCTGTAATTCCCAGAGAAGTAAAATGAAGGATAAGAAGAAATGGGAAAACTGGGATGTCTTTTCACTAGATAAGAGGATAGGTAAATAAATGTTATTCACTCCTTAATAGGTGATGACCTATACTTATATAATTAATTGTGTGTATTGTTGGATATTCATGATGGTTGGGTCCTTTTTCTTTTTTTATTTTATATACAATCCATAATTCACTAAATGGTTAATATGAAATGGTACAACCCTTGTAAAAATTCCTAACCTTGAATAGAATAAAAAGGAAAAGAAAAAGAAAAGAAAAAGGAGAAAAATATATTTAAAGTCACAAGGGATATTAATGAGTTGATTTGCACTTTTGTCCCTCATATTAATAAATGTTTTTTTTGCTTATGTCACTTTATATGTGTTTTGTAGGGCCGAAATGGCTCATTAGCTCTTTCAAAATATGCACTAAGTTTTGTTATTTTGGAACATTGTCAGAATAATTGTCAGGATGTGTTTTTTTAGAATATGATACGCTTGTTATTTTATGTACTGTATGTATTTTGTATTTTTGTAATGGAAAAATTAAAATAAAAAATAAAAAATAGTTGTAATTTTATTATTATTATTATTATACAGAAATTATGTATTAGCATTGGGAATATTTAACAAGTTTGGGGGGAGTATATGTAGCTGTATATATAGGCATATATTTGCATGTGGGTGTATTTATTTGTATATTTTATGTATAATGACTGTGGATAACAATCTAGGAGAAGGTTTATTTTTGGTATATATGTTCATGTATTGTAGGTGAGGAAGCAGCGGATTTCAGCTTTTACCCATTCGGTTTTGATATTTATGTCTTGGTCTGAGTAATTTATTACCAACACCTATTTATCAATAGTGGGCCCACCAGTATTATTAAAGTCTGGGTAGACTAGCCAGTACTGCAAGAGTTGTTACCCTGGGGGAAGACAATACAGTAGGACGAACTGACGTTGATTCTTGATTCCCTGCACCTGATCAGAAAAGGATCTGACAATACGCTATTATTACCTCCATATTTGAGATATTCAAAGGTAAGACTCCACTTACATTTTTGTCATTATTATTGTCTTTGGTACCCTGCATTAGTGATTTTGCGCTCTCTTCCCCCTCCCTATTGTGTTTTCATTCATATATCTTCAAGACACCAGTGTGAGCAGTGTCCATAGAAACGACTACACATTGCAAGATAAGGGATTACCAGCAGGACCAAATAGAACACAATTAGATTATAATACAAAACATTGAATCTCAAGAGTCATCATACTTCAGACGAATAGGAAGAGTTTCTGAATGCTTTCGTCACTCTAATTAGGACATAAGAAATCCCAATAACTACCAATTGTACATATAGCTACAACTGAGCTTGTGGAAAGGGACAACAATACATTTAAATGGGAGGCTGGATTGCCTTACAACTAAGTAGCTGGGAGTTTGAATGTGGTCTAGGAACTGACAAAAAGAAGAGTCTCTCGATGAGATGGTTGTCTTGAGGCATTTTTCGCGACTGAAGGTCGGATTGATTGACCCAGGATAGGGTTGAGGAGTAACTAGTGACTAGTGGGGAGGGAGTAGGAAGTGAATGAAATGAGCAAGTAACTTAGGCTGGGAATCATCTATGGACTGGAACAAGTGGTAGAGAGTTGTATTTAACTCAATTTGAGATGAGAGGCTTTAGATTTGAGAAGATGGTGTTATGGGAGATGAAACGTAGAGGACTGGGATGATATTAAGGAGTGGAGGTGGTGGCCTTTGCTGGGATCAAGAAGACCTGTGATGTCTGGATGTAAACAAGAGAGAGGAGGAACTGATAATGGGGATGTGATTAGCTGCAGTCAAGGAACCATAAGGTAAATGAATGAGCAAAGATTTGAGGGCTATTTGCTATGTGGATATGTGTGATGCGGACGTAGTAGGCCTGCTTAAAACTGCTGAAAATTGAAGGTTCTTGTCAGCGAATTGTGAGGTACTTGTGCAGTGAGGTCTGTATCGTAAAGATAGAGTTGTGATAAAGGGACATTAGTAGATACAGTTTTTAATCAACTCTGTTAAAGGGATGAAGTGCCTACCAATCATTATATGTGAAGAATATTGACATAGGTTAGAAAACCTAAAAGAAATGTTTAAGCTCATGACCATAAATGTGCAGATCATGTGTGTGTATGAACAGTGCAAAGCATCTATAAAATGTAGCTGGGAAGTGTGTTCTACTTGGGAAAGATATGTGGTCTCCTTATATCCTTGTGGTAAGTTTAGGATGCTGGGAGTGGGGATTGGCTAAGCAGTAAGATGGGAGAACCAGGGGGCGCCACGCATAGGGAAGCACTGCAAAGGGGATTAGAGACACCAGCGATGCAGCGGACACTGCCTGAAAGGGGAGGACAGTCAATTGGAAGCAAGCAAATGGCAGCAGGGCAAGAAAAGGCCGGAGAGAACGTGGGAATGCGCAACAACACCGGAAAAGGGCAGCAGAGAAAATCAGATGAGCCACAAAGTAACTCACTAAGAAGGCACCAGAGCCAAGCAGGTACAGGGAAGGGCTGAAGGGGGAGAGGGAAGGAAACAGGCACTCAACCAAGCCGCAGGAAGAAAAATGGGAGTACGAAATATGAGGCAGTGCAAAGGACAAAGGACAGTTACAAATAAACGATAATAATAAAGGAGTCACCGTCCAGCCATGAGGGAGACTCAAAAGGAGGAAGCCATAAGAGAGACGGAGCAATGAGGAGGACACTCCGAACGGCAGGACCAGATCACAGCAGGAAGCTCAGTACAAAAGGGCAATGGAAAACCACAAGGGGAGGAGCAAAGGTGGAGTAGAAGGAAGAGGAGCACTGGGCGAGTGGCAAGTTCAGATCGTGTGCGGGGAATGGGCAGCGGCATATGAAGACAATGTCAGACTCCCAGGAGGTAGGCTGGAACATGAAAGGATGAAAAATTAAAAGCGATTAGGGGGTTTAAGTAGTGTGAGAAGTAAGATTGTGCTCCTTCCACAACAACAGGTTAATTTAACCTGTTATAAATCAAAAATACCCATAGAAGGGATTTTCAATTTGAGTAAGAGAATTCTTACAAGGGAGGAAGTGATACTTAGTAGAAGTCTAAAAATAGCACCAACCTCTAACATCAATAAATTGAAAGCCTTTGTGGATATTAAAATATTCTTTAGAGAAGTCAATTGTAAAGATAAAGTAGAATCAAGTATAAAAAAAGTACAGCAGGAAGTCATTCATACAAAGTACAGCAAAAATACATATTTAACACTAATCAAACAAGGAATAATTTTATGGTGGTGTTAAAAACTCTTGTAGAAGAGGATATTAAAAAGATAGAAATAAAGCAGCAAAGATGATCCTGTCAATAAAAGAACAAAAGCACTGAAGAAACAAAAATAAATATGAAGATATACAATTGCAAGCTCGCAGATTGCATCCTACAGGCCGTATGTCTGCCGGCTTGACAACTGCTACAATTACAGAGCGATTCAATTCAACAAAGTCGCAACTCAGGGGCCTAAAGCCGAAACCGTAAACCATGCAGTCGTATGTAGCATTTCAGAGCTTGATCCAGATCAATTAAGCAAGGCCATAACTCCTGATTTGGAAACAGCCAATAGAAAATGAGACCGTCATCACAACTTCAGTAAAACATGGAGGTTACATTAGTATTGTTTATTTGTAACGCTCCAACATATTCCGTAGCGCTACATGTCAATAGATTAACGTTTTGAGTTCTGTTATGAGATCAGACTCGGAATCCTGCAATGTACAAAATAAAAAAGTAATACTGTTCTAGTCCATGTGGGTGGCCCGATATGTATTAACTCCTTGATTGCTGAGACTGATATAACACCAAAATAAACAAAAAATATATATTTTCTACTGCAGATTTGCGAGCTTGAGACTGTTGTGCAATTAATTTTAATGTCTTACATTGTTTTCCCCATCTTTAAAAGTGCAGTATTGATTCTTTTTGCATTTACAGTGCTACGACCAGGGGTTAAACCCCCTTGCGAGTCCTATCTGGTACCCGTAGGATTTTCTTCTACATTTGCCATTTACGCGTGTGAAAACATTTACAGGCTTGAAGAATTGCAGCAATTGAATAGCGATTTGAAACATCAACGGCTTAGATGGGGTGTAAGTTACGCTTGTAACAACCGCAGAGATAATCAGCCTGTAACCCGTAGATCATTTGCGGCTCACAAAAAGACGCCAATTGAATTGCAAATTAGTTTATGGGCTACATTACAGGCTTCTGTAAACAACAATAGCTCAATGAAATTGAGGCCATAGTAACTAAACCAGCAGACAAAGGAGGAGGGATTATACGATTAGAAAAACAGGTGCATATATATATATATATATATATATATATATATATTGTGGTAGATTGACCTGCTACCTTCTAGATTAACAGCAAGAAGATGATGTATTCTTTTATTTAAAGTCCAAAAATGACACCACATAATGGCTTAAATCAGCCAAAGGTATAACAAATCACACAGTTCTCTTGTAAATATCTTCATCAGTAGAAAGGGTAGCATTTGGCCGGCCTGTGTCTCCGAAATGCTACAACCTCCAGGGACCCTTAATATGCCTTTTAGCAACAGCGCTGGCAAATCCTCAGCTATACTGTTGCCTTCTCCCTGGGGTTAATTTACACAGTCTTTACATTTGGAAACCGCTTTCTCTGTGGCCAGCTTCCAGGCAAAAACAGTTTTATCTTTAAACCGTTTTCCTCTGCAAATCGTCTTGGCTCTGCTCTGTAGACCGACTTGGCTCTGCTCTGCAGACCGGCCTGGCTTTGGTCTGCTCTGCAGACTGACTCGGCTCTGCTCTGTAGACTGACCTGGCTCTGCTCTACAATCCGACTTGGCTCTGCTCTGCTCTGCAGATCGACTTGGCTTTGCTCTGCTCTGCAATCCGCCCTGGCTCTGCTCTGCAATCCACCTTGGCTCTGCTCTGCAATCCGACTTAGCTCTGCTCTGCAATCCGACTTGGCTCTGCTCTGCCCTGCAATCTGCCTTGGCTCTGCTCTGCTCTCCAACTTGGCTTTTAGCTGCTAACAGCAGCTCGCCAACAGGACCTCTTTCATCAGATTTAACAAACACTGCTCACATTGCTTAAGTGAGAACTCCACCCATCTCTGCTGTTGTCTTAAAGGCAATCCACAGCTGGGCTTCAATTAGTCTCTGATTACTGCCCTGAGTTAACTCTTTCTCCAGGGAAATCTTCCAGACTCTTTAATTAAACCCACCTCTAGGGGCACTCTTTGCTTGACGATGTTACAATATATATATATATATATATATATATATATATATATATATATATATATACTTATAAACATTTAAAAAGCAACCCAACCTTAAACATTTATTAAAGTTCTACACAATATCTAGAAAACAGGTTAAAAGAAAAGGTTATAACCCAGAAACAATGTGAATTAATGGGGGAAACATTCAAGGATTCCAGTATTCTATGCATTGATTCTGTGACCAGAAAATTGTCCAAATGTTTTGATTTTTTCCTCTAAGCAGAAGTAAGAATTTGTCATCATACATAAAAGACACTGCACCTATGATTAGCTTTTTTTGATAAATTAACATGGGAGAAGTGATGGATGTTAATCATTGTAGATGTAACATTGTTATACACAGTGATTAATCATATGAAATGTATTTTATTTTGTTTGCGTCATACAGTCATGTTCCGACTCTCCATGAACTCATGGACCGCAACACACCACGCTGATCCACTTGGTATTCATGGCAGAGATACTGGAATGGGTTGCCAGTTCTTTCTCAAGTGGGCCACAGCATACAGTTCCTGGAATTCCTAGGTGGTCTCTCATCCAAGTACTGACAAGGCTCATCCCTTCACTGAAGGGGTGACCTCTTGGTACCCTCACTGGAATAAAACCCAGGTTGCAGCAGTGAAAGCACCAAATCATAACCACTGGACCACCAGGTAACCCATGCAAGGTATACATGCTGTCAAATTTTTCTTAGAAAAAGGGAAGAAATACTCCCAAGAACAAATTGCTTTCACTACAGAAGACATTGAATTTATACTATGTAATAATAATTTTTGGTTTGAAGATTTGTTTCATTCAATTGGCAACTTCTTGCGGCCGCCGATTGAGTTACTGGCTCCATGATGCAGGGGTCCCGATCAAGACCCCTGCAGCATTTAAAAAAAGATTCTTAAAGGACCTGCGGCACAAAAATAGTTAACCCCATGCCACAGGGGTTAACCCCATGCCCATCGAGACCCCCGGACGATCCCCACATTAACCTCTTGATGCAGCATCAATCGGGACCCACGCAGCATTTAAAATTAAAATTCCCCACTACGAAGGTCCTTAAAGGTCCCGCTCTACAATTCTAATTAACCCCATAGCTCATGGGGCTCTATACATGAGCTCCTAATTAAACCCATCAGTCCCATAAGGGATTAGCAGCAAGGCAGCAAGGGGTTAATGTGGGGACCCTGCGGGGGTCCCGATGGGGATCCCTTAATTATGGGGTTAGTTTTGAGGGCAAAATGAGAAAAAAAGAGAAAAAAATAGGTGGCTTTAGTTATCAAAAGATTCTGGGATGGAAGAAAGGGGTGCTACATGAGGATATAATAGACTTAGTAACAAAATAGTAGGGGACAGAACAAGTATCCTTTGGATTATAAGTGCACACCCTTTGCCCTGGTAACAATATAGAGCAAGAAAAATATATAAAACTTTACGTTTATTGATATTATTAAAATTGTTATTAAGGAGAGGCGGAGCTAGGGTCCAAGGCAGCAGGACGCGCTGAGAGAGAGCTCCGGGATCTGAGCCAAGGTTTAGGGGTAAATTAATCCCCAAAAGGGTCTGAAGACTCCCCAGTAACATCGGGGAGCATCAGGTGAAGCTGACCCGACCCCCCCAGGACGCCCTAGCCTGCGGAGGAGAGATGCCGACGGAGTTATCGTCGCCCTTGGCTGAGAAGCTCCGGAGCAGGGAGCAGCTGCACAGCCTGGGGCTGTGCCGGCCTGGACGGGACATCGGATGAGCCACAGGAGGTGGGTGAGACGAGCCCGGAGTCCCCAGGTGCCCAGAACCTAAGAAAACAGCGGAGGTGAGAGGAGAGGGCACTGAGAGGAGGCACAGAGGAGGCCGCCATCTTGTGAGGCGGGCAGGGAGGCACATAGAGCTGTGCAAGGTGCGTGGAGCACACAGAGCAGCAGGACAGCTGCAGGGGAGAGCCAGGAGGGCACCGAAGAGTCCTGTAGGGCCTGTGGCAGAGAGTCCAGGGGTCAGCAAGGAGAGGCTGGGTGGAGGAAGAAAACCCGCGAAGAGGCGGTGGCCATCTTGTAAAGCCATGAGGCAGGCCTGAGCATGGTAAGGCCTCTGCATCCCCATTCCCTGCCTAGAAAGCTTGAGACTGGCTAAGTGCTATAGACACCCTATGCTAGGGAGAGATCACAAGCATACTTGCACTAAAACTCTACTAAGCTCCCCTTTAGCAGAGAAGGCAGACACAGAGACCTTAACAGCAACTAGAAGGGACTGCCTTTATCTGAATCACACAGCAACAAGTGCCTACATCTGCACTCTGACTCTGACAACACCAAGCCCAGAGGTTATGTGCTTAACAGTGCCTGAATATATTGCAACTTTACTGGCATTGAAAGCGACACTAAGGGATGACCTCACTGCTCCTTGACTCAAGTAATATAAGGGCTTGCTCAGGACTCTAAGATTCTAAGGCCTGGATACTGTCCCTAAAGGGACAAAGACTTTGCACTGCTTATAAGTCTGTAGATGGGGGTATACAACCTCTTTGTTTTCATCTTCACTACTACTGCCTTATTACTAGTGGTGACAAGATTTGCCTTTCCTTATATAACTGCTTCAAACGTGGCCTGTGCTCAGTATTGGTACAACAACAAACCAAGCATCCTATCATCACTGGAAGGAGCAGCACTGCCACCTACTGGTGCTCAGAAAATATTGCAGTCCAGCACTCAACAAGATACATCACCCGCACCAGTCAGAGCATTGACGCCATCTAGTGGGACATTGATGAAAGCAGCTTGGGCCTACTGAGAGCACATGATTGACAGAGCTCAACAATACATTGAGATGTAACTACAGCGGCCCTACATGGCTCTAGCCGGCAAGGACCAAAGAAGAAAAAACACCAAGACACCATTACAGGAACTGGGTGTATCCTGACAGCACCGAGCACAGCGGATCTAATTACCTGAGAGGATATAGCTGCAGCGGAGGGGTCTCATCAGAGCTACTGGCTAAATGCCTAGGCGTTCAATAGCCAACCCGGAGACAATCAGCGGCGCAGAAATGGGGGAAAAAAAATCCTTACCGTCAAAGAAAATTGACGAGCATTTTAAAACTCTGGAAGCATTAGAAACACCGGCACAAGACCTCGCCTCAGAGCAATCGGACAACTCAGATTTAGACTCTCAGGAGGTAACCTTACAGCCGGAGGTATCCATCAATAGATCCTCAATGGCAAGAATTGAAGCGCTCCTGGCCTCCCATATCAACGGAGCAGTCACGGCATTGCAAAAAGACATACAAGAGATCGGACAGAGGACTCATCAACTTGAGGAAACCATGGACCAAGTGGTAGAGGCGCAGGAGAAGGACAGGACCAACATTGCTGGCAATTCCTCCCGTATCTCGGATATAGAAGATAAGTTGGAGGACTTGGAGAATAGATCCAGAAGATTTAATTTGAGGATTAGAGGCGTCCCCACGGCTATAGTCGATCTACCACGCTACCTTAAGGGCACGATAGATGAGATCCTCTCAGGATACCCGGACCACGAGTGGGAGGTAGAGCGAGCGCACAGAGCCCTTGGGGGGAGCCGCAATCAAGACCTCCCTAAAGACATCATTGTCCGGCTTTTGCGCCAACAATCCAGAGACCTGATCCTCGCAGTTACCCGCAACAAGACCTCGACCACTGGTCCTGACGGGGCTAAGCTCCAGTTTTTTGCGGATCTTTCTACAACTACGCTACAAAGACGGAGGCTGATGAAGCGGGCCCTGGAAGTACTGCTACGCCATGGCATCAGATATCGCTGGGGATTCCCCTTTGCCCTGATCTTCTCTGTGGGAGGTATCCAATATACAACACGCTCCCTAGATGACTGCCAAGAGCTTCTCAAGCGTCTAGAACTGATTGGGGGGGGGGACAGAGCTCCTATGGCATCTGCTTCAGCAACTTTGCCTCTTCCGCAGAGACAGTGGTCTGAAGTGACCAGACAAAAGAGGCCTGCTGATCACGTCTCAAAAACTACCAACAGACGCCCCAGCCAAAACATGGACACGCTGACACACTAGCACAATTGTCTTTATCCTCAGGACTGTTCAAAACGAGGGTTCGACTAAAGAGGCACCATGCTATCAGAATGTCCTGTTCCCTTTTTGTCTTTTTTTTTGGTTTGCTTTTTTGCTGCTACCTAGGGGAGACTCTCAGGAGGGTTGCTCAGAACTGAGCTAGCTGTTCTGTACTGCCGTCCCCCCCCTACTTTTTGCCTTTTGGGCTGGCTCCCGGAGGAACTCAGGACTTTTGCTACGAGCTGTACCCAGCTGACAAAAGACTTTTGAACTGTTATTAACCCATGTTTTGCTTTTCCTTCCTACCTAGCAGGTTGTAGCAGATTGTTAAAGAAACACCTACTGTTGCTACTTGAGGGAATAATACTTAGCCTGGCGAGACCCCTCTGGCTGGTCTAGGTTTAGCTGTTTTTACTGTTTACAATTTATGTCAAGAGTTTTGTTATTAATATTTGCACAAATTATTTATAGATCTGGTTACTCTATTACGGTAAAACTCCTTTTATCTTATTTATGATAGTCCTTGCCCGCAGGAACTGAAGTGGAACCTGCTAGTACTTTAACGGATTGACAGGAATAGGTTAGGGCTAGAGGTCCTAAGAATGCTTGATTTTTCAATAACCACTCTATTTGTTCTTCTCACAACTTTCTGTATTTGTGCTCACCTACCATTCACTTACCAACCTTTGCTCACCCACCCTATACTGGGTTCAGGATGAAGCAATTCATTCTTTGATTATTGTGTCCCGGCCACAGCATTCATTTTTAGAGTATATCTAAGCCGGGATCAGCTACTAACGCTGTTTACATGTCCTCCTAATGCCAATCACCATCCACATAATTTAAACTACCCACATCCTTTGCCTACTCGCCTCCTGTGCCCCTTTAGCATTCCCGGGGTCTCAGGGCATAAGCGTAATGATCCTTATTTGGTGAAGGCTTTAGTGGTTGCCTGTTTGCAGGTCAACGGGCACAATCTAATTCCATTTACAATTACATTATCCAAGCCAAAATTAAGCCAACTGTTTTTTATGATAGGGCACCAGGGGGTGGCATCAAAACTCACGCACTCTTGCTTTTATATTCTAACTAGAATCAAGCCTGCTAGAACTCGCTCACCCAGGGCTCAGCCTCTTCCACACCTCCAGAAGGAGAAGCCGCTCCTCACTCCCTCCTCGACAGCTCGCCGGAAAGGTAAGGCTAATTCAGCATATCTGACAGACACCTTATTAATTTACCCATGCCCATAACAGTACTCATTCATAACGTGAAGGGCTTTAACTCTCCTTTCAAGCGGAGGAAGGCCTTTTTATACTATAAGACTTACAAACCATCTGTAATATTCCTACAGGAGACCCACTTCGCTAGGCATAAGACCCCTACATATCTAAATAAAGACTACCCTCAATTCTTCCATTCCACCCACACTTCAAAAAAAGAGGGGGTAGCAATATTGCTACATAGGAACCTCCAATTCCAGTTAACATCCAAATTGGTAGACCGGGAAGGGTACTTTATTATTATAAAAGGTACGATCCTGGGAAACACGATTTCTCTGGCTTCCTTCTATGCCCCCACAACGGCACCACATAAGGCCCTAATAAGATTTTCAAGGGCACTGGAAGGGGGGGACTGGGGGAACTTAGTGGTAGGAGGGGATTTCAATTTAGTCTTAGACCCAAAGGCGGACAAATCTAGGGCTCCAGTGAGTGACCGATTCTCCAACAAAATTAGACAAATTAAGAAAATCCTGCACTCGGTTAGCCTGGTAGATGCCTGGAGGAGACTTCACCCGAGAGGGAAAGAATTTACTTTTTACTCACCCACACATGGCTCCTACTCGCACATTGACACTATTTACATTAGCGGCTCACTTCTTGACAGCTTACTCAGAGCGACCATAGTACCTTGCACTTGGTCCGACCATTCAGCAGTTTTATTGGAAGTGGACCTGGGAAGTCAATTCAGCATACCTTACACCTGGAGGCTGAATGAATACCAAATCTCACTGCCTTCAACTCAGGAGCAGATAGAGAGAGAGTTGCTAGATTTCTTTGGGTCCAATGCGGGCAGGGAGACGGGAGCGGGATGGGTTTGGATGGCTCATAAAGCCTTTATAAGAGGAGTGTGCATCAAATTGGCTTCTCAGTTCAAAAAACAGAATCTACAAAGGGAGAGAGATCTGGCGAGCAAATTGGCACGACTAGAGCTACAAAATCAGCTCTCCCCCTCCTCCACCCTGAGAACAGAGATTGACAAGACGAGGCTGGAGCTAGATAGCGTATTGTCCATAAAAACGGACAAGGCACTAAGACGGACGCAGCATTTGTTTTACAATAAAGCGAACAAACCGGATAAATTGTTAGCCAGAAGCCTGAGAGCAAAGTACGCCCAATCCAGGATTTCCCAAATCAGGAATAAAGAGGGCAACCTCATATATAGCCAAAATGAAATACAAAAAGTTTTTAAGGAATATTACCAAAATATATACTCCACTAAACAGGTGGCCATGGAAAATAGCATTGCTTCTTACTTAAACTCACTGGACCTTCCTCAGATCTCGCCCGATGATTTACACTCTCTAAATAAGGAAGTTACTATCAAGGAAGTCCTGGAAGCGATTAAGGAACTAAAACTAGGAAAATCCCCGGGCCCGGATGGGTTCACCAATATCTACTATAAGAAATTCTCAACACTTCTGGCTCCTCATCTATGTAATCTCTTTAACTCTATACTGAGAGGGGAGATTGCCCCCCCCAGAACTAAACCATGCTGACTTAACAATATTCCCTAAAGAGGGTAGAGATCAGAGAGATGCCAAAAATTATAGACCTATCTCGCTGCTTAATGGGGATGTCAAGTTGCTTGCCAAGATCTTCTTTCAAAGGGTCTCAATATTCCTTCCCTCCTTGATTCACAAAGACCAGTCAGGGTTCATCCCGCACAGGCAAACTGGCGACAACATCAGGAGAACTCTAAATGTTATCCATTTGGCTAGGTCTAGGGGGTCCCCGGTCTGCCTGCTCGCATTGGACATAGAGAAAGCGTTTGACACCTTGGAGTGGCCCTTTCTATTTGCCACGTTAGCAAAGTTTGGGTTTGAAGGCAACTTCTTAAACTTACTACACACTTACTACACGCTACCCAAGGCCACTTTAAGACTACCAGGTTCCCAGACGGCTAGTATTAATATAGAGAGAGGCACGAGACAGGGGTGCCCCCTGTCCCCGCTGCTCTTTGCTTTGGCCATAGAGCCCTTGGCCCAGGCGATAAGAGCGAACTCCTCTATAGAAGGGGTGCGGGTGGGGCATCAGCATCTAAAATGTTCTTTGTTTGCTGATGATCTACTGTGCACTCTCTCGAATCCTAGCTCCTCCATAGACGCCCTACTGGGCACAATCAATGAATATAGCACTCTATCTGGACTGAGATTGAACCATAGCAAGACAGAAGCCTTAAGTGTGGGCATTCCTGGGGACATCTTGGACCATCTAAAAAAGGTACACAACTTTCAATGGCCTACCGCTTACATTTACTATCTGGGGATAAAGTTGACTAACTCACTAGCAGATATTTATAAAACCAATTACCCACCCCTATTTAGGACTCTTCGAAGGGACTTAGACAGCTGGACAAAAAGGCAGATTTCGTGGACGGGCCGAATAGCCACGGTCAAGATGAACATCTTGCCGAGGCTGCTTTATCTGGCCAGGACTCTGCCGATTCAAATTAATAACAGGGAATTGGCACAGTTTCAAGCCCAGGTCTTTAGATTTGTTTGGAGGAATAGACCCCCTAGGATCGCCAGACATACTATGTATAAACATAAGTCTAGAGGAGGATTATCCTGCCCTAATTTCAATACCTACTTTAGGGCAGCTCAAATTGCCTCTATACCGTTGATACATTCTACCACCCTACAGCCCAGCTGGGTTTTTCTTGAAGAGCTACAAATGGCCCCATTAAAATGGGAAATCATTTTATGGGCTCCAAGTTCGCACACGTTTGACTCCCAAATCCATAACCCTATAACTAAATTTACGCTGAAAATATGGAAATGGGCTAGGAAAGAACATAAGCTGATTCACCCCGTATCACCTCTTACTTCAATCTTTACATCAACCTCTCTAGCGACCACCCTCACAGCTGACTCCAAAGCATTCTGGATTACACACAATTTAGACAAACTTCAGGCATGGTTTGAGGGTGACAGAATTATTTCTTGGTCAGAAATGAACAGGAAAATAGGGATACAACACCAAGAAATGTTTAACTACATCAAAATTAGACATTGGGTTGAGGAGATACATAGGATTCATGGCCCGCCCAAAGGATCGTGGATGTCAATAGTATGTTAAAACACAAACCTTATTGGAGGAACCTTAGGTTCACTGTACACTATGTTTAATGCCCCAAAGGCTTCGTGGAAGCCTGCTTACACATTGAAATGGGAGATAGACATGCAACAAAACTGGGAGGGGGACAAATGGGCGGAATCCTTTCTGAGCCTATCTAAGGGCTCATATAACTATAGCTTGCTAGAAACTTCATTGAAAATCTTACACCGGGCATACATGACTCCTGCCAGGCTAAATAAGCTATCTCCAACAACTTCAGATAGGTGCTTTAGAGGATGCCAGGGAAGGGGAGACTTTATTCATACGTGGTGGAAATGTCCTAGAGTGGCTGATATTTGGAATGAAGCTACCAAATTAGCTTCACGAATTCTTAAATCTCCCCTAGAACCATCAATCTCGACTTGCCTGTTGGGAATTCATTACCAGGACCTGGATAATAAGGGGAACAAATTGGTTCAAATGATTTTTTTAGCCGCCAAAAATATAATTGCTAGAAGATGGAAAAGAAGTCATATCCAATTTCAGGAAGTCATAAACAAAATAAATTATCTTTGCATTAACGAAAGAATGACTCACACTTTGTTGGACACTCACCACATTTACCTAGAAATTTGGGGGCCCTGGATTCAGTCTCCAGATAGTACATTGTAAGGTCTGGACAGGAAAGAACATTACATTTTGGCTAACAGCGGTGGCTTGTCCAGGGAGTGGAGTGTGGAGCGGACTGGAACGGGTAGAGCTGGGAAGCGGAGAGGCAACTCATCTAGACGACAAAAGGTACTGAGGGTGGCACGGGAGATCATAGGAATGGATGTGGTGAGGAATACTTAGGAGTGGAACTTTAATTGCGTATTTACTTAAAACCATCACCAAAAAAAAAAAAAAAATGTGAGATATCGGGCTGAATGATTGTTTATTGAATGAATATTATATTTTAATAACAATGGACACAGTTATCTCAATAATTTCAGTTAACAGATGTTTGCAATGTAATTGTTTGTTATGTAACATAAAGGCTGTTGAATAAAAATCTTTGAAACAAAAAAATTGTTATTAAAATATTGGAATTCTGACGAGATAAAGTTGGTAGGGGAATGGAAATTATATTGGACTTCCTAGTATTGTAACATAAATTATGAGACTGAATCAGTTGAAATAAGCCCTATATCCTCTTGGTATGGCGTGATAATATAATCATAAATAATAAAGTGCATAAAGTGAACAAGGTGCATTCAGTGTAGTGAAATACAAATGAGTTGCAAAAGCATAGGTCTGCATCTAAGGCCTATGTGTTTGCACTGTTATATATTGTCACTATTTAGGAAAGTGACTTGTGCTTATAGTGATAATAAGAAAATTGCACTTGTAAATATTGCACCTACTTGTAGTGTATATTATTCTTGTATAAAGTGTTTTTGTGCCAATATAGGTTCAATAAATAGATAGATATTGTAGTATCCTATTAGATTCAATAGATAAAGTGCTAGTGCTTTATGGGGATATTAGAGTTTTTATCAAGTCTTATATGATGTCTTATGATATAAGGGAAGTCCCTATGTTACATAGATTGTAATATAGATTGTTGTAAGATTGTATATTCCCCTACACAATCTATGGAGCTAAGTTACTCACTTTCATCCACATTACTGTATTAAATTTATAATAATTCCTTGAATTGTCATTTAATGTGGATGATATTTATAAGTCGTATTTCATATATAGTTTGTTTGTGATTATTCAAAGCGCCTTAGCTCCAAACAACTGACCGCGTGTCGCCGAAGCGTCTGCGTGTGACGTCATAAAGCGGCGTCGCGGCGTTGTGCGTGCAACCCGACGCATGTTTCTAAGGATTTCATCAGGGGTTGAAAACGTGCTACCCAGGACGGTATGGTTTCCGATTTTCTCTATCGGCCATAACTTGCGGGCCCGGCCAGTGGAATAGCATCGCAATCTGAGACCGAATGGAGCACATAACTCGATTGCAGGCATTTGGCTATCCGCGATCGAGTTGCGAGTTCCGAATTGAATGTAACTCATAGTCTTGTGGAAGAGATATGTAGACTATGTACTATGCATTTGGACTATGCATTTGGAGAGGAAACAAAACATCCTTATATGTAAGTGAGCTGGGTTATTAATGCATCTGATAGAGGAAAATTATAAGTGTAGGGCTAAATTTCTTTGCATGAAAATGACAATGTCTGTGTGTGTGTCTGTCTCTTTGAGTGTTAGTGTCTGTGTGAGTGTGTCTGTGTGAGTGTCTGTGAGTGTCTGAGTGTGCATCTGTGTGTCTATGAGTGTGTATTCTGTTTGATTGTCTGTGTGAGTGTCTGTTAGTGTCTGTGGGTGTGAGTGTCTGTGTGAGTGTCTCTGTGAGTGTGAGTGTCTGTGTGAGTGTCTGTGAGTGTCTGTGTGTGAGTGTCTGACTGTGTGTGAGTGTCTGTGTGACTGTATGTGGCTGTGAGTGTCTATGTGAGTATGAATGTTTGTGTGAGTGTCTGTGAGAGTGTATGTCTGTGTGATTGTCTGTGTGAATGTCTGTGGGTGTGAGTGTCTTTGTGAGTGTCTCTGTGAGTGTGAGTGTCTGTGTGAGTGTCTGTGAGTGTGTGAGTGTCTTTCTGTGTGAATGTCTGTTGGTATGAGTGTCTGTGAGTGTCTGTGTAAATGTTTGTGTGTGAGTGTCTGTGTGTGTGTCTCATAGTGTCTGTAAGTGTCTGTGTGAGTGTCTGTCCGTGTGAGTGTCTGTCTCTGTGAGTGACTGTGAGTGTCTGTGTGAGTGTCTGTGTGAGTGTCTCTGCAAGTTTGAGTGTCTGTGAGTGTCTGAGCGTGCATCTGTGTGTCTATGAGTGTGTATTCTGTGTGAGTATCTGTGCATGTGGGTGTCTGTGTGTGAGTGTCTATGAGTGTCAGTGTGTGTGTCTGTGTGTATGTGTGTGAGTGTCTGTGTGACTGTATGTGTCTGTGAGTGTCTATGTGAGTGTGTGTGAATGTTTGTGTGAGTGTCTGTGAGAGTGTATGTCTGTGTGATTGTCTGTGTGAGTGTCTGTTAGTGTCTGTGTGTGAGTGTCTGTGTGAGTGTTTCTGTGAGTGTGAGTGTCTGTGTGAGTGTCTGTGAGTGCATTTCTGTGTGAGTGTTTGTCTCCTTGTGTGAGTGTCTGTGTGAGTGATTGTCTGTGTGAGTGTCTGTGTGTGTGAGTGTCTGTGAGTGAGTGTCTGTATGAGTGTCTGTATGAGTGTCTGTGTGAGTGTCTGTGTGAGTGTCTGTGTGTGTCTGTAAGTGTCAGTGTGAGTGTCTATGAGTGAGTGTCTGTGTGAGTGTCTGTCTCTGTGAGTGTCTGTGTGAGTTTAGGTGTCTGTGTGTGTGTATCTGTGAGTCTCAGTGTGAGTGTCTGTGAGTGTGAGTATGTCAGTGTCTTTCTCTGTGTGTGTGTGCGTGTCTGTGTGAGTGTCTGTGAGTGTGAGTGTCTATAAGAGTCTGTGTGAGTGTATATTTCTGTGAGTGTGAGTGTCTGTGTGAGTGTGTGAATGTTTGTCTATGTGTGTGAGTGTATGTGTGAGTGTATGTGTCTGTGAGTGTCTGTGTGAGTGTCTGTGAGTATCTATGTGAATTCCTGTGTCTGTGTCTATGTGAATTCCTATGGTTGTGCAAGTGAGTGTCTGTGTGTTAGTGTCTGTGCGTGTGAGTGTCTGTGTGAGTGTCTGTCTGCATGAGTGTCTGTGAGTGTCTTTCGGTGTGAATGTCTGCGAGTGTCTGCGTGTGGGTCTGTATGGGGGTGCTGTTGACAACCCCCCAGCATTGAGCTCTGTTAGTTTTTGTCAAGCGACTTCCACTTCCGAGTACAGCCAGTAGTGTAGGAGAGGGGAGGAAGGGAGGGTGGGGGCGGACCACACGAATATGTCTGTGACTGTGTATGTGTGAGTTTATGTTTCTGTGAGTGTGCATATCTGTGTAAATGTCTGGGTGGGTTACCGTGTTAGTGTCTGTGTGTGTGAGTGCCTGTGAGTGTCTGTGTGTGTGAGTGTCTGTGTAAGTGTCTCTGTGAGTGTGAGTGTCTGTGAATGTAAGTGTCTGTGTGTGAGTGTCTGTGAGTGTGAGTGTCTGTGTAAATGTTTGTGTGTGAGTGTCTGTGTGTGTGTCTCATAGTGTCTGTAAGTGTCTGTGTGAGTGTCTGTCTGTGTGAGTGTCTGACTCTGTGTGTGAGTGACTATGAGTGTCTGGGTGAGTGTCTGTCTGTGTGAGTGTCTCTCTGCGAGTTTGAGTGTCTGTGAGTGTCTTTGAGTGTCAGTGTAAGTGTCTGTGCGTTTCTGTGTGAATGTCTGTCTCTGTGCGTGAGTGTATGTGTCTGTGAGTGTCTGTGTGAGTATCTGTGTGAATGTTTGTGTGAGTGTCTGTGAGAGTATATATATGTCTGCGTGATTGTCTGTGTGAGTGTCTGTTAGTGTCTGTGTGTATGAGTGTCTCTGTGAGTGTCTGTGTGAGTGTCTCTGTGAGTGTTAGTGTCTGTGCATGTGAGTGTCTGTGAGTTTTTGTGTAAGTGTCTGCCTGTTAGTGTCTGTCGTTGTGAATGTCTGTGAGTGTCTGCGTGTGTGTCTGTATGGGGGTGCTGTTGACCCTCCCCCTGTATGTGGGTGCTGTTGACCCCCCAGCATAGAACTGTGTTCATTTTTGTCACGCCACTGCCACTTCCGAGTACAGACATTAGGAGAGGGGAGGAAGGGAGGGTGGGGCCGGACCACACAAATATGTCTGTGACTGTGTATGTGTGAGTTTCTGTTTCTGTGAGTGTGCATATCTGTGTAAATGTCTGTGTGGGTTACTGTGTTAGTGTCTGTGAGTGTCTGTGTGAGTGTCTCTGTGAGTGTGAGTGTCTGTGAATTTGAGTGTCTGTGTGTGAGTGTCTAGCTTTGTGTGTGAGTGTATGTATCTGCGAGTGTCTGTGTGAGTGTCTTTCTGTGTAAGTGTTTGTCTCCTTGTGTGAGTGTCTGTGTGGGTGTCGGTCTATGTGCGTGTCTCTCTGCGAGTGTCTGTGAGTGTCTATTTAAGTGTCTGTCTCTGTGAGTGTCTGTGTGAGTCTGTGTAAGTGTAATTCGGTGTTGGTGTAAGTGTCTGTGTGTGTGTCTGTGAGAGTCTCTGTGTGAGTGACTGTTAGTGTCTGTCTCTGTGAGTGTGAAAGTCTGTGAGTGTGTATCTCTCTGTGAGTGTGAGTATGTGAGTGTCTTTCTCTGTGTGTGAGTGTCAGTCTTAGTGTCTGTGTGTGTGTGTCTATGTGAGTGTCTGTGTGAGTATCTTTGTCTGTCAGTGTGGGTGTCTCTAAATGTCTGTGTGAGTGTCTGTCTGTGTGAGTGTCTCTCTGCATCTGTGTCTGTATGTGAGTATCTGTGTGAGTGTTTGTCTCTGTAAGGGTGTGTGAGTGTCTGTCTCTGTGTGTGTCTGTGTGAGTGTCTGTGATTGTATGTGTGTGAGTGTGTGTGTGAGTGTCTGTGAGTGTGAGTGTCTGTGTTAGTGTCTGTCTCTGTGTGTGAGTGTCTGGGAGTGTCTGGGAGTGTCTGTGTGAGTGTCTGTGTGAGTGTCTGTCTGTGTGAGTGTCTGAGTGAGTGTCTGTCGGTGTGAGTGCCTGTGTGTGTGTCTGTGTGAGTTTCTGTGAGTGTGAGTGTCTGAGTTTCTGTGTGAGTGTCTGTCTCTGTGTGAGTATCTGAGTGTCTGTGAGAGTGTCTGTTAGTGTGAGCCTCTATGTGTGAGTGTCTGTCTCTGTGAGTGTCTGTCTCTTTGTGTAAGTGTCTGTGAGTGCCTGGGAGTGTCTGTGTGAGTGTCTATGTGTGTGTGTCTGTTGGATTGTCCGTCTGTGAGTATCTGTGTGAATGTCTGTGAGTGTATGTGTGAGTGTCTGTCAGTGTGCGTGTCTGTGTGAGTGTCTGTGTGAATGTCTGTCTGTGTGAGTGTCTGTCTCCTTGTGTGAGTATCTGTGTGAGTGTCTATGAGTATTTATGTGAGTGTCTGTCTGTGTGAGTGTCTCTCTGCGTGTGTGAGTGTCTTTGAGTATCTGTGAGTGTGAGTGTCTGTGTGAGTATATGTCCATGTGCATGTCTGTGAGTGTCTGTGAGTGTTTGAGTGTGTGTGTCTGTGAGAGTGTATGTTGATGTGAGTGTCTGTGTGTGTGAGAGAGAGTATCTGTGAGTGTGTCTGTCTCTGTGAGCGTCTGTGTGAGTATATGTCTATGTGAGTGTCTTTCTCTGTGTGTGAGTGTCAGTCTTAGTGTCTGTGTGTGTGTGTCTATGTGAGTGTCTGTGTGAGTATCTTTGTCTGTCAGTGTGGGTGTCTCTAAATGTCTGTGTGAGTGTCTGTCTGTGTGAGTGTCTCTCTGCATCTGTGTCTGTATGTGAGTATCTGTGTGAGTGTTTGTCTCTGTAAGGGTGTGTGAGTGTCTGTCTCTGTGTGGTCTGTGTGAGTGTCTGTGATTGTATGTGTGTGAGTGTGTGTGTGAGTGTCTGTGAGTGTGAGTGTCTGTGTTAGTGTCTGTCTCTGTGTGTGAGTGTCTGGGAGTGTCTGGGAGTGTCTGTGTGAGTGTCTGTGTGAGTGTCTGTCTGTGTGAGTGTCTGAGTGAGTGTCTGTCGGTGTGAGTGCCTGTGTGTGTGTCTGTGTGAGTTTCTGTGAGTGTGAGTGTCTGAGTTTCTGTGTGAGTGTCTGTCTCTGTGTGAGTGTCTGAGTGTCTGTGAGAGTGTCTGTTAGTGTGAGCCTCTATGTGTGAGTGTCTGTCTCTGTGAGTGTCTGTCTCTTTGTGTAAGTGTCTGTGAGTGCCTGGGAGTGTCTGTGTGAGTGTCTATGTGTGTGTGTCTGTTGGATTGTCCGTCTGTGAGTATCTGTGTGAATGTCTGTGAGTGTATGTGTGAGTGTCTGTCAGTGTGCGTGTCTGTGTGAGTGTCTGTGTGAATGTCTGTCTGTGTGAGTGTCTGTCTCCTTGTGTGAGTATCTGTGTGAGTGTCTATGAGTATTTATGTGAGTGTCTGTCTGTGTGAGTGTCTCTCTGCGTGTGTGAGTGTCTTTGAGTATCTGTGAGTGTGAGTGTCTGTGTGAGTATATGTCCATGTGCATGTCTGTGAGTGTCTGTGAGTGTTTGAGTGTGTGTGTCTGTGAGAGTGTATGTTGATGTGAGTGTCTGTGTGTGTGAGAGAGAGTATCTGTGAGTGTGTCTGTCTCTGTGAGCGTCTGTGTGAGTATATGTCTATGTGAGTGTCTCGCTGAGTGTCTGTCAGTGTGAGTATCTGTGAGGGTCTGTGTGTGTGTCTGTGAGAGTGTCTGTCAGTGTGAGTGTCTGTGAGTTACATAGTTACATAGTTACATACAGCCTTATTAAATTGCAATTCAGTAAATTTAAAAGGGCTCTATATAAGCACAGAGCATATTTTATTTACAGAAGTTTTTAGTGAGTGAACTTCTATCCAAAAGCAAGGTCTTCACTAACTAAAAACTTCTGTAAATAAAATATGCTGTGTGCTTAAAATTTACTGAATCGCAATTTAATAAGGCTGATAGTATTTAAGGTTGAAAAAAGACTTTCAGTCCATCAAGTTCAACCTTTTAAGATCTCCAATATGCGGATTAACTATTAATTAATTAGTTGTATTAAAAAAAATATATATATCAATTTCCTCCTGATCCCAGACACCGGCGACCGGACTTCTCCCTGGATCAATACTGCCTCTCTAATTATCCATGATAACCCTGAATTCCCTTTTTTATAAAACCATGGTTACATGCATTTTGTGGCATTTTTCACTTAATCCATTACATCAGTGTATTAGCAAAGTAGAAAGAAAAATACTGCCTATCTTCCATCCGCCATCTCCATTTTCTGCTATTTTCCTCCTATTGTACCTTATAACTCTCTAACTTATATACCATAGCTAGTTGTGCAAAGAATCATAATCCTCATTATTTTCTTTCTTATCTCGTCCCTCTTGTATATTGATTTTTATACTAAGTAACTAACCTCCTATTTTCTCCATCCTCCTCCGCGTCTCAGGGTATTCTCCCCCCCCCCCCCCTGGCTGCTGGGGTCCAGTCTTCATATCTCCCTCCGTTCCTCAGGCCTAACTGATTAGTGTACCAATGTAATGCCTGTGTATTCCACCCATGGGCCCCATGTCTCAATGTATTTGGCCATTGTATCTGCCAGGGAGTGCGTCATACGCTCCTTTATTGTGATGTAATTAATTTTGGACTTCACAGCGGGGAAGTCTAGCCCTTCTGATTTCCACTGTTTTGCGATAAGGCTTTTAGTTGCGAGCGTAATAAAGAAAAATAATCTGTTTTGTGAGTTGGATAGTGTCTGAAGGGGCCTCCCCAGCAGGCACAATTCAACTGTTAACTTTATGTTGCATTTAAATAG
Source organism: Discoglossus pictus (assembly GCA_027410445.1). NCBI lineage: Eukaryota > Metazoa > Chordata > Amphibia > Anura > Alytidae > Discoglossus > Discoglossus pictus. The sequence continues at coordinate 207,221,240 of CM050168.1, read as the reverse complement.
TAACGCCACCAACTCTTGCACCTGTGCCCATAATCTTTGCACTTTCGGGCAATCCCACCATATGTGATTGAAGGAACCCGTACATCCTCTGAAACACTCCAGGCTTTCGGCGCTACGCCATTTAGCCATCCGTTAAGGCGTCGCATAAGCCCTATATAGCACTTTGACCGACGTTTCCAAGATGCTATAGTTTAGTGACCCTCAAAAGATGTTTCGCCAAACCTCCTCCCAATCCTTCTGTTCCCACCTAGCATTAAGGTCCTTTTCCCATGCTAGCATGTATTTCTCTCTGGGAAATTCTATTTTTGTGTTGAACAATTCATACATGCTCCCTAATATCCCTTTCGTGAGCGGGGCGTTTTGGCGTACCCTAGACAGCCAGTTATGTCTAGGTCTGCCTTTGGCTCGCACTAGTGATCTGACGAATTGACTCAGTCTGTACCCATTAAAGTATTCCCTACCAGGGGGGTCTATAGTGTCCCTTATGTCCTCTAGTATAATTAATTTATCCCCCTTCATCCAGTTCCCCAGCCTATCTAACTTATGTGAAGCCCACAGTGTCTTGAGGTGGCCGCCAGTTCCTTGGGAGCCTGGGGGTGATTGAGGACTGGTGTCATACAATTTGCTTGTGTGAATAGGGATGTATACCTCTGGGCCAATTTCCAACCACAGATGGTGTTCTGGATAATTGGATTCATACATTGGGCAACTTTGTGTGGAGTATTTTCCAGCCATATTAATGTATCCCAGGTATAAGGGTGCATTGTGTGGTGTTCGATAAATAACCAAGATGGGTGGTGCTCTGGGGAGTGGGCTAAGGGAATGAAGGCCAGTTGGGCCACCCTGTAGTATAGTTTCAAGTTTGGTAGGGCTAGTCCCCCTTGTTTTTTTGAATTACCTAGTATATTTTTGGAGATTCTGGCAGGCTTGTGTTGCCATACAAATTTAATTATTAATCTCTGCAGGTCGGCCAAATCTTTCATATTAATTGCTATAGGGAGGGTTCTAAAGAGATACATAAATCTTGGTAGTAGATTCATTTTTACCGCACAGTAGGTCATCCGCGAACAGGGATACTTTGAACTGATGTAGTCCTATGGCCACCCCTTTAATGGCCGAGTTTACTCTGATGGCCTGTGCCAAAGGCTCCATGGCCAGTGCAAATAGGAGCGGTGACATGGGGCAACACTGCCTCGTTCCCCTATGGATTGGAATTTTTGACTTTTCCTTCCCCGGGAGTTTCAGAGTTGCTGTGGGAGTGTTATAATATGTTTTTATTACCTTCATAAATTCCCCCTTGAAGCCAAATTTTGCCATCACAGCTTTTAGGAACGGCCATTCTAGGGAATCAAAGGCCTTTTCCACGTCTAAGGCCAGTAGGCATGCTGGAATTTTGTTAGTTTTGGAATGGTGGATCAATTGCATGATTTTCCTAATGTTATCCCCAGCCTGTCTTATCGGGACAAATCCTACTTGATTCTTGTGGATCAGTTTCGGTAGGAATGCCGAGATCCTGTCTGCCAATATTTTAGCCAGTAATTTGATATCACAGTTTAGTAGTGAGATGGGTCTGTAATTTTTTGGTTGAATTGGGTCTTTGCCCTCTTTGGGGAATAATACTATCTCCGCTGAGTTCAATTCCTGTAGCATTTCCCCTCCCTCTAATATTTCATTAAATAATTCTGTTAGGTGTGGGGCCAGCCTATCAATGAATGTTTTATAGTAGTGGTTTGAGAACCCGTCTGGGCCCGGGGCCTTCCCTTTTTTAGTGTCTTGTATGGCTCGTCTCACCTCATCTACCTTGATCTTAGCGTTCAGTGAAGTCAAGCTATCTTCCGTAAGAGTGGGGAGGTCCAATGCTTGCAGAAACGCTTGAATCTCATGTTTGTTAACATTAGGGGATGCCTTGTAAAGGTTACTATAGAATCCCTCAAAGGTCTCTTGGATTCTCTTGGGGTTGGCTGTGATTGTCCCTTCTGGGGTTCTAATCTGAAATAATTTTGATTGTGTTTGTTTGGCTTTCAGCTTCCTGGCCAGCCAGGTGTCCGGTTTGATAACCCGGGTGTAGTATCTATGTTGTGTAATTCTTAATGCTTTTTCAGTTCGCTCAGATAATAGCATGTCTAGCTTCCTTCTCACTTCCTTTATTTGGTCCCTAATTTGGGATGTGGGATTACTTTGGTTTATGGATTCCAGTCTTTGCAGGTCCCTGTATAGCTGTTGTTCTACTTCCCTATGTTTTTTTTTCTTTTGGCTGCTATTCTAAGGCATGTACATCTTATGAACGCCTTATGGGCAAACCAAACCCACCCTATACCTGAGTCCCTTGATTTATTGGCCGCGAAGTACAGGTCTAACTCTTGTGCTATCTGCTCCTGAATTTGGGGAATGGCTAAATGCATGTCGTTGATCCTCCACGAATATGGGGGCCTATTATCTAATTGAAAGTCTATTTCCATTTTAACCATAGCATGGTCCGACCAGGGGCAATGTATAATGTCTGACTGTTTTGTTTTTGTTAACAGCTCTGCATCTATCAGCAGGTGGTCTAAGCGGGAGTATGTCCCATGTGGGTAAGAAAAGAAGGTGTATTGTCTTTCCCTCTGATGTTGTTCTCTCCATGCGTCTACCATGTTTAGGGCAGCTAGGAGGTGTCTAATTTGTCTAAGCTTCTTTGCACACCGATTGTCCGTTTGTGCCCTCGACCTATACACTGCTGGGTTCAAAATAAGGTTTAGATCTCCCCCTAATATGATTTTGCCTCCGTCTATTCTTTTTAGTTTTTTAAGTAGGTCAATGAGGGTTTTGTGGGGATTTGTCGTAGGGGCATATAATGACACCAGTGTTACCCTGGCCTCTAACACCTTACCCACTAAGATTACATAATTCCCGTTTGGGTCTATTTTTTTCTGTTCTAGTGTAAATGGGAAATGTCTGTGGAGTAGAATGGCTGCTCCTGCTTTTCTCCTGGCTTGGGAGGCTATGTAGTATGTTGGACATTGCTTATCCAGATAAGAGGGGGGCCTATCTTTTCTGAAGTGCGTCTCTTGTATGAAAAGAACCGCTGGCTTGTGTTGTTTGTATGTCATAAAGGCTTTGCGTCTCTTACTAGGGCCATTGAATCCCTTGACGTTGTGTGTCAGAAATGTATAATCTAGCGTACCCATTTATAGTTGTGTATTTGTGTGTGATGTATCTGGCCTCCTACCTTTCGTCTCGTTCTGCGATCAGGAGAGCCCGGGATCCAGGCAGCCAGAGAGGGCGCCCCCCTTCTACTTGGGGGAAGAGGAGATATGGATGTGTTTGCCTATGGAGGATACTTTAAAGTAGAGAGAGCAATTAATAACGGTATACTTTTCCTATAAATCAATAACTATTTTTAACATCCAAACTGTTCACTGTTCCCCCTACTTTTTTTTTAAACTCCAATTTGCACGTTCGTGCCTAGGGTCTCGGGCTGTCCCGGAATTATCCCTAGATAAAAAGTGGGTAATGAATTTTTAGAGCGCTACAGGCAGGTAAAAACTTCTTACTAGTTGCAAACCTATCCGTTACAAACAGGTAAAAAACTTTTTTCTTCTTAACTACTTGCAAAAATAGTCCAAGGTATTTGTGTCCTCTGACACTTCTCAGTCCTCAGAAATTGTTCAGTCGCAGTCCCAGGGGGTCCACCCCTTATTATCTCAGTCCTGCATTTCTATTTTGTTCCACAATGCCATTTTAAACTGCATTGGCAGACTCTAATCCTTTTTAGAGTCACTTATAGCTCTTTGGGGCGTTCCTCCCCTCCGCTTGTCTTCTGGGGGCTGGGTAAGCCTCTGGGGATCTCTGGCTGGTTGATCTGCCTTTGTGTGGTTCTCCCGAACTTGGGTATTCCTTCTTCCCCCCCCCCCCCTTCGGGATCTCTGTCCATTGTCTTACCAGGAGGTCCCCAGCGTTCGGTGCTTTCTGCTGCGTACCGGGCCCTTCCTGCAGTAGATTCAGCTTGTGCAGTTGAAGACGACACTCTTCTATGTCATGGGCTCGGTAATTCACTCCCCTTACAGTGAATTGGAGGTTAAATGGGAACCCCCATCTATTGCTATCTTGTGATGGGCTAACACTTCTAGCACTGTCCGCATGTCTCTGCGTCGTTGGAGGGTTGCTGGGGCCAGGTCTGCGTATATCTGTATAGGAGCACCATCTGGTCCTAGAATCCGTGTAGCCCTTCTTGCTGTAAATAGTATCTTGTCCCTTGCTTGTTGGCGCAGGAAGCGAGCTATGACGTCTCTTGGCATGGATGCCCTGGCTGGGCCTCCTAGGGCTCTATGTGCCCGCTCAATTTCCATGCCGACCTCTTGGCCTCTCGGCATGATGTGATGCAGGAGTTCTTGGAGATATGGCAGCAGGTCAGTCACTGCGTTTAGTATACCCCGGAAGCGTATGTTGTGCCGTCTCGATCTGTTTTCGAGGTCTTCCAGTTTTAGCTGTAGGTTCCCAATTTGCTCTGCATTGTGGGCGATGTCGCTTCTGTCTTTGTTTTGGGAGTGAATTATTTCATCCGCTGTGGTTTCAAGTGTATGGGTCCTTTGGCCCAAATCTTTTAAATCTCTGTGGAGCGGAGCCATTGCTTCGGCCAATTGGGTCTTCAAGAGAGATGCAAACCATGCTTTAGCTCCCTGAGATAGATTGACATCTTGTGTCGTGTCCATCTACCCCCCTTCGGCGTCTGAGAGGTCTGATGCACATGATAGTGAGTCTATAGGTGAGGGATGTTCCACCGCTCCTTTAAAATGCTCGGGGATGCTTTTTTACTCCCAGGCTCTTTCGTGGTTTAGTTGACTTGCCCATGATGGGCTATTGTCAGTGAGCTTAGTCTTGATAGCTGAGAGGCTGTGTATGTGTAGACCTTGTGGGGTTACTTCTGTGTGCTTTGTAACTTTTTTATTTTTATTGTTGTTGTCTTTACTTTGTTCTTCTTGATCTAGATTAGGGCTTTGCTGAATAGGGCATCTTTATTTTCAAGCATGTGGACCCCCTTTGGGTTTGACTCTTAAGGCATCTCCATCTGCCCCAGCACTTTCTTTTAAAGGTATTATTCAGACGTTATAGTCTCCCCGAGATATTTCAAGAATATCCAGTATTTGTTCCAATGTGGGGTGTCCCCTCCAGCCCAAACTTATCAGTTCACAGGTCATTCGGTCAGTCCTAAAGACTAATTTGAGGGCTATAAATTAGGGACATTAATTATCAGGAGCAAACTGCCTTATCTGGGCTGCGTCTTCTTGCATTTGGTCTGTAATGTGAGTTCGTGATATATATTCGTTTCAGCTTTAACTATACTGTGTTTAATATAGTGTGTTTATCCTTGTGCAGTTTTCCAGCCCTGTTTTGTTGTTAGGCTAATTGGATAGCTAATTATATATTTAGCTTTAATATATATTCTATAGGGATTCTTGTCACTTTATTCTTTTAGACTGCTTGTTGGTCTTTGGTTTTTAAAATGTCCCAGGTGGAGCTAAGATCACAATAAGAAATGTTTAAGGGTACCATCAGCTGTGGGTTCAAGCTCAGGGAGATCTTTTTTGTCAGACCTTAGTAGCTCAGTCAATAGATCTTATGCAGAGTGACTCTTTCCCCTTTAGGGCTCAACAAAGTCTAGTTCCTTCAAACTTTAGCTCCCACAGGGCCTCCTTATTTCCAGATTTTAGGGGAAGAAGCTGTGTAATAGCCTCCACACAGGTGTGCTGCCTGTTACAGGCTTGAGCAGCTTATGTTTAGGCAGCCCTGGGCCTCCTTAGATGTGCAGTGTCCACCACAAGAGCCCCTGTGGAGCTAGTACAATCTTCAGGGTACTCACTGTTTGCAGGCCTCTGTCTCAGTCCTGAAGCCCGTCTTCCAGAAATCCAAGATGGCCGCCGTCTTTCCTGACCTCTCCCTAAGATGGCAACTGGAGCTCCCAGGCTCCTCCTCCACCTCTCCTTTCCTCTCACACAGCCCCTCTGATGCCTTGTGGCTCCCCCAACCACACCAGCCACCCTTGGGTGCACCTGCAGGTCTGTTACACAGGTTTTTTGCCTCTCACCACGGGGTCTGCTGGGCTGGCTGTCAGGCTCTGGATCCACAGCTACTAGCTCTGTTGTGCTGCTAATAGAGCAGGCTCAGGGTCCCCCGGGGGTTAGAGGTGACCTCTTCCTACTACCCCAATATTGAAAAAAGGTACTCTGCCCCTTTTATGTGGGAATTTAGGGCCAAAACACAGAGTTGGCCCTGGAGCTCTCTCCACACACGTCTGCTCATATATTATTATTTAAATGCTATCCTGAATTCCCTTTTTAATTAGAAATAAATCCTGTCCCCTTTTAAAGTTATCTATCGAATCCGCTGTCACCACCTCCTCTGGTAGAGAATTCAACAGATTAACCACCCTTACTGTGAAGAACCCTTTTCTTTCTTTAAGGTGGAATCTTTTTACTTCTAACCTCAAGGGATGTCCTCTTGTCAGTTGAAAACCTCTTGGCACAAAAAGCTCCCTTGACAAATCTTTATACTGACCCTGGATGTATTTATATAAGGTAATCATATCTCCTCTTAGACGCCATTTTTCTAGAGAAAATACGTTTAATTTGGTTAGTCTTTCTTCATAACTTAGCCCCTCCATTCCCCTTATTAGTTTTGTTGCCCTTCTCTGTACCTTTTCCAACTATAAAATGTCCTTTTTATGAAGTGGTGCCCAAAATTGTACTCCATATTCCAAATGAGGGCGTACTAGAGATTTGTATAGTGGCAGAATTATATTTGCTTCCCTGGCTTCTATACCCTTCTTAATACATGCTAATATTTTATTTGCCTTTGCAGCTGCTGCTTGGCTTTGAGCACTGTTACCTAGGTGGTTGTCCACAAGCACTCCCAAATTGCTTTCAATATCCGATACACCTAGATTTGCTCCATTAAGATTATAAATTGCATGGCTATTTTTCCTTCCCAGATGCATAACTTTACATTTATTCGTATTAAATCTCTTCTGCCATTTAGATGCCCATTCCTCAATTTTATGTAAATCCCTTTGGAGGGAAAGCGCATCACTATCTGAATTAATTACCTTGCACAACTTCGTGTCATCAGCGAAAATGGAGACACCACACTCCAATCCTACCTCTAAGTCATTAATAAATATGTTAAAAAGGAGAGGACCTAAGCTGCTGAAGAGGGAAGACGTACTCTGTTAGAGCTCCAGCCAAGGCCTAAGTCAATCTGGTGTAATCGACCCCTATAGCAGACCTAATCAATTAAATATCTATACCCCTACACTCAGTAGATCCGGGGGAACACATAGATCCCAAAATTGCCACACAAAGAAAAAGAAGAGAAACCGCGCTATACCGCAAAAGCGGTCTGACCTCACCTGACACCAAGCTGCAGGGCCCGATCCGAGCACGGAGACCTGCGGTCCCAGGGAGGTGCTGAGTAGTCTGAAGGCCTGTAGAGAGGAGGGGGCGACGACCCACATCTCCCCGGGGGACCCCCCCCCCAGCGGCACCGGATATAATGATATGGAATCACAAGGTTGTGGAGACCAGCAGCCAAGGTCAGCAATAATCCAGTTCAGCAATTTATAGGTGAAACAGGAACAAGCTTTATTGAAGTGATCAGAAACCACACAATAATCTGGCAAGGATCAATAGACAGGAAGTGCCTTATATAGGCCAAGGACCAGACACCTGACCAGACACAGCTGAAGAGACTTAGGTACTGATACTATTGCTAGCAGAGTCAAGCTTATAAGGTCTCAATGGAATTCACAAAGGTAAGCTGGCGCAGTGGTAGGGAAGAGGTATAGCAGCCTGGGGACCAGGGTTCAAAACCCAGCAGAGTCAACTCACACCGGAGCGGCCACATGCAGAGCCAGCCAGGCCTATAACTGGCCACGAGAGACGCTGTCCTCCAGGGAAGTGAAGGCCCAGGGGCCCCTGGGCCTGAAAACGGAACAAGACAGCACCAACTGGGGCACTTCGGAGAAGCCAGGTCATTGGGGGCAGCCAGGGCAGAGGCTGCAAACGGGTCTGAGGCCTAACGATCGGGTGGCAGCCATCTTAGAGCCCCATGAGGCGGCGGCCATTTTGGATCATCATAGATCAGCATAAGGACAGAGACCTAAGCCCTGTAAGTACCCCACACTCACAACAACCCCCCCCCCCCCCAAACACACAGGGGCGACAGATCCCAGCAGGGGGAGATCAGGGCAACACAGAGACCTCTACCCCTCAGCACAAGAGGAGAGAGGGGCACAGAAGAAGGCCTTAGGGAGCTAAACTGCCTCCTCAGCCCTTGATAAGCTACCATTATCACCCCACATAATCTAGCACAAAGTAGGGAAAACCTACATACCTTACCACCTTGAAAAAGAAGCCTGATTCATGCAAGGCAGCTCAAGGCCACTTAAGGCCCAAAAATCCAGTTTTTACAATACCACCTACTCCACACTACCAGGGAATTTCTGCAACAACGCTGCAGCATACAATCCAAAGCAGCACGCTTCTGCAGGCTTTATAACTCTCATCATCCCATTATAACCTGGGAAACGGAATACTCTGGACTTATTTTACAAATTGGCCCATAAAGGCCCCGAAACCAAACGGACTATAATAGCAACAACAAACACGGCAGTCATCCCAAACACGCCAATAATATAAAATAAGGAGGATCTCACCTAGACTTCCACCACTACATTCTAATATCAAGGAATCAAATGGCATACACACAACAATGTGAAACATGAAAGTCACCATTTGCCTACTAGAGCTGATGCCTACTCAATAACTCACGCATCTTTGACAATACAACACTTATAACTGCAGGGGGGAATTTTTTTTTAAAAAAAATTAAAAAAAGAGAGGAACCTGGGCTACCCCACGAACATTAAACTACAATAAGTCACCAAAACTGGAAACCCTGTCAAGTTCAGATCCTTAGCTCCAGGAAACATTCAACATGGGGAAACCTAGGGAAAGCGGCCCTTCAAGGAGTATCTCTGATCATTTCACAAAACAAACAGCAGGCTCCCAACGGGGGCACAGCCCTGCACCAACCTCACCCTCAGGCTCAGAAGGGGACAGAGACTCAGAGGTCGCCTATCCAAATGTGAATGTGTCCGACTTCTCAATGGCCAAATTTGACATGCTATTACAATCACGGCTATCTGCGGCCATAAAAGAATTCAAACAAGAAATACAGGAACTGGGCGCACGGACCAGTAAACTTGAAACAATTGCAGATCAACTTATTGTAAGCCAAGCTGAAGACAGAATCGACTTATCTGCCAACACTTCGCAACTCAAGGATCTTGAACTAAAGCTATAGGACCTTGAAAATAGGAGCAGGTGACATAATATACGCCTGAGGGGGATACCTACCCCTATTATGGACCTGGCAAATTACACGAAAGCGGTGGTATCTACCATACTCCCGACCCTCACCCAAGAACCTTGGGACATAGAAAGGGCACACCGAGCCCTGGGAGGCCCAACAACTCCTAACTTGCCAAAAGACGTGGTGGTACGCTTCCTACGGCAGCAGACTAGAGATTCAGTACTTCAGGCAGCCAGGAAAGCCCAGGCCATCTTAGGCCCAGGCGGAGCAGAAATCCAGATCTATGCAGACTTGACCCCATCGACCCTATATAAACGACGACAGATGAAACCGATCCTACAAACCCTGACGTCACACCAAATAAAATATAGATGGGGTTCCCCTTCAGCCTCACCTTTCAGGTGGGCACAAAAACACACACAGTGCGCTCAATGGAGGAAGGAAGGGATACTCTTCACCGTTTAAGACTCCTGAAGGAGGGGGAACTACTTAGCCCCCAAGGGGCTATTGAAGCCCAAAGGCCTGCAAGAGAATGGACTGAAGTAGCCCAACCTAAACGTCAAAGATCACAGAAACAAGGGAGAGAGACGCCCGACCTCGATCTCAAGGCAGGCCCGTCATCATCCTAGATGGTCTGCATCTGGAGACATCACCCTCCACATGGCACAAATTGCCTCAGGACAAAATGAAACAAAAAGACCCAAACTACTCTGACAAGAAAGGCCCATTCTGGGAAATTATAGCGAACTTTGCCACTGACTAAAAGTTGGCACAAATTGTCAAGAACTGACAAAGTCTAGACGACATTTACCCAATCAAGGGCAGAAAGGGTCCCTAGAGGACTGCACACAGGAAGGAAGATAATCCCAAAGACTATACCAGCATTCTCAAGGGAAGACCACCCTTAACAAGTTTAGACCGACTGGTTTCCAACCGGGCATTCCAACTTCCCTGTTGATAATTGTTCAAGTTTACTACAATCAGGTGTTAGAACTGTTAAAGATGTTTGACCCTATGTTTACCTAATGTCTTCAATTAATGCCATGTTTTATTGTATTGTTCTACATTTTTAGGCAATTCCGCTCTAGGGCAATGGCCCTGGACATTTCCACCAATATTTGTAAACAAAGGCTTTATGCCTTCCTCCCCCTATTATTATTTTTATTTTATTTGCACTACCGATGCAAAGGAGGTTATGATATACCAAATACCACACTAACTATTTATACTCTCCTTACTTCCCCCCTAGCAGCTGAGAGCAACCATCGATCCACCTGGTACACCAACCACCTACCAAACAACAAAACCCCATCTTTACCCGCAAAGATCCGGCTCACCCCACAAACAAGACTAGGCAAAGAGAGCTGTCCTGGACCCCTGGCCTCCTCCCATCCGGGCGGTGAGTATAGTACTCTGGGAAGCCTGACTACAGAAGTAAAATGTGATACCACACTATGACTGATACGGAAATAACATTTATCACGCATAATGTAAGAGGGTTTGACTCGCAATTTAAAAGACGGAAGGCCTTTAATACTTATAAACAATACCACCCCTCAGTACTCTTCCTACAAGAGACGCACTTTGTCAGAAACAAGATCCCTAAATATTTATCCAATCTCTATCCAACCTTCTTTGCCACTAGCCATTCCACAAAAAGGGCAGGAGCCGTAATCCTGTTGCACAAAGACATCCCCTTCATCTTAGACCATAAAAAAATAGACCAAGACGGCCACTTTGTGCTCCTTACAGGTTCCCTATTCGGGAAGAAAGTTACTTTAATCTCACTATATGCCCCCACTCTTATGCCACAGAAAATTTTCATACGGTTACTACAGTATATTAAATCTCATGATCTCGGGAAAATAATCCTAGGAGGGGATCTAAATTCAGACTTATCACCATTGGACAGATCAGGAGAGGGACGGAGCAGTCAACTCACTAAAAAGCAATCCCAAATTCTAGCTTTATTGGAAGAACTCCACCTGATAGACCTTTGGAGGGAACAGCAAAGAGGGGAAAGGGAATATTCATTCTACTCCCCAGTACACAAGACATACTCTAGAATAGATGCATTTTATACAGATTCCTCCCTACTAGACAACGTAGTGAACTCGAGAATCCATCCGTGCCCCTGGTCAGATCACTCCATAGTAAGCTGTACAATAGATTTTGGCTTTGCATTTAAAACCCCATACTCATGGCGACTCAACGAGATGCTCATGTCAATGCCTCATTTTAGGGATCACATAGCGTCTGACATAGAACTTTATTTCTCCACAAACCTATCGACAGAGGTGGACTTAGGCTGGGTCTGGGCAGCCCATAAAGCATTCATTAGGGGCACATGCATCAAGCTTGCAGCAAAATACAAAAAAAACCAAAAGGCCAGAGAAAGATGGTTGCATGCACACCTAATGGACCTAGAAAAGCTCAACCAAAAATCTCCAACATCAGAAAACCGCACCAAAATAGACAAAATAAGGGCTGAACTAGACCTAATCCTCTCGGAGCAAGTAGAGAAAGCCATGAGATGGACAGGCCATCGATATTATACCAAAGCCAACAAACCCAACGCCATGCTCGCTAGGAAACTAAGACAAAAAACTAACCAATCAAAAGTCTTTAAAATTAGACAGCCCACAGGAGGGATAACCTCCAGCCCTACGCATATACAAAAATAATTCACAATCTTTTTTCAAAATCTATACTCATCCCCCAATCCCCCTATGGATAACCATATAAACCAATTTCTAGGATCGATAGATCTCCCAATGATGTCCCCCCAAGAGATGGACCATGTCAAAGCTCCAGTCACAATAGAAGAAGTTATTGAAACGATCAAATCTTTAAAGTCAGGTAAAGCCCCAGGGCCGGATGGATTCACGAACCTATACTACAAAACATTTGCAGAACCTATACTACAAAACATTTGCAGAACTATTAGCACCACACATGACAACACTATTCAATAATATGCTAAAGGGACACAGTATCCCCCCCGAACTAAACCAAGCTAATATGGTATTCTTTCAAAAGCAAAGGAAAGACCCCCTTCAGGTGCAGAACTATAGACCAATCTCCCTCCTGAATGGGGATATCAAAGTCCTGGCCAAACTTATGTCAAACAGAATCAACACATTTCTTCCCAGACTGATCCATAAGGATCAGGTGGGGTTTGTCCTGCACAGACAGGCAGGGGATAATGTCAGGAGATTATTACATTTAATACATATATCTCAGCAACATAGAACTCCCATGTGTCTTCTTGCATTGGACCTAGAGAAGGCCTTCGACTCAATAGAATGGAAGTACCTCTGGGCAGTCCTCAGGAAATTTGGATTCCCAGAACAATTTATTAACCTCGTGAAAATATACTATGACAAACCTCAAGCCAGCCTCAAATTAGCAGGAGATAACCCCTCCATAATTAAGATTGAAAAGGGAACGAGACAAAGATGCCCCCTCTCCCCCCTGCTCTTCGCGCTAGCAATAGAACCTCTAGCCCAAATGATTAGATCCAATGCGAATATAGAAGGGATTATAGTGGGCATGCACCACATGAAAAGCTGTTTTTTTTGCAGATGATTTGCTCTGCTCCCTAACGAACCCGACTACATCTGTCCCAGCCCTGATATCCCTCCTAGAACAATTTGGCAGAATATCCGGTTTTAGGATTAACTCGGACAAAACTGAGGCATTAGGCTGCTCCCTCCCAACCCACACTCAGTACTTTTTAAAACAAAATTTCAACTTTACATGGCCAAAGTCAGCAATCAAATACCTGGGAGTTTATATCACCAACTCTATAGACTCAATGTACAAAGCCAACTATCCTCCCATATTCAGGGAATTGCACACTGAGCTTTCAACATGGACTAAAGGTGGCCTTTCTTGGCTGGGTCGCATTAATGCGATCAAGATGAATCTATTGCCCCGGCTTCTGTACCTCTTTAGAACCATCCCAATTCCAATCCCCGCAAAAAAATTGGAAATTTGCCAAAAACAGATCTTTAACTTTATCTGGGAGCACAAATTCCATAGAATCTCAAAAACAGAAATGCACAAAGGCAAACGTATGGGGGGATTAGCATGCCCAAATCTTCACATCTATTTTAAGGCCGCCCAGCTAGCATTCATACCTTTAGCTCATTCAACACAGCATCAACCATTATGGATGTTTATCGAAAACAGGGCAATGACACCTTATACATGGGCCAATATCCTCTGGCTGCCTGAGGTTCCAGATAACCTGAGGGAAATAGACAACCCCTTCATAAAACTTTCCCTAGAAACGTGGCGTTGGGCAGCTAAAACACGACACCTCTCAGCAACACCCTCCACATTGACTGCATTAGCCCCCCATCCAAGATTCGCCCCAACGCTCACCCAAGAATCACTTTTTTGGTGACAAACAAGGGGATTTTTGCGCCTGGGTTCATGGTTCCAAGATAATAAAATTAAACATCCAGAAAATATAATAAATTCTCTGAACATACCACCCAAAGAAAACTTTAACTTCACAAAACTACTATTTCATGTGCACTCAATAAAACGGGAATTTGGACCCCCCAAAACAAACTGGTTGATTAAACTCTGCGAGTCGCTCCCTCTTTGTAAAGGTATGATTAGTCTACTATACCAGGAACTCCTTCACAACAAACAGACCAGGAAACCGGCATATGTTTCAGCATGGGAACAAGACCTGGGGCACGAAAGAGATGAGGGCGCGTGGACCTCCACATGGGCCAATTTATCTAAAGGCACACTTAACTTCAGTTTGCTGGAAACCTCACTTAAGGTTCTCCATAGAACATACATAACTCCAGACAACCAACATAAATGGAACTCCAAAGTAAGCCCCAGGTGTTTTAGAGGCTGCCAGGAATCAGGCTCCTTTATTCACATTTGGTGGACGTGCCCTGTGGCAAAAGCCATGTGGGAGGAGGTCTTTGACCTGGTATCCACGATAACCCATACCCACATTGACAGAGACCTAGAGATCGCACTTTTAGGGACCAGATGCCCCCTCCTCTCCAGGCCCCAAAATGTACTACTATAATTCATGATGCTGGTGGCCAAAAGCCACTTAGCAAAACAATGGAAAAGCAACACCCTCAATCTTCAGGCCATAATTAACAAACTTAACTTTATAGCCACCAACGAACGATTATCACATTTATTAGCTGACGCAATGCCCACATTTCTTGATACATGGAGCCCTTGGCTACACTCCCACCTTAGCTTAAGGGGACTAATGACAACTGACGCTGTGACTGAGGCTTTCCCGGATGGGAGGAGGACCGTGGCGTCTAGAACTTAGCGAGCCCATCATGCGGGCCAAGATCAGGTAAGGTAGCAGCGTGGATCGAGTGCAGGATACCAGGTATAATTAATACCCCCCCTTATTCCCCCCCTTATAACTTCCCTATACCCAATTAAGTAATCCAGACCCCACCTTATTATCCCCCCTCCCCCCCTCCACCACCTAAAACAAGAATAATATCCCGACCCTCTAAAGGGAAGGGAATTCATGATACTTAATTTACAACAATAAATGACTAAGGAAGATGTACCCAAATCCACAATAAATATACAAAAATCCATATTAGGCAGATGAAAGAGTACTCCACAAAAACAACGCACAGCACTCTGGAAATAAGACTTAACGTTACTAGACAAATAATGTAAACCACATTACATTTTGTTATGTACTGTTTGATGCATGCTATATATGCCTAATAAAAACTTGATTGAGAAAAAAAAAAAAGGAGAGGACCTAATACTGAACCCTGAGGAACCCCCCCCTTACCACATTAGTCCAATCGGAGTATGTTCCATTTACAACAACCCCTTGCTTCCTGTCTTTTAGCCAGCTCTCAATCCATGAGCAGATATTTACTGCAACTCCTGTATCCCTTAGTTTACACAATAGTCTCCCATGTGGCACTGTATCAAATGTTGCCGTGTCCCAACCACTGGTACCTCCCTTGTGTATACCGAAGAAAATAACCTATTTAGCTCATCTGCCTTTTCTTGGTCACTAATTATCAGACTGCCTATGTCACATTGTAATGTTCCTATAGCTTCCTTCCTCGCCTTCTTCCCATTAAAATACTTTTGCAATTAATTTTTCATTTTCTATTTTAGCCAGTCTAATCGCCCTTTTGCAAGCCTTGTTGATTTCCTTGTATTCCTGTAAAGCAGTCTCTGTCCCCTCTTGTTTGTATAATTTAAATGCCTGTCCGTATCTAAACTTTAAATCATTGTTAAGCCACATTGGATGGTATTTACTCATTTTACTTTTATTCCCACACGGTATATGCCGATGTGTATGTATATTTAGTAAGGATTTAAATGTTGTTTTCAATCTGTAACAATAATTGTATTTCCTCACTTTCAGCTATATTTGGGGGTTTATAGCATACTCCTACTAATATTCTTTTGGAATTTGCTGCTCCACTTTTTAACTCTACCCACAAACATTCAGCTTTATCACTAGGTCCACCATAAATATCTTCTCTGACTATAGGCTTTAATTCTTGCTTAACATACAGACAAATTCCTCCTCCTCGTTTACCATTGCCTCTATCTTTCCTAAATAGGTTATAACCAACCAGATTAACAGTCCAGGCATGAGATTCATCCCACCACATTTCAGTAATGCATATTAAATCCCATTTTTCATTAATTGCTAATAATTCTAACTCTCGCATTTTTCCTGGCAAGCTTCTGGCATTAGCAAGCATACACCTTATGTTTTGAGTCTGTAGTTCTGAAGTGCCTGCCACAGTACTTGAATTACTTAATACTACCTCCCTATTGACTATACTACCCCTCTCCATCTCCTCCCCTATGAGTTGTTAATTCATCCCTTATACCCTCTACACTTTCTACCTCATTACTTATATCTAGTCCCTCCCCCCAAAGTACTAGTTTAAAAACTCCTCCAGCCTTTCTACCATCCTATCTCTAGTACAAAAGCTCCCTCATCATTAAGGTGCAATCCATCCCTACTGTAGAGATTGTACCGAAGTGAGAAGTCAGCTCAGTGCTCTAAAAACCCAAACCCCTCCTTAGTGCACCACACCTTTAGCCATGCATTAACCTCCCTAAGCTCCTTCTGCCTCCCTGGGCTAGCACGTGGCACTGGTAGTATCTCAGAAAATACTACCTTGGAGGTCCTTGCCTTCAGCTTATTACCTAGTTCTCTAAAATCATTCTTTAGGACACTTCATCTTCCACTAACGTTGTCATTGGTACCAATATGTACCAAGACTGCCGGTTCATTTCCAGCCCCTCCAAATAATTTGTCTACCCGATCCACAACATGACGAACCCGAGCACCCGGGAGACAGCAAACTGTTCGATTGCTGGGATCTGGGTGACAAATCACCCTGTCTACCTTCCTAATAATAGTGTCCCCTACAACCAAAACCTGTCTGTTGCTCTGCCTATGCTGCCCTCCCACTCCTCCAGTAGAGCTGTTCTCCCGGCTGTTAGAGGGAACAGCTCTATCTGGCATTGCCATTCCTGAATGGACATCCCCAACAGTTTCACTCAATCTGGCAAATCTGTTGGTGTTTGCCAACTCAGAACTGGCCTGCCTCCTCCTGTTCCCCCTGCTTCCCCTTGTAACTGTAACCCAGCTACCTCCCTGGACATCCTCACTAGCCCCAGCTCCACCCTCCATGCTAGGCCCAGCTAAACTGTGCTCAGTGAGCACCAACCCCCATTCCAGTGGAGCAATATCACCAAGTGCTGCAATTCTCCGCTCCAGATCTCCAATTTGAGCTTCCAGAGAGGCAACATGCTCACACCTATCACAGATGTATGGAGCCTGGATCATCTGTTCCAGTATTGCATACATATGACAGGATGTACACTGAGTGAGGTTGCCACTGGACTGACTCATAATTATTATTATTGTCTACAAAATTTCAGTGGGAAAAATAAAGAATATAAAATAATATATTTGTATAAAGTTTTCCTCCTTTGTACTAAAAATCTGCCCTCCCTTTTCTTTGAAGTCCCTACCCCTATTTAAACTCCAACACTTCACTAGAACTGCACCTGATACCGAAAATGTTCACAAGCTCACAAGTTTGCCCCTTCCCCGTTTATACTAACTTCTGCCTTCTCACCTGGGCACAATTAGTGCACTCTGCAATTTATCAGCCTTTATCTGTAAAGGAAAATCCACTTGTAAACAGGCCCCAAAACAGCTCACAAACCTTTTATATTAGTTACACAGTCAAGCCACAACCCTCTCACCTGGGCACAATTAGTGCACTCTGCAATTTATCAGCCTTTATCTTTAAAGGAAAATCCACTTGTATGTGTATGCCTGTGTGAGTGTCGGTTAGTGTCTGTCTCTGTGAGTGTGAGTTTCTGTATGAATGTCTGTAAGTGTGTATGTCTGTGTGAGTGTCTGTGTGTGTGTTTGTGAGAGTGTCTGTCAGTGTGAGTGTCTGTGAGTGTCTGTGTGTGTGTGTGAGTATCTGTGAGTGTGTATGCCTGAGTGAGTGTTGGTTAGTGTCTGTCTTTGTGAGTGTGAGTGTCTGTGTGAGTGTCTGTAAGTGTGTATGTCTGTGTGAGTGTCTGTTAGTGTCTGTGGGTGTGAGTGTCTGTGAATGTGAGTGTCTGTGTGAGTGTCTGTGTGAGTGTCTGTGTCTGAGTGTCTGTGTGTAAGTGTTTGTGAGTGTCTGTGTGTCTGTGAGTGTGTGTGTGTGAGTGTCTGTGAGTGTCTGTGTTAGTGTCTTTCTCTGTGTGTAAGTGTCTGTGAGTGTGAGTGTCTGGGAGTGTCTGTGTGAGTGTCTGTCTCTGTGAGTGTCTGTGTGAGTGCCTGTCGTTGTGAGTGCCTGTGTGAGTTTCTGTGAGTTTGAGTGTCTGTGAGTTTCTGTGTGAGTGTCTGTCTCTGTGTGAGTGTCTGAGTGTCTGTGACAGTGTCTGTTAGTGTGAGCCTCTATGTGTGAGTGTCTGTCTCTGTGAATGTCTGTCTCTTTGTGTAAGTGTATGTGAGTGTCTGGGAGTGTCTGTGTGAGTGTCTATGTGTGTGTGTGTCTGTTGGAGTGTCTATCTGTGAGTATCTGTGAGTGTCTGTGTGAGTGTCTGTCAGTGTGCATGTCTGTGTGAGTGTCTGTGTGAATGTCTGTCTGTGTGAGTGTCTGTCTCCTTGTGTGAGTATCTGTGTGAGTGTCTGTGAGTATTTATGTGAGTTTCTGTCTGTGTGAGTGTCTCTCTGCGTGTGTGAGTGTCTTTGAGTATCTGTGAGTGTATGTGTAAGTATCTGTCCATGTGCATGTCTGTGAGTGTCTGTGTGAGTGTCTGTGAGTGTTTGAGTTTGTGTCTGTGTGTGTGTCTGTGAGAGTGTATGTTGATGTGAGTGTCTGTGAGTGTCTGTGTGTGTGAGAGAAAGAGTATCTGTGAGTGTGTCTGTCTCTGTGAGTGTCTTTGTGAGTATATGTCTATGTGAGTGTCTGGCAGAGTGTCTGTCAGTGTGAGTATCTGTGAGGGTCTGTGTGTGTGTGTCTGTGAAAGTGTCTGTCAGTGTGAGTGTCTGTGTGTGTGAGTATCTGTGAGTGTGTATGCCTGTGTGAGTGTCGATTAGTGTCTGTCTCTGTGAGTGTAAGTTTCTGTGTGAGTGTCTGTAAGTGTGTATGTCTGTGTGAGTGTGAGTGTCTGTTAGTGTCTGTGGGTGTATGCCTGTGTGAGTGTTGGTTAGTGTCTGTCTCTGTAAGTGTGAGTTTCTGTGTGAGTGTCTGTAAGTGTGTATGTCTGTGTGAGTGTGAGTGTCTGTTAGTGTCTGTGGGTGTAAGTGTCTGTGAATGTGAGTGTATGTGTGAGTGTCTGTGTGAGTGTCTGTGTTTGTGTGAGTGTCTGTGTGTGTGTTTGTGAGAGTGTCTGTCAGTGTGAGTGTCTGTGTGTGTGAGTATCTGTGAGTGTGTATGCCTGAGTGAGTGTTGGTTAGTGTCTGTCTTTGTGAGTGTCTGTGTGAGTGTCTGTAAGTGTGTATGTCTGTGTGAGTGTGAGTGTCTGCTAGTGTCTGTGGGTGTGAGTGTCTGTGAATGTGAGTGTCTGTGTGAGTGTCTGTAAGTGTGTATGTCTGTGTGAGTGTGAGTGTCTGCTAGTGTCTGTGGGTGTGAGTGTCTGTGAATGTGAGTGTCTGTGTGAGTGTCTGTGTGAGTGTCTGTGTGAGTGTCTGTGTCTGTGTGTGAGTGTCTGTGTGTGTCTGTGAGTGTCTGTGTGGGTGTTCTAGAGAAAATAAGTTTCATTTGGTTAGTCTTTTTGCGTAACTTAGCCCTCCATTCCCCTTATTAGTTTTGTTGCCCTCCTCTGTACCTTTTCCAGCTCTAAAATGTCCTTTTTATGAACTGGTGCCCAAAATGAGGGCATTTTAGGGATTTGTTTAGTGGCAGAATTATATTTGCTTCCCTTGCTTCTATACCCTTCTTAATACATGCTATTATTTGTCTTTGCAGCTGCTTCTTGGCATTGAGCACTGCTACCTAGGTGGTTGTCCACAAGCACTCCCAAATCACTTTCAATATCTGATACCCCTAGATTTGCTCCATTAAGAATATAAATTGCATGGCTATTTTTCCTTCCCAGATGCATAACTTTACATTTATTTGTATTAAATCTCATCTGCCATTTAGATGCCCATTCCTCAATTTTATGTAAATCCCTTTGGAGGGAAAGTACATAATTATCTGATTTGATTACCATGCACAACTTTGTGTCATCAGCGAAAATGGAGACACTAATTTCCAGTCCCGCCTCTAAATCATTAATAAATATGTTAAAAAGGAGAAGACCTAATACTGATCCCTGAGGAACCCTACTTACCACATCAGTCAAATCCAAGTATGTTCCGTTTACAACAACCCTTTGCTTTCTGTCTTTTAGCCAGCTCTCAATACATGAGCAGATATTTAGTTTGCACAATAGTCTCCCATGTGGCACTGTATCAAAAGCCTTTGCACAATCCTGTCAAAAAATGTCTGTGTGAGTGTGTTTCTGCGAGTGTGAGTTTTTTTTAGTGTATCTGTGTGTGTGTCTGTGTGAGTGTCTGTCTCTGTGAGTGTGAGTGTCTGTCTGTGTGAGTGTATGTCAGTATGAGTGTCTGTGAGTGCCTGTGTGTGTCTGTGTGCGAGCCTGTGTGAGTGTCTGCATCTGTGAGTGTGAGTGTCTGTTAATGAGTGCGTGTGTGTCTGTCTGTATGAGTGTCTGTCTCTGTGAGTGTCTGTGAGTGTCTGTTAGTGTGAGTGTCTGTTAGTGTGAGTATCTGTGTGTGTGAGTGTCTGTGTGTGAGTGCCTATGTGACTGTGTCTGTGTGAGTGTTTGCATCTGTGAGTGCGAGTGTCTGTGTGAGTGTCTATCAGTGAGTGTCTGTGACTGTCTGTATGAGTGTCTGTCTCTGTTAGTGTGAGTGTCTGTTAGTGGGAGTGTCTGTTAGTGGGAGTATCTGTGTCTGTGAGTGTCTGTGTGTGAGTGTCTGTGAGTGTCTGTCTCTGTGTATGTGTCTTTGTGAGTGTATGTGTCGGTGAGTGTGAGTGTCTTTGTGTGAGTGTCTATGTGTCTGTGTGAGTGTCTGTCTCTGTGTGTGAGTGTCTGTGAGTGTCTATGCGTGTGTCTGTGTGAGTGTCTGTCTGTGTGAGTGTCTATGTGAGTGCAAGTGTCTTTGTGAGTGTGGGGGTCTGTGTAAGTTTCTGTCTGTGTGTGTCTGTCTCTGTGTGTGAGTGTCTGTGAGTGCCTGTGTGAGTGTCTGTGTGTGTGTCTCTGTGTGAGAGTGTGCATCTGTGTGAATGTGTGTGAGAGAGTGTGTCTGTGTGTTTTGAGAGAGAGTAAATCTGTGTGTGTGAATGTGTGGGGGTCTCTTTGGGCTGGGGAGGTCACAGAGTAATTAACTGGGGCTGGGGGAGGTCACAGGGGCAATTCACTTGGGCTGGGGGAGGACACAGGGGCAATTCGCTGGTGCTGGGGGAGGTCACAGGAACAATTTACTGAAGCTGGGTGGGTCATAGGGGTAATTCACTGGGGCTGTGGGGTGATGGGTCAGTTCACTGGGGCTTGGAGAGGTGATGGGGCAATTTAACTAGGGGCTGGGGGAGGTCACAGAACAATTCACTGGGGCTGGGGGAGGTGATGGGGCAATTCACCAGGGCTGGGGGAGGTCACTGGGCAATTCACTGGGGCTGGGAGTAGTGATGGGGCAATTCACTGGGGCTGGGGGAGGTCACAGGGAAATTCACTGGAGCTGGGGGAGGTGATGGGACAATTCACTGGTGCTGGGGAATGTCACTGTGAAATTCACTTGGGCTAGGGGAGGTCACAGGGCAATTTCCTGGGGCTGGGGGAGGTGATGGGGCAATTCACCAGGGCTGGGGGAGGTCACTGGGCAATTCACTGGGGCTGGGAGAGGTGATGGGGCAATTCCCCAGGGCTGAGGGAGGGGATGGGGGAATTCACTGGGGCTGGGAGAGGTGACGGGGCAATTCACCATGGCTGGGGGAGGTCACTGGGCAATTCACTGGGGCTGGGTGAGGTAATGGGGCAATTGCTTGGGGAAGTCACAGGGAAATTTGCGGGGATTGGGTTAAGTAATGGGGCAATTCACTGGGACTGGGGGAGGTCACTGGGGTTGGGAGAGGTGATGGGGCAAATCACTGGGGCTGGAGGTCATTTCATTGGGGCTCTGGAGAGGTGATGGGGCAATTCACTGGGGCTGGGGGAGGTCACTGTACAATTCACTGGGGCTGGGCGAGGTGATGGTGCAATTCACCAGGGCTGGGGGAGGTCACGGGGCCAATTCACTGGGTTGGGTGAGGTGATGGGACAATTCACTGGGGCTGGGAGAGGTTACGGGGCAAATCACTGGGGCTGGGGGAAGTATCACTTGGGAAGTTATGTACATAAAACAATCAGTGAATGAAGGGCAGCAGACCTTGTTCTGGGTATTACAGAAATCTAAAGGAAAGCTGCAGCTCAATTCACAGACAAAAAGATACAATGTATTATGTATGCTAATTTTATCTGGGATTTTCAGGGGTGTCGACATTGACAGTTTGCAAAAGTGAGAAATTCAGCAAACTTTAGGGTAACTGTTTAAATGTCTATTTTGGTATTTTTTCATGCAATTTTTTTTCATACACTACTAATTCTCCTCATAATCCAGCTACCTTACATATACCTTTAAGAATATTTATTGATAACTTTAATGGCAATAAGTGTAATCTGAAGTTTACTGAGCATATTAGTCAGGATGAGGTGAATGGTTTAGTTTTAACTATATACAGAACATATTTATGGAAAATTGTAACATCAAAACAATTATTACCTACTATATTTGCAAAACAATATAAAGAAATGTAAATAGACATACTATGTTAGAATATAAAGGTGTGTCTAATAATGAATTACAATAAACAACATAAACAAGTGAAAAGAGCTATTTAAAAAAATGTCATATTTTAATGAAAGATAAAATACGAAAATAAATTCATCCAATACAGCTTAAAATGATTTTTGGAAGGTCAATTAATCAAAAGAATTCCTCAGTGAGCAGTATACTACACACATAACAGACAAAGGCACCTATTTATTTGTGAAAATTGCAATCACATAAACCTGGAAAGGTAGCCAGTAAAAGTTACTGATTTTTACTTGGCTTCTTTTAGCTACCCAGAATCGATTTGCGAGTTACAGGCTCCAAATCCCTACAGCTGTAAAAAAAAAGGAACTCTGTCCTATCTATTTCTTTAATTTTTCCAGTCAGCAAATATTACCAGTGCTAAAAACGCAAATTACTTGTTTAATTCCAACAATTCAACAAGCCAGCAATTGCCTTCAAACCTGTAAACGGCAAATGTAGCAAAAAGTTTTACTAGAGAGGACTCGCAAGTGGGTTAAAAAACAGTTTGTAGAAATGTAAATGCAAATAAACACATACTACTGAACTTCATAATACTGGGACAGCAATAAAAGGCATTCAAATTTATTGCACAACAGTCTCAAGCTCGCAAACCTGCAATAAAAAAATATTATTTTCACATTTTATTTTA
Organism: Discoglossus pictus; assembly: GCA_027410445.1. Lineage (NCBI taxonomy): Eukaryota > Metazoa > Chordata > Amphibia > Anura > Alytidae > Discoglossus > Discoglossus pictus. The sequence continues at coordinate 207,197,829 of CM050168.1, read as the reverse complement.
GTGTTATATTGATTTCAGGAATCAAGGAGTTAATACATATCAGGCCACCCACATGAACTAGAACATTTCCTTCATTAATTTTTATTGATTTCTACGTTGCTGGATTGCGTGTACTATCGCATATTGGACTTCTAAACTCTAATTGATTGTAGTTTAAACTTCATGTTTACTGACATCATGATGACGGTCGCATTTACTATTGGCTCTGTCTAAAATTATAACTTACGGGCATGCTTAATTGATTACGGTTTTAGCCTTCGCCCTGCAATTCCAGGCTTGTTCAATTAAATACATCTGTAACCCGCAGACATACATCAGCCTTATTAAATTGCGGATCAGTAAATTTAAAAGGGCTCTATATAAGCACAAAGCATTTTTTTTTTACAGAAATTTTTAGTTAATGAAGACCTTGCTTTTGGATAGAAGTTCACTTACTAAAAACTACTGTAAAAAAATATGCTGTGTGCTTAAATAGAGCCCTTTTAAATTTACTGAATCGCAAATTAATAAGGCTGACAACAGCCTGTATCAATGTAATTATGGGCTTGGAATTAAATGGGGCCAACATTTTATAGATGTGGTCTATGTGTGCCATTACTAGTAAAAATAAATTTCCTCATCATGACAGAGTAACTAGTACAACTAATTAAAGAGTTATTAAAGTATAAAATAAAATAACATGTAATTCAAAAAATGTTTTTATATTTTAAAATGTATCTGTTCCAAACAATATGTTGGACGCACGTCCAGACCCTGGAACATATTATAAATATTAAAAAAGGCTACTTTAACACTCAGTTTCTGAACATGTTAAAGGGCTTCATAATATAAATTCCAAATACATGAAATGTATGGGTGTCTTTTAAATCCAACCAAATTGGAGCGGGTGATATCATTTAAAAAAATATTGCAAAAGGAGGGGGATGTTATCTTGCTAGATAGTATGGCTCCTAAGAGTCTTAATATACACTTTGATCTAAACTGTATATATTAGAAACACTAGATGGCGATAGAGAATTTTAAGATATTCTGAGTATAAAGAATTTTTACTTATTTAATTTTTGTGAAAACTGCAATAATTTTATATGGTATTTTTAAATAACATTGCATAGAGGATTATGAAAATAAAAGAGCCCCCTTTTTACACATTGTTGTCGTTGTTAAGTCGTTCATTCGTGTCCGACTCTCCGTGTCCGACATCTATCGTTATGTCCTGTCGTGGTTATCCATAAAGGTTTTCTTGGCAAAGATACTGGAGTGGGATGCCAGTTCCTTCTCCAATGGACCGCAATTTGTCTGACCTCTCTACTATGACCTGCCCATCTTGGGTGACCCTACATGGTTTAGCTCACAGCTTCATTGAGTTCAGACACACGAAAATCCCCTAAGCGATAGAAAAAATGGATGCCGAAAAAAACTAAAACAAGGCTTACAGCCCAGCCACGTACAACTTACCTAAGAAGGGATCCGAGATAAGCTCAGAGACCTGCATTAACCCCACATTAACCATCGCAGTGGGGGCAGGCCGAAAAAAACGAAAACGAGGCTCAAAGTCCAGGACTGCCCAGCCACACACACGCACGACTTAGAAAAAAAAACAACCTCGGAACCAACCTTAACGTAACAAACTCCCACACGCACGAAAAATACGACCATAACGGCCGAACCTCGCGCACCTAAAAACAGTCAAAACACACCAAATGCTCACAAAAAATACATAAAAAGCTTACCCATGGCAAGGGGGGCATCCAGGAGCTCTGAAAGTGAAGTTACACCTCCATTTAAGTCTAAATTCCCGAGTTCAGACACACGAAAATCCGCTAAGCGAGAGAAAAAATGACCGCCAAAAAAAACGAAAACGAGGCTTAAAGCCCAGACATGTACAACTTACCCAAGAAGGGATCCGAGATAAGCTCGGAAACCTGCATTAACCCCACGGGATCCGAGATAAGCTCGGAGACCTGCATTAACCCCACATTAACCATCGCAGTGGGGGTCCCGATCGCACGCGATCGGGGGCCTCGGCTGCAATTAAAATGCTAAATTCCCGCCTTATGGGTCCTTAAAGGACCGTAAAGGTCCTTAAAGGACCCGTTATAAAAGAAAACAAATATACACTATCACCCTGTCACACATGGGGGTCAATATGGACCCCCATAAGTCCTTCAGTAACCCTGTCACTCATGGGGGTCAATACAGACCACCATAAGCACTTCATTAACCCTGTCACTCATGGGGGTCAATACAGACCCCCATAAGCCCTTTATTAACCCTGTCAATCATGAGGGTCAATATAGACCCCCATAAGCCCTTCATTAACCCTGTCACTCATGGGGGTCAATACAGACCCCCATTAGCACTTCATTAACCCCCTCCCTCATGGGAGTCAATACAGACCCCCATAAGCCCTTCATTAACTGTGTCACTCATGGGGGTCAATACAGACCCTGATAAGCACTTCATTAACCCCCTCACTCATGGGGGTCAATATAGACCCCCATAAGCCCTTCATTAACCCTGTCACTTATGGGGGTGAATACAGACCCCCATAAGCCCTTCATTAACCATGTCACTCATGGGGGTCAATATAGACCCCCATAAGCTCTTCATTAACCCTGTCACTTATGGGGGTCAATACAGACCCCCATAAGCACTTCATTAACCCCCTCACTCATGGGGGTCAATATAGACCCCATAAGCCCTTCATTAACCCTGTCACTCATGGGGGTCAATACAGACCCCCATAAGCACTTAATTAACCCCTCACTCATGGGGGTCAATACAGACCCCCATAAACCCCTAATTAATCCTGTCATTCATGGGGGTCAATATAGACCCCCATAAGCCCTTCATTAACCCTGTCACTCACGGGGGAAAATACAGACCCCCATAAGCCCTTCATTAATTGTGTCACTCATGGGGGTCAATACAGATCCCCATAAGCACTTCATTAACCCTGTCACTCATGGGGGTCAATATAGACCCCCATAAGGCCTTCATTAACCCTGTCACTCATGGGGGTCAATACAGACCCCCATAAACCCCTAATTAACCCTGTCATTCATGGGGGTCAATATAGACCCCCATAAGCCCTTTATTAACCCTGTCACTCATGGGGGTCAATACAGACCCCCATTAACCCTTCATTAACCCTGTCATTCATGTGGGTCAATATAGACCCCCATAAGCCCTTCATTAACCCTGTCACTCCTGGGGTCAATAGAGACCCCCATAAGCACTTAATTAACCCCCTCACTCATGTGGGTCAATACAGACCCCCATAAACCCCTAATTAACCCTGTCATTCATGGGGGTCAATATAGACCCCCATAAGCCCTTTATTAACCCCCTCACTCATGGGGGTCAATATAGACCCCCATAAGCCCTTCATTAACCCTGTCACTTATGGGGGTGAATACAGACCCCCATAAGCCCTTCATTAACCATGTCACTCATGGGGGTCAATATAGACCCCCATAAGCTCTTCATTAACCCTGTCACTTATGGGGGTCAATACAGACCCCCATAAGCACTTCATTAACCCCCTCACTCATGGGGGTCAATATAGACCCCCATAAGCCCTTCATTAACCCTGTCACTTATGGGGGTGAATACAGACCCCCATAAGCCCTTCATTAACCATGTCACTCATGGGGGTCAATATAGACCCCCATAAGCTCTTCATTAACCCTGTCACTTATGGGGGTCAATACAGACCCCCATAAGCACTTCATTAACCCCCTCACTCATGGGGGTCAATATAGACCCCATAAGCCCTTCATTAACCCTGTCACTCATGGGGGTCAATACAAACCCCCATAAGCACTTAATTAACCCCTCACTCATGGGGGTCAATACAGACCCCCATAAACCCCTAATTAATCCTGTCATTCATGGGGGTCAATATAGACCCCCATAAGCCCTTCATTAACCCTGTCACTCACGGGGGAAAATACAGACCCCCATAAGCCCTTCATTAACTGTGTCACTCATGGGGGTCAATACAGATCCCCATAAGCACTTCATTAACCCTGTCACTCATGGGGGTCAATATAGACCCCCATAAGGCCTTCATTAACCCTGTCACTCATGGGGGTCAATACAGACCCCCATAAACCCCTAATTAACCCTGTCATTCATGGGGGTCAATATAGACCCCCATAAGCCCTTTATTAACCCTGTCACTCATGGGGGTCAATACAGACCCCCATTAACCCTTCATTAACCCTGTCATTCATGTGGGTCAATATAGACCCCCATAAGCCCTTCATTAACCCTGTCACTCCTGGGGTCAATAGAGACCCCCATAAGCACTTAATTAACCCCCTCACTCATGTGGGTCAATACAGACCCCCATAAACCCCTAATTAACCCTGTCATTCATGGGGGTCAATATAGACCCCCATAAAATCTTTATTAACCCTGTCACTCATGGGGGTCAATACAGACCCCCATTAACCCTTCATTAACCCTGTCATTCATGTGGGTCAATATAGACCCCCATAAGCCCTTCATTAACCCTGTCACTCCTGGGGTCAATAGAGACCCCCATAAGCACTTAATTAACCCCCTCACTCATGTGGGTCAATACAGACCCCCATAAACCGCTAATTAACCCTGTCACTCACGGGGGTCCATACAGACCCTCATAAGCCTCTATTTAATCCCATCAGTCCCATAAGGGTATATTAAGACCATTATGGGCCTGTTACAACTCAACATTAACCACATAAATGCCATGACGGTCCTCAAAGACCATCATGACGCTAAGTATAAACACTAAACTGCACTATACCCCCGCAATAAAACATTAAATATTAACTAAACAGCCTCTACACAAACCTATTAACACCTACACTACCTACCTATCCCCTAATTACCCCCACCACTCTAATTACAAAAAATAAAAAATCTACATTACAGAAAATAAAAAACCTAAGTCACAAAAATAAAAAATCTACATTACAGAAAATAAAAAAACACATTACAACCCCCCCCCCCCCCACTACAGAAAAAAAAATACACACCTGAAAAGGAAATACATATAATACATTCAATACAATACATACAATATAATACATACAATATAATACAATACCATACAATACAAATACATACAATACATACAATATAATACAATACACTTAAATACAATACAATACAATACACCCCTATCTAATATACATCCCCCAATCTATCTAAATAAATACCATAATCTAATGTACATCCTATCTATATGATATACATCACACAATCTATCTAAATAAATAACACAATCTAATATACAATACATGCTATGCTATCTATATAAAACACATACCCCTAGCTAACATACAATAAATGCTATCTATATATAAAATAATCTAATTCTAAGCTAAAATAAAATAATTAAGACCACTTACCTTTGCAGATGTCCATTCGGATCAGCCACCTAGGGAAAAAAATATAAAAAAATTAGTGCAACACATTTACAGTAAATAAATAAACATTCTAAACATTCTAAATATTCTACTCACCTTTCCGTCATGTTAAAAACATTAATACACATACGTAAACATAAAAACAAAATAAAAGAAACATAATCTACATTGTACTTACCTCCCCGCAATGTCTCCGGCCTCCTCCTCCTCTTCTGCTCCACCCTGTAAAAAAAAAAAAAAAAGTACTCACATCTGCACGCTAATGAGGCTCCCGGAGACTTTTCCGGAAGAAAATAGGCAATGGCGCCTTCTGATTGGTTGAAAACGCTGTCTATCAAATTCACCCAATCAGGAGGCGCCAATGTGTGAGCCAATCAGAAAGGGATACACCCTAAAATCCCACTCTGATTGGATAATGCACCTGTCAATCTTTATTTAAACCAATCACAAGGCACAGATGCCTTCAGCCAATCAAAATGGAATATACCCCAACAGGGTGATTGGCTGGTGGAATCTGCGCATTCTGATTGGTTGCACTGACAATAGCCAATCACAATGGGATACACCCCCACATACTGATTGGTGAAGGCATTTGCTCCTTCTCATTGGCCATTGTCAATGTCAATCAGTATTACAGCCAATGGGAAGGCACAGATGTGTTCATCAATCAGTACGTGGGGGTGTATCCCATTGTGATTCGCTGATGGCAATAAAGCCTTCGGATTGGTTCAAATAAAGATTGACAGGTGCGTTATCCAATCGGCGTGGGATTTTGGGGTGTGTCCCTTTCTCATTGGTTCCCAATTGGCATCTTCTCATTGGCTGAATTTGATATACAGCGTTTTCAGCCAATCAGAAGCCGCCATTGCCAATTTTATTTCTGGAACACTCCGTAGGAAGCTCATTAGCGTCGGGGACATCCGCCAGGGCGGATGTGAGTTGTTTTTTTCTTTTTTATTTTTTTAAAGAGCGCGGATGCTTCCGGGGCAGAACACGAGGAGGCCGGAGACATCGCAGGGAGGTAAGTACAATGTAGATTGTGTTGATTTTACTTGGTTTCATGTTTATGTATGTATATTAATGTAATGTTTTTTTTTAACAGGGGCCGCACCGCAGAAGCAAAGATGGAGGACGTGACATGCTGGAAAGGTGAGTAGAATATTTAAAATATTTAGAATGTTTATTTATTTTATGTAAACATGTTGTATTAATTTTTTTAATCTTTTTTACCCTAGGTTGGTGATCTGAAGAAACATCTCAAAGGTAAGTTGTCTTAATTATTTTATTGTAGCTTAGAATTAGGGTTGCTATATAGAGATAGCATGTACTGTATATTAGATAGATTGGGGGATGTATAGTACATAGATAGTATTTATTGTATATTAGATAGATAGGGGGATGTACTGTATATTAGATAGATAGTATTGTATATTAGATAGGGGGATGTATATTAGATAGGGGGATGTATATTAGATAAAGGGGTATTTTATTGTATTTAATTGTATTGTATTGTATTTAATTGTATTGTATTGTATGTATTATATGTATTTCCTTTTCAGGTGTGTAATTTTTTTTTCTGTAGTGGGGGGGGGTGTAATGTATTTTTTTTATTTTCTGTAATGTTCCTTTTTTATTTTTGTGACAGTTTTTTTTTTTCTGTAATGTACATTTTTTATTTTTGGTGATTTTAGTTTTTTTTATTTTATGTAATGTAGATTTTTTATGACTTTAGTTTTTTTGATTTCTGTAATTACAGTGGTGGGGAGGGGGTTATTAGGGGGTAGGTAGTGTAGGTGTTAATAGGTTAGTGTAGAGGGTGTTTAGTTGATATTTAATGTTTTATTGGGGGGGTATAGTGCAGTGTTGTGTTTATACTTAGTGTCATGATGGTCCTTGAGGACGGTCATGGCACTTATGTGTTTAATGTTGGGTTGTACCAGGCCCATAATGGTCATAATATACCCTTATGGGACTGATGGGGTTAAATAGAGGCTTATGAGGGTCTGGATAGACCCCCATAAGTGACCGGGTTAAAATGGGGTAGTGCTTACACTTTGGGTCATGAGGGTCCTGGTTGACCCTCATGGCACTTATAGTGTTATTACATGCGTTCATTAGTGTCTTAGAGGGGTCTATATAGTTGATGCACACAGTACACTCACATTGTGTGGCAAACAGCATTTCAACACTTTCTTTTATTGACCGTCATTTTTTTTGATAAAATAAAATAACATGTAATTAAAAAAATGTTTTAATATTTTAAAATGTATCTGTTCCAAACAATATATTGGACGCACGTCCAGACCCTGGAACATATTATAAATATTAAAAAAGACTACTTTAACACTCAGTTTCTGAACATGTTAAAGGGCTTCATAATATAAATTCAAAATACATGAAATATATGGGTGTCTTTTAAATCCAACCAAATTGGAGCTGGTGATATAATTTTAAAAAAAATTGCAAAAGGAGGGGGTTGTTATCTTGCTGGACAGTATGGCTCCTAAGAGTCTTAATATACACGTTGATCTAAACTGTATATATTAGAAACACTAGATGGCGATAGAGAATTTTAAGATATTCTGAGTATAAAGAATTTTTACTTATTTAATTTTTGTGAAAGAAGCTGCAATAATTTTATATGGTATTTTTAGATAACATTGCATAGAGTATTATGAAAATAAGAGCCCCCTTTTTACACATTGTTGTCATTGTTAAGTCGTTCAGTCGTGTCCGACTCTCCGTGACCCTATGTACCACAACACATCTATCGTTATATCCTGACGTGCTTATCCATAAAGGTTTTCTTGGCAAAGATACTGTTGTGGGATGCCAGTTCCTTCTCCAATGGAGCACAATTTGTCTGACCTCTCTACTATGACCTGCCCATCTTTGGTGACCCTACATAGTTTAGCTCACATCTTCATTGAGGTACACAAGCCCCTTCATCACAAGGTAGCGATCCAGAAGGGGATATAGATATGTATAATTAATGGCTGTGATGTTTTAAGTATACAGGTGGTCCCTGAGTTACAGACGACCCAACTTACAGACGACCCATACTTAATTTCAGTAGAGGGGTATTACTATTATTATTACCTCATTATTACACTGTATTATTATTACCACATTATAGTATTGATATTATCATGTATTATTATTATTCATCAGGGATCCAAGTTAAATACAAATTCGGCCTAAAGAAGTTTGCAGGAATGTTTCTCGTTCTGAACCAGAGGACTGCCTGTATGTTGAAGAATGTTAATAAAAGAAAATATGGTACAAAATGGAGAATAGATACCCAACAACCTTGTACAATTCCAGGTAATGCAAACATGTAGAGTGAGCATCATAGAGACAGGAGTGATGTCACTGACCTATAGTGTTGAAAAGCAAAGGACTATCAGGGGTGTGCAGCCTGTATTGCAAAGGATGCTCAATCACGTATTATAATTGTCAAACTGCGATTCGTCTTCATGTTTGCGAGCCTCACTTAGCGAGGCATGCGGTTTGCGGCCACAACTGCAAGCTTCGCGTAGCGATACAAGTTGTTGAAGCACTGAAGTCTTCCGAGCTCGGAGCACTTAGCGAGGTGAGCAGCTTGAAACACGCAGGACTTAGCCTCCAAGCAGTTAGGAAATGCAGGATTGCCTTATGTTGCAAGAAACGCTGGACTTAGAAAAAAAATTTGCAAGTTCGGAAAAATACAAAGTGAATATCCGAAACGCGCAAATTGGAAAACACAAAAACAAAGCATGAGGAGACAGCCATGACGTCTGGGAGTGAGGTTGCACACGAATTTAAGCAGAATTTGCTGAGTTTCGGCACTCGAAAATCAGCTAAGCGAGAAAAAAAATGGGGGCCAAAAAATGTAAACGTGGCTACACAACCCCAAACCACGCAAAACAGCACCAGCCGCATACCACTTTTACCCAGGAACATAAGAGGTACAAAATACACTATTACAAAGGACAGAGAATGCTTGTGAGTCGCGTAACACATAGACCATCGCCGCCATTTTACAACATTAACTTGCAACTAATAACATTACGAATCTAAAATAGCGCTTTACCCGACTAAACAAACAGTTTGCCCTCGTGCATGCAGCCTATTTATACTGCACACTTGGCACATTGCTGACACTTTTTCCTCAGGGCAGCAACAGTCCAAATGCACATTGTATGCTGCAGGAAAATAAAAAGAGATTGTTGGCTCTTCAGGATATTGATTGCTGGATATATTAATTAGAATTAGGTAAAGTATATTAATTTATTAAGTAATTAATTAATTAATTATTATTAAAATAACATATATATAAAAAATAAAAACAAATAAATAGCATATTTTACACTGCCATCACTTTATGAATACATTAATGATTTGCACTTCCTAATAGATTTATTTATTCCTAATTTATTATTAACGTACATTTTTTTAATAAGTATTAATTAGTAATGGAAAATAAAAATATATACTTTCCACTGCACTAAAAATATTGTACTTTTTGCACTGCAGTTATATATCTGGTTTACTGCTCATTGGCTGCCAGCGATAGCACTCTCAAAGCAGTTACATATTTAAATCACTTTATTATGCTCTGAGACTTGAAAACATTTTCTAATTTACACTGCACTAAAAAAATGGTATATTTAACACTGTACTTGTCTTTGCGATGAGCGCCGAAGATGATCGTTGCAATGCACAAAATCTGAAGGACATGAGGGGAGAGGCTTGCAACGAGTGCCGAAGGTGCTCAGAGGAGCAAAAGTACACAAGAGGAGAGGCTCGCAATGAGCTCCAAAGGCGTTTTTTGTTAGCCATGCAATGAGCACCGAAGGCACTCAGCGCGAGGCTCGCAATGAGCGCCGAAGGTCCTCAGAGGAGCAAAAGTTTTACATTGTGTGGCAAACAGCATTGCCATGGCTTCAAAGTTTATTGCCCCGTCATTTGTGACGGGCAAGTCGCTAGTATTTAATAAAAGGACTCAAAGAAAATCAGATGTTAAGGGCCGCAACTGCGAACCTCACGTAGCGAGGCGAGCCGTTGAAGCACAGAAGTTTTCCGAGCTCAGAGCACTTAGCCATTGAGTGCCAAAGGCATTGAAACACACAGGACTAAGGTATAAATGAGCGCCAAATGCGCTCTTGCGAGCCTTCAGGACTTAGCCTCCAAGCAGTAAGGAAACACGGGATTGCCTTAAGCTGCAAGCAGTTGAGGAACGCGGGACTTAGAAAACAAAACGGAAGAAGTAGATGAAAAACTGAATAACATGCACAAGATTGAAGTAAGAAGATTACAGTCTGTATTACTCCCTATATATCTGATTTACAACCCTACAGCTATATTAAATTAGAAGCCCGTAAGTGCAAGGTGAGACCTGCAACGGCTGCGGACATGAAATTAGTTGCATAGCTATTAAATTAGAACATGCTGCGCATTACGGGCTTGAGATGCAACCCCGTAAACTATTTGTTGGCCGTGAACATAATCAATTAGTCAAGCCCCAGTTACAGGTTTAGATGGAGCCAATGGCAACAGAGATCGTCATCATTATGTCACTGAAAAATGGAGGTTGGATTTCAAAGTGCTACAGGCTTCAATTACGAGTTACGATCTGACCCACATTCCAGAAATAATTGATAAATCCGTAAATATGATATTCTGGTCCATGCAAGTTATATGTATTAACACATTGATTGCCGGGACCGACATAACACAGAATTTAAACACAATAAAAATAATTGCTGATTTGCGAGCTTTAGAATGTTGTGCTATTTATTTTAACACCTTCCCTTTCCCTTTCATCACTTTACCTTTTAATGTATGTACAATAGTGTGTGTAAATTTAACTTTAAAGTGCTACAGATTGGCATTTAACCCCCTTCCTGGTCCTCTCAAGTACCCATTGGCTTCTTGGCTCCATTTGCGGGGCAAGGGGTTGAAGGCAAGTGAAATTGTTGCAATTTAATAGCATGATTGGAAACGTAGCAGTTACGGGCTTGAGAGGACAAAGGATTTGCGGCCGCGAAGTTCCACGTTCCATGTCCCGTAGGTTTTTATCGGCCTTAAGCCACAAGCCATGAGCGGCTTGCTTTAGGGGTCCCCCAGTTAAAGCCGCTGTGTAGCTCTGCCTCTGCAAGTGCACCAGATCCTTTGGGCTGCTGGCTTCTGAACTCCACCACTTGCAGTTCTGAATTCACTACCAGTTTCCTCACAAAAGGGTCTCACTTGAAACTGATTGGCTGCACCCCAGGACCTGTCAGTGACTAGAGACTGAGTTATGACACATAGGAGCAAATCCATTTTCCTAGGTCTACTCCTTAGCCTACTCAGTTTGTGAGTCACTACAGGCCTTTGATTCACTGGATCTACCATATCCTAAGGCCTAAATAAATGTTACAATTCCAAGTCTATTCTTGATCATTTTAAAAATGTAAATCATTTTTCCACATAATTTTCTACCCTCTATCTAATGGTGTAGATCACATGTGACAACTAATAAAAAGTCGAAAGCTGTTTCACCAACATTTACCCTGTTGTTACCTTAATAAAGTTAGACAAATTACAGATCGTTGAACAAGCAAAGCAAACTGATAAACCACACCAGATACACTCACAGAAAATAGGAGAAATATGAAATACTAAACACACAGTGGTAGGAAATCCAGGCACGCTATATGCTACCATTCACCAACCAATAGAGACTTATGTGGTCCTAATCAATGTATAAAACACCATTCTCATTCATATCTATAGGTGTCTTAGTGCATGAAGTACCTCAAGAACCACTGATCCATCCAGGGCTGTACTGTTGCCATTACTTTAATAAAGCAGTCAAAATTTTAACTTAAAGGAATGTCCAAATCTAACATAAGTAATAACTATAGGTGCACAGACACACGTGCTATTGGAAGCGTAGTGCGTGTGGAGGATCCTCACCAATGTGCAAATATGGTACAGGTAAGGAAGTTGTGCCTAAGGGCACAGAAGATGTGCATTCAGGCCTGAGGGTACCAGGCTATCTCATCTCATCTGCCTCCTGAGGAAACAGTATAGGGACCAAGAAGCCACGGTCAGAACCGAACATGGAAGAATACAGTGTTTCAAGATCGGGAAAGGTGTGCGACAAGGTATATTGTCCCCTTATTTATTCAACTTATACATGGAATGTATCATGCTTAAGGCCGGGCTGAATGAATCCATAGCTGGAATTAATATTGCTGGGAGAAAATCAACAAACTTTGAAAAGCGGATGATACTACTCTGATGGCTGAACGTGAGGAGGAACTAAATGACCTATTGACGAAAGTGCAAAAGCTGGCCTGTTGCTCAACGTTAAAAAGATGATCACGGCAAGTGTCAATCTCAGTTTCTGGCAAATGGATAGGGAGGAAGTGGAGGCAGTGACAGATTCTATTTTTCTGGGCTCCATGATCTCTGCAGATGGTGACTGCAGAAAGAAATTTAAAAAATATGTTGCTTCTGGGGAGGAAAGCTATGGTAAGACAAGCTTTTAAAATGTCGCTGGTTGAAATGTGGAGCCATTACTGTAACTTCACAGAGTACTGCATTAACAGTTTTTTGAGGACTAGCCCATAAAAATGTCAGAAAATAAAAAATGATTGTCTAAATATATCTGTAAAGTTGTTCTGGTTTTGAATATGTAATAAAATATCAAAGTTGTTCTATTTGGTATTTAAAATATTTATTTCTTAATTTTGGGCTAAAAAAATAGGTGTTGTCTTAAACACTGGTGCGTCTTATACACTGAAAAATACGGTACCTGCCCACAACCATTGTATTTCTTGAGATTAGAGCAAGAAATATGTGATAGACATGCAAATGTTCACACAAATGTACTAATTTTGCTTGGTGTAAATACTTAAGAGAAAGTGTTAAGGTTAAATACCTTATAGAAATTCAAGTGTGCTTGGGATGTATATATAAGGCTACCCTGAAGAATTATAAAGTAAAACCTTAATTAAGCACATTTTTTATAAAATATTTTAGGCCAAGATTCTTGTTAGGTCGAGTGTACAGATTAACCAATTGGGTCTTATTTGCTGGCAAATCTATGTTTTTTATATGCAAATATATAAACAAAGTTCCATATAGTGCATGAAGGTTACAATAAACAAAGTGATTTATAGTTATCAGCCTCTTGGAGTTGGAAATAGTTTTTATGAGAATCCAAAATGTCAATCTTGGCAGCTGTTCACTTTTAGTTTACATGCTGTTCAGTATCAGTTTACATGCTTTTTAGATGCACACTCCCAATGTACATGCACCGATGTGTATATGTAAAGGGATTCAACTCTGATAGATTGCAGGACCAGTGCATTTTAAGACAATGTTTGTGAAGTATGTAGCAAAATAACAGTAATACCCATACAACCCATAAACTTGAAACAATGTTAAGTCTAATTTCTGAACACTATGTGCTATATTCAATTTGAAACCCGCAACTCGATTGCAGACAGCCGAATGTCTTTGAGTGTGTTGCAGGCTCTCGTTGGTCTCCAATTGCAATGCTATTCAATTGCTGAAGGGCGCAAGTTATGGGCTTTAGCCTCAAGCCTCTAAATCCCTCCGGTGGCTGCAAACTGTTAAGTGGCTGGCCAAGATGTGAGTGTGTGAGCCAATGTGAGTGTGTGCTAATGTGAGTGTGCCAATGTGAGTGTTTGTGTGTGCCAAAGTGTGTGTGAGTGAGTGTGTGAGTATGTGTGTAAGTGTTAGTGTTTGTAAGTGTTAGTGTGTGTGAGTGTGTGCCTCTTTGTGTGTTTGTGTGTGGGTGTGTTAGTGTGTGCCTCTGTATGTGTTTGTGTGTCTGTGTGAGTGTACATGTACACACATACAGTACATGCATATATATATGCTCTACCCAGTCGCTCACACCCGTTGCTCACACAGTCACTCTACCCAGTCGCTCTACCCAGTCGCTTACACTCAGGGCACTCCTTCAGAATCGGTGCAGCCTTATCAGCTTCACGCATCCAAACTCCAAAACCTTGGATGGCGGAAAACCAACTGCTATGCCAGATACATAACCGACCCAAATCAGAGCTAAGAGAAGCTGTCAAACGTCTTACTCAATAATGTCTAGCCAATTTTTGGCCCTCTTTTCAGGCCAAGATGACGTAGCTTTTGGCCACACACCAGATACTAGGGGAGAGGGTCCCTACTACAAATAATCAGGTGAACACCTGAAATTGTGGGGGCGGGCCCCTCTCCCCACGCCACCTATTTAAACCCCCACCTGTGTAGCACTAACCAGATGCTCGGTCTCAACTCTCAGCTCTCTGCGCTCAGTTTCATGCCCTACCCATCAAGCACGCTGCCAGTGAACTCTTAAGAGGGACGCTGCGGGTCTGCAGTCCTCCTGTGCGAACCCTCGTGCTTCACTGGCTCTGTAAGTTCCGGCGCCCCCTTCCACCTGCCTTTCCCCCTTCACTCTCCCATCCCATCTCGCTCCTGCTACCCGCTGCACCTCTCGACAGCCGTCCACCCGCCTCTCTCCCGCAGAGAGCTCCAATACACCGATCCTGCACTCTGGCTCCCCTCCATGCTTCCTTTCGCCTATCCACGCCTGTCACTCCACTGACTTTCTGCCCTTTGCTCACTGTCTCCTGTCTCTTTTTCCAACTCTCCTCTGCTCCATGCTTCTCTTTTTCTCCTGCCCTAGATCTCCAGCCACGTGCTCTCCCTCTGCACACTGTTTCTCCCTCTGGCTCTCCTCCATGCCTCCTCACACCAGCCACATTTCTTGCCTTCTGCTCTAGCCAGCTCACCCCCTACTCCTGCCCTCTACCACCTCTACCTTCATCCCGCTCCTTGCCTTCCCACTCGCTCTCCTACGCCCACTGCCTTGTTCTTCACCCCACTCCAGCGAAGTGTTGTGACGCTCCACCATGCCCTTGCCTCTTTCCTGCTGAGCACTCTTTCACCGTTCGCTGCCCCTACCCCCGGCCCTCCCCGGCCGCTGCACTCCCCGGTCGCTCACCCATCCTCCTCCTGCCCCTTTCTACCCCTCCCGCAGCTCTATCTTCACCTGCCCTCAGCTCCCATCCCAGTGCCACTCACCCCCTCTGCCTCTGCCCTGGTCCACAAGGAACTTTGATTCCTGTGGCTGATCTGCCCCGCCCATTGTGGCCATTTATTCCATTCTACAGGTTCCTGGAAGGACCATACCTCCCTCCCCAAGCGCCATGTGCTTACCTTACTTTCCCTCAGGCACTGTCTCACTGCCTGCCATATGTATCAGTTTGTAGCATTGGCACATCCCCACTTCCTGCCTGCAACTACCGCCCCCTTCTTACTTTCCCATATCCCTCACCTCTTCCTCTGCTTCTACTGCCCGCTACCTCTGTCTGGTCACTCTTTATCCTTCTACCGTCCCTCTCTCCGCCTTTTTCTTTTTCCCCCACTTGCCGATCGTCTGTCTCTCTCTCAGTCGCCGCTCTACCGTGTCGCTCTATCTAGTCGCTCTAACCAGATGCTCTGTCTCGGTGCTCTGTCTCGGCGCCCTTCCCAGTCGCTCTCATCAAACACTCTAACCAGACACTCAGCCTTGGCGTTCAGCCTCTGCTCTCAGCCTCGGTGCTCAGTCTCGGCACTCAGTCTCGGCGCCCGACCCAGTTGCTCTAACCAGATGCTCTAAACAGATGCTCTGTTTTGGCTCTCAGTCTTAGTGCTCAGTCTCAGCGCCCTACACAGTCACTCTAACCAGATGCTTAGTCAGGGTGCTCAGTCTCAGTGCTCAGTCTCGGTGCTCTACCCAGTCGCTCTAACCAGACACTCTAACCAGAAGCTCAGTCTCCACAATTTGTCTGGGTGCCCTTTCCAGTCCTTCTACCCAGTCGCTTTAACCAGTCACTCTAACCAGTCAGTCTAACCAGAGGCTCAGTCTTGGCGCTCAGTCTGGGTGCTCAGTCTTGGCACTCAGTCTCGGTGCCCTTTCCAGTCGCTCTGCCCAGTCACTTTAACCAGCCGCTCTTACCAGTGACTCTAACCAGAGGCTCAGTCTGGGCGCTCAGTCTGGGTGCTCAGTCCTGGTGATCAGTCTCGGCACCCTACCCATTCGCTCTACCCTGTCGCTCTAACTAGACACTCTAACCAGTTGCCCAGTCTCTGCGCTCAGCCTCGGCACTCAGTCTTGGTGCCCTGCAAAGTCGCCCTTACCGGTCACTCTAACCAGACTCTCTAACCAGATGCTCAGTCTCGGTGCTCAGCCTCGGTGCTCAGTCTCGGCGCTCTACCCAGTCGCTCTAACCAGATGCTCAGTCTTGGCGCCCAGTCTCGGCGCTCAGTCTCGGCGCCCTACCCAGTCGCTCTAACCAGATGCTCAGTCTCAGCTCCCAGTCTCGGTGCTCTACCAAATTGCTCTAACCGGATGCTCCGTCTCAGTGCTCGGTCTCAGTGATCAGTCTTGGCGCTCAGTCTCGGTGCCCTACCCAGTTGCTCTAGCAAGATGCTCAGTCTCAGCGCCCTACCTAGTCACTCTACCCAGTCGCTCTACCCAGTCGCTCACACCATTCACTCTAGCCAGTCGCTCTACCCAGCCGCTAACACCAGTCGCTCACACCAGTCGCTCACACCAGTCGCTCTACCCAGGCGCTCTACCCAGTCGATCTACCCAGTCGCTCTAACCAGATCCTCGGTCTCGGCGCTCAGTCTCCGCTCTCAATCTTGTGCCCTACCAAGTCACTCTATCCAGATGATCAGTCTCAGCGCTCAGTCTCGGCTCTCAGTCTCGGTGCCCTACCCAGTCATTCTAACCAGATGCTCAGTCTCAGCACTCAGTCTCGGCACTCTACCCAGTCGCTCTATCCAGATGCTCAGTCTCGGCGCCCTACCCAGTCACTCTAACCAGATGCGCAGTCTTGTCGCTCAGTCTCGACGCTGAGTCTCGATGCCCTACGTAGTCACTCACACCAGTCACTCACAACAGTCGCTCGCACCAGTCGCTCTACCCAGTCGCTCACACCAGTAGCTCACACCAGTCGCTCTACCCAGTCGCTCACATCAGTTGCTCACACCAGTCGCTCACACTAGTCGCTCTACCCAGTCACTCACACCAGTTGCTCTACCCAGTCACTCATGCCTTAACCACCTTTTTGGCCTTTGAAGCCCACTGCACAACCTACATCTTAACCCATCTACAATTAAAACCTATCTCATAGGAGTCCAATTCCACCTTGCCCAATCTCACCTCCTCCACCATTTTCTTCTATCTTCTCCCCCAGTCAAACTCTTTCTCTAGGCCTCCCTAGAACCTCCAAACCTACCATGCTTCCCTATAGATAGCTACCTTTTCAAGCAAATCATTACCAACCTTTCTACAAACCGATTCAGCAAAGTCATATCCCTTACTTCAGCCGTCACAAAAATTGCCTTTTTTTAATTCCTACGTCCAAGCAAATGCACCACATCCAAATCTCAATCCGTATATCTTACCAAACAGGACAACTCATTCATCAAAGACACATGTCAAATCACCCTATCATCCACCAAAACCAGCTGCACTCCAGTAACCGTAACCTACTTCTCTACTTCAAACCTATGGTGCTCAGTCACTACTCTTCGCCATCTCTATTCAGCATTACACCACAAACCAAGCCTGCACCCATTACAAAGCACCTCAAGCAAACCACTATCGACACCCACATTCATCCACTACATCAGCCTAGTCCTCTACCGTCTAGGCCATAACCATTTAACTACTCAGGCCACTCCTTAAGAATCGGAGCAGCCTCATCAGCTTCACGCATCCAAACTCCCGTCCATATCATAAAAACCCTTGGACGGTGAAAAACCAACTGCTATGCCAGATACATAACCAACCCAAATCAGAGCTATTAGAGAAGCTGTCAAATGTCTTACTCAATAATGTCTAGCCAATTTTTGGCCCTCTTTTCAGGCCAAGTTAAGGTAGCTTTTGGCCACACACTAGCTACTAGGGAAGACGGTCCCTACTACAAATAATCCAGTGAAAACCTAAAATTGTTGGAGGGTCCCTCTCCCCACGCCACCTATTTCAACCCCACTCACCTGTCTTCATCAAGCTCGTCGCCAGTCAACCCACCCACCTCTCCCCTGGTAGCTATGCCTTGGCCCACTTTTCAGGCCAAGGTGACTTAGCTTTTGGCCTGAAAAGAGGACCAAGGCATAGCTACCAGGGCAGAGGGTCCCTACTACAAATATACAAAGATACACAACACAAGCTGAGATCCTGCTCCATGCTGATGATAGCCAGTAAGCTTGAAACAGCTGTACATGGATATAATTCTCAGCTTGTTTAAAATCCAGCCTAAGCTTTGCATTAAAGCTGTGTAATACAGCAGGCATAAGCTTAAAGGAAGCCATGTTTGAAAATGGCTATGGATTGAAGAGTGAGGCATTTGTGGGCACATTTGCATTTCCCAGCTCAGCTTCCCAGAATGCAGTGTAATAACTGTTTTTCTCAGAATTCTGAACACAGATGTACTATTGATTTACTATATATATGTAGATATACAGACACACACACACATATATATATATATATATATATATATAAATATATATATATATATATCTATATATAGAGAGAGAGAGAGAGAGAGAGAGAGAGAGAGAGAGAGAGAGAGTGCGAAAGAAGGAAAAATAATTAACAAGAGAAGCTAATATATAGACTAATATAGTCTTACAAATGTGCACATACTTTGATATAATGCTATTTTTATTGTTCCTTTCTTGCCTTTTCAGACAGTTTCTCCCTGCAGAAAGCATTTTTCTGACATACACTGGAGCTTCACAGACATTCTCTGAGAAGAGTGAACTAGAAAGGAAGACCCAATCTATGAATGATGCCACTGATGTGTAGGCACATACCCTGTTAGTCAAAATAATTCCTATTCATTCTATGCACACACACTCCTGCAACCTGGTCACTTTTGGAGGAGGAGCAACACATCTGAGCTCTGACTTAGAGACTGGGCAGTCAGAAATTGTAAACAGACAAAGCATACATATTTTTTAAAATTGAGATATCTTCGTCAAAAAAGCACGGTCCTCTTTAACTACATTTTGGAACATATTCCAGTATGCATGATAATTGTCACTGCATAGGTTTTCAGTCTTATGCTATATAATAAAAATTATATTATACTAGCGACTTGCCCGTCATAAAATGACGGTCAATAAAAGAAAGTGTTGAAATGCTGTTTGCCACACAATGTGAGTGTACTGTGTGCCTCAACTATATAGAACCCTCTAATACACTAATGAACGCATGTAATAACACTATAAGTGCCATGAGGGTCCTCCAGGACCCTTATGACCCAAAGTGTAAGCACTACACCATTTTAACCCGGTCACTTATGGGGGTCTATCCAGACCCTCATAAGCCTCTATTTAACCCCATCAGTCCCATAAGCGTATATTATGACCATTATGGGCCTGTTACAACCCAACATTAACCACATAAGTACCATGACGGTCCTCAAGGACCATCATGACACTAAGTATAAACACTACACTGCACTATACCCCCCCAATAAAACATTAAATATCAACTAAACACCCTCTACATTAACCTATTAACACCTACACTACCTACCTACCTAACCCCTAATAACCCCCTCCCCACCACTGTAATTACAGAAATCAAAAAAACAAAAGTTATCAAAAATAAAAAATCTACATTACACAAAATAAAAAAACCTAAATCACCAAAAATAAAAAATGTACATTACAGAAAGAAAAAAAAACCTAAATCACAAAAAAAATTGTAAATACAATACAATTAAATACAATACAATACACCCCTATCTAATATACATCCACCTACAGTATCTAATATACATCCACCTATATAATATACATCCCCCTATCTAATATACAATACTATCTATCTAATATACATCCCCCTAACTATCTAATATACAGTACATGCTATTTCTATATAGCAACCCTAATTCTAAGCTAAAATAAAATAATTAAGACCACTTACCTTTGAGATGTTTCTTCAGATCAGCCACCTAGGGTAAAAAAGATAAAAAAAATTACTACAACACGTTTACATAAAATAAATACATATTCTAAATATTCTACTCACCTTTCCAGCATGTCCCGTGCTTCTCCGGCGCGGCCCCTGTTTAAAAAAAACATTACATTAGTTCACATACATAAACATAAAACCAAGTAAAATCAACACAATCTACATTGTACTTACCCCCCCCCGCGATGTCTCCGGCCTCCTCGTGTTCTGCCCCGGATGAACCCTGGAAGCATCCCGACTCTAATGAGCTTCCTACGGAGTGTTCCAGAATAAAATTGGCAATGGCAGCTTCTGATTGGCTGAAAACGCTGTCTATCAAATTCAACCAATGAGAAGACGCCAATTGTGAACCAATGAGAAAGGGATACACCCCAAAATCCCACACTGATTGGATAACGCACCTGTCAATCTTTATTTGAACCAATCCGAAGGCTTTATTGCCATCAGCGAATCACAATGGGATACACCCCCACGTACTGATTGGTGAACACATCTGCACCTTCCCATTGGCTGTAATACTGATTGACATTGTCAATAGCCAATGAGAAGGCGCAAATGCCTTCACCAATCAGTACGTGGGGGTGTATTCCATTATGATTGGCTATTGTCATTTCAACCAATCAGAATGCGCGGATGCCTCCAGCCAATCACCCTGTGGGGGTGTATTCCATTGTGATTGGCTGAAGGCATCTGCGCCTTGTGATTGGTTTAAATAAAGATTGACAGGTGCATTATCCAATCAGAGTGGGATTTTGGGGTGTATCCCTTTCTGATTGGCTCACACATTGGCGCCTCCTGATTGGGTGAATTTGATAGACAGCGTTTTCAACCAATCAGAAGGCGCCATTGCCTATTTTTTCATTATCATCTGAGATTTTTTTTTAGAGCGCGGTTCCAGGGCGGGGCAGAAGAGGAGGAGGTCGGAGACATCGCGGGGAGGTAGGTAGAATGTAGATTATGTTTCTTTTATTTCGTTTTTATGTTTATGTATGTGTATTAATGTTATGTTTTTTTTTAACAGGGGCCGCGCTCGCAAAGCGTGATGATGATTTGTAGTTTGACAACTATTATATGTGATAGAATTAGATGAATAAAGTGTATCAAGTATAAGTGTACTCTTAAAGGACCACTGAAGTTAAAGAAACATTTATTTCGAAAGTATATAACAAAGTAACATGAGAGTGCGTTTAATCTATCAGTGGAGGCAGGGTTGGGAGAGGAGGAAACAGGGTGAGGTAAGAAGTCTTTGTTAGATAGTTTGACCTAACCAAAATGTACATTACGTCCGTCACACTCATAGGCCCAGAAGCTGGCTACTTGCATCAGGAAATACAGGCATTGTTTTTCAAAAAATATCTCCTGTATCCAGCAGAGTCCTCAAAAGTTTGTTTGTTTTTTTTTATTTAAAACTAGCGACTTGCTCGTCAAAAAATGACGGCACTGAGATGTGTATGTTTGTAAAGTTGTTTAGTTATTAATATACGTATTTGACACTTGTAAGGTTTTAGTTATGTGGAAATAAGTACAATTGTGATCTTAAACATGTTTATTTTTGTAACATTTTGTTTTGTTCAAGAGTAACTGTTAAAGCGTTTTGTAGTAAAAGTATTAACATTTGAATGTAAGAACACTTGAACTTTATATTAATCAGTATTGTAAACTTGAGGTAATGTTTTTTTAACATGCAAGTTCTATCTGAAGAACTGTTAACTTAAATATGCAGTACATTGAATCCAGAGGAAGGCAAACAGTAAAAACCCTCTTTGAAATGTAGCCAATTCTATCAAAGCAGGAAAAAAATTAATTCCTTCCTGACACCAATAACTGGCAATCGGATTCCTCCCTGGATTAATGATTAACATAAAATACAACATTTACATTGTGCCTCAAAATGGGCTTGTGGTCTTAACATGAACTTTGTAATATGTGTAGGTAAGGAACTTGAAAGTATATTTTTTGAAACTTGAACTTTCTTATGTCTCTAAGTAAGGAACTTGAAATTTGTGTTTTCAAATTTGTAACGTTAGAAACAGTAACATAGTTAATTAACATTTGAACAGAATTTGTGAAAATAATTCAAGGCAAGTGTTTTGTGGGACTAATCATGCATAAACAGTACTTCCATAAATTATGACTGAATTCTTTATTGAGTGGTAGTTTTCAATGGTTGACATTTGTTTGTTGGTGTAGTAATTGTTTTAAGTGGCACATAGAGTTTCCTCTGTGGAAAAGTGTTTCTCTAAAAAGAGAATGCGAGACCTTAAAGTTGTTTTGCGATGTGTAACCACTGTTCTGTATTTGTTTTACAATTTCATGTAGTTTAATGGGAAAATATTGTTGGTGTAAACATCATTTCTGTGGCGTAATAATGACCTTTTGAAGGAAACGGACAGTTGTGTGTACTTTTTTTAAAAATTGAGTGGTTATATTGTGTTTTTCTACTTTTTTGCGTTTGGTTTTAAATTGGTTTTGCATGTCTTTTGTTTGTTTGATGGAAAGTTATAGTAATTCATAGTAGACAATGTTTTTAGTAAAAATGCGTCCATCCTCTAATAAATCACCTTGACTTTCATTGTTTTCAATGTAAACTTTAATAGCTTATGGATTTTTGCACAGTGATAAGGCAACGTATAATTGGCCATGTGCAAATACTGGTTGTTCTAAGAAAATACCCACAGATTTGAAAGTTTGTCCTTGTGATTTATTAATGGTCATGGCAAATGCCATAATGATGGGAAATTGTCTTCTTTGAAGTATAAAAGGGAGACTACTTTCACGTGCTAAATCTATCCTTGGTATGAAAATTATCTCTCCTTTATGGGTACCAGTTAAAATTTCAGCATCTATGAAATAGTCCTTTAATTGTGGAACAATTAATCTTGTTCCATTGCATAGGCCTTTTTTGGGGTTCATATTTCGCAGTAACATGACAATTGCACCTTTCTTTAGCTGCAAAATATGTGGTGGCATTCCAGAAGGAGTTAATGAGTTTATGAATTCAGAGGAAAAGTTTGCCTGACTTTCTTTGTCATCAGCAAGTACAGAATACGCACTGTGATAATTTCTTCGGGGTGCATAATTTTTTTAAAGATTTCATTATTAAGGATTAATGTATCCTTATTTTTACAGGTTAGGATGACTTGGTTGGCAAGCTCTGAATATTCCTGGTTATTTATGGTACCTTCAAATACAGCCGATATAAGATCTTGGTGACAAATCATATGAGGTGGGATGTGCACAGTGTCATCAGGTAAATTTGGTATTTTTTCTGTTCTGCCTTCTCTAATTTTAATAAGCCAATCATTGAAATCCTTTTGGCCTTCTGATCTCATATTTTGTTGCAGTTGAAGATGGGTAAAATGTTTCCATAGTGTACTTGACTCGATAATGTCAGTTCGATTTCCATGTACAACATTACCTTTCCACCAAATGGAAAAGTATTATCCATGACTTCCCAAAGCAAACAGTCAATACATTGGAGGCCATAGCATAACATCATTGTGGCCTCATCTATTATAATTAATTTACTTTTTTTCATTTTTTTTGCTTGTAATGATGTCATGCGAATATCTGACACTGAGGTTTCTAAAATAGGCACTGGAAGTTTAAACCCACTATGTACAGTTCTTCCACCTTCTAACAAAAGTGCAGCAATTCCAGTTGTGGCAAATGTAAGTGCTATCTGACCTTGTTGCTCGTACAAAACTCATTATTAAATTATATAGATATGTTTTTCCTGATCTGCCAGGTCCATCAAGATAGAAATAACACTCTTTGACCATGTCATCATCTAGTGCATTTTTGATGCCATTAAATGCTTACAATTGTAATGGATTTAAAGTTGCAAGTCTTTCTTCTCTCCTTTGTACTTGTAGTTGAATGTCATAGTCTTCAAAGTTTATGTCATCTAGAAGACCTGGATCAGGCAGATTAAAACTTGCACAACTTAATCCATGAGTTAAAAATACTTATTGGATCTCCATTAATGCTTTTAAGTGTGCAATGGGTTAATTGTATCGTTGCATAAAGTCTTCAGCCATATTACTTTTAAATGTGTCCCACAAAGCTAATGCATTTGGAGCATTTGAGAAGATACAAATGAATGCAAATTGTTCCCTCATCTGCCGTGGCATTTGACATAGTGCTGCTTCTTCTAGACATCTTTCCCATTCTGTATCATCAGCTAGTAAGTTTCTATGTCTTGCAGCTAAATGGAAGGATTCATATGCTATGTCATTAACAGTTCTTAAGTGTTCAAAACTTTATGCTCCAGGAAAATTTAAAAGTAGTAGTCGTAAGCAGAAACTTTCAAGGTCTCTTGGACTGACTGTGTAAATTCTTGGGATTATTTTATTTCCTCAGCTTTTTCTTGGTCTCCATAATCCATTCACAAAAACATAGTGATATGGAATTTCAATATATAAGAATTGTGTTGCTTGTGAATCTGTAGAATTTAATTCAAACCATGCAGTTAGTGTAGTGTGATGATGCTCACTTTGGGCCAATGCATTACTTTCATTTCCAGCATAGAAATACACTAAATGTCTTTGTGGCAAATGTACTGCTAATCTATATACTGCATGTGATCTATCATGCATTTCAAATTTTAAAAGGCGCCACATAGCTTCTGGTGCACTTAGATAGCGAGCATCTTCATGAGATGCAAGTTCATCATGTACTAACTCAGTCCGTTCGGTGTTGTCTGCATTTTTGACGACTACAGTAGCTGCATCATAGCCTTTGTAAATATATTTGTACACATATTTAATGGATTTGATGGAAGTTCAGGCTTCTACATTAATGTGTGCATTATACTTCATGAGTAAATGTGGATTGTATGGTACCACATATCTATTGTCAACCTTTTTTCCATGAATAATTGCACATCTCCTTCTCTTCTTGTATAAAGTGGATAGCCATCACAATTAGCATAAGTTTTGTCTCTATAATCTTTTGGAAATTCTTTGGAACATTTATTATTTTCCATACATGGTGATTGTGGATTAAGCTCGTCACAGGGTCCATGAATCATGCGATGAGTTACAATCTCATATAGTCTACCATATAGTTCTGGATCTGGTAGTTCAGCAACAATGACTGAATCCACTTTGTCACCAGTATCTAATTTATCTTTTTCTTGAAGGATTATGAGACGATGTGCATGTGGAAGGCCTCTTTTTTGAAATTCAATTGTATATACATAAGCAAGACATTTGCCAAATAAGTGACTTATAGTGATGTCACATATTAATTCATTTAATTTAATTTTGAAAACTCTGGCTACTAAATCTGGTCTATCGGAAGCACTTTGGGCAAGAAGTACATTTTGTGTAATTTCTGGCCATTGGGGATTACATGTAAATGTAATAAATAAATCGGGTTTTCCAAATATGGTGACAATAGCCATGGCATCATTGTATCTTTCTCTCATATTTCAAGGAGATCCCTGGAAATAAGATGATAAAATTATGGCTTTGCCAGCTGTCATGTCTCTGCTTGTAGCCACCTCAGCAACATAGTCCATTAATCCACAATATTGTTCTACACGTAGTTTATCTTGTTGATATTTTATGAAGTTTAAATTATTGGCCTCAACTTGCCAATAGGAATCAATAATCCATTGTGGTGTTAGTTTCCCACCACATAATATTGGATTAAATGTATTTCAAATGGCAATTTGAGCTACTTTAAATTCAAGCATAGAAACATTATTTCGCATTCTGGCTTTAGCATTTTGGTAACTGGGAAGGGTTAATTTTGGTTGCCAACCTGCTTCTTAGTGTGGGAAAAAAATGGGATATGTCATTGGATCTAAATTTGGACGTAAGATTCTGATATTAATGAATGTTTGCTCTTCATTTCTGGGATATATTCTAATGTCTCTTTGAAATGGTGGTTCACCTTCATCATTTTGAAACAACATTGCAACCTCATTTGATGTTGGCAAGTTATAACGGCGTTTATCTGTATGTATATCTCTTTTAAGCACATATTGACCTTTGGGATTGGTAATTGATGTCTTTCTGCATGAAGTTGTCTTTCTACTTCTGCCAATTTTTTATAAGCTTTAGTGTAGGGGTTATTGGCCATAATGTTACCTAGCTCTATAAAAACACTGGGTAAGCATTTTTTTATTTTCTTGCAGCTGCATACGTTGGCCAACCGCTTCCATTGTATCTAGGACATATAGTTGAGCAAATTTTCTTTGCTCTCCTTCCTCTGGATGTAAATGTGAAGTCCGATGGTAAACTTGGCCTTGGACTTTAAAGCAGTAAGGACCATGTACTGGTACATTAGCAGCTAATGTTGCCCTTATAGATGCAAATGATATGGCACTATTGTAGGATCTTATGTTTGTCTTGAAATTTTTGTAGTTTGGAAATGTAGGTTCAGTCATAATGTTTTGTATATATATCGGGAATTATTTTCTTTCTGGAAGTTTGACCTTGCCTTTTTGACAGCAACTAATGAATTGTCCATCTCTGGGTCTTTCCTGTTTAAAATGATAAGCCTCACAAAACTGACATTGAGTATTCATGTCCCCACAGTTATGAACCTCTACTGCTAAAGACTTGAGCAAAGGACAATTTGAAGAGCATATATCAGTTTCAGTTTGTAATTCATCATTTGAAATGTCATGTGATGTTTCAGGAACAGGTTCTAAATGCTTTGTTTTTTTAGTGGCTTTTTTTTTGGTGTATTTTTTATTTTTGCAGGTGATAGTCTTTTGCTTGCAAGTCTTTTGCGTTCTTTTTCTCGCCCAATTTCCTTCTGCTCCGGTGTCTGCTGGTTTGCCCATCTTTGTTATCGTTCTCTAGCTTAACGTCTTATCTTTTCTTGTTTGGTGTCGTTATCAGCCATCTTAATCTGTAAAAGAAAATAATGTATCATTAGTTTAGTTTGAGATGTTAACTTGGTTTATCAAATCTTTTAGTTGCAAGACTGTTACGATTTGAAATTAAGTTGGTTTGTATGTGATTGTAGTTCATTGTAGCTGAACTTTCTTTCTATTGTTAAATGAGTGTGTTTTCTTTTTTTGCTCTTACTTTATATCTTGTAGGTTGTAATTTTTGGCTTAGATGCATAGCACACCCAAGGTAATTGCATTATAGCTTATTGTAGATGTAGTAGGTTTAAAGTGTTAATGGAAAAAAAAATTGTTTTGTTTGTTGATTGCTTTTTATGTTGTAGGTTTGGCTTAGAGGCATAGTAGAGGGCAAACATTTTTAGTAATATATTGCTCTTTATAATTTGTCCTGCAGGGGATTGTTGTAATTCTATTCTTCTATTTTACTTAAAGGCTTATACGTTGTGGCTGTGAAAAGAAGGTTTGTATTGTTGTTTGTTCGGTGTTAGTAGTATTTGTTGTAGTATTCTATTTTATGTGTTTGGTTAGGTTTTGTGCTTAACATTGTACATTAGGGGTGTGAATTGAGAATTTAAAATGTTATTTTGTATGTGTTTTCACTATTTATTGGACTATGCTGTTTTATGTTGGTAATTTTTTTTTTTGATAGATTAAATTTTGGGTTTACTGTTAAACGTTGTTGTACGTAAAAGGCAATTAGTAGGTAAATGACAAATGTGTCAGTAATATTTTGTTAAAGCTGTTGATTAGTGGTGCTTATTGTTGTTGGTTTATTTAGTTTTTTCTCTTGACATGGATGCAGAGCAAACATGTTTATTTAGGTTTCTCTTTTTTTACTTGTTATACTGTATCTTGTTTGAAGTGTGATTTCAAGCAGAATATTTCTTGATCCACTGTTGTAACTCTTCGTGCGATGGTCTTGACGCAGTGTCTGTTGTAAAATAAAAATCAACATTTTATTTGATTGGAATGTATTTCTCATGAATAGCATAGTTAATTTTTTTGTCTACTCTATCTGTTATCGTGAATTCTTCTGCTATGCTGTTTTTTGTGCACGACTTTAAAATAGTTTCATTTTATTTGTTTATTACAGTTATCCTTTTTTTTTTACTGTAATTATTAATGTTGTTGACATTTCGTATATGTTAGCAATGTTTGTTGGATTATCCTGTTTGGCGTCCACCACTTTTGGGATGCTGTATTTGGCTTGTGGATGACAGTTAAAGTTTGTTGTAGAGTAAAGGTGACTGTGAATGATCTTTTATCTATGTTGTAACTATTAACAGTAGTATCCTGATTAGCGTCTGCCACTTTTGGTATGCTTATTTAGGCTTCTTTGTAAGGGTTATAGGTTGTTAAACAGTAAAGATGAATATTACGTTATTTTTCTATCTGTTTGTGTGATTTTTTTGTACAATCCTGTTTTGTGTTCACCACATTTTGCATGCTCCATTTGCTTAATTAGTGTTGTTTGTGAGGGTTACATGTTGTTGTACAGTAAAAAGGAATGTTAATTGCCTTTTCTACAGGGGCGGCCCGTCCATTGGGGCGTCAGGGCAAACGCCCCCCCAAATATTTTCTTCACCCTGCAATAAAAAAAACACAACAATGTATTAGTATAACCCAAAAACAAATAAATATAAGGTGTACATCATCATTTCAAGTCTAAATAGTATTAAAAATGAAGTAAAGTTAGTAAAGGGACACTGTCACTTTAAAATAACCCTTGCGCTACATTAACTAATGCTGTGTATCTATATAGCCCCCTGCCTGCACCCTGTGTGATCAAATTACAATAGTTATACACTGTGTACACTAACCTTAGAGTCTTCTCTCTCTTCAATGAGTCCTGGCCTGGCCCCCTGACCGTTAATGCATGCCGCCCACCATCACAGTGACGATATGCATGGGCGGTCATAAATGTATCAATTAATAACTGACAGTCTTCCATCATTGACCAATCAATGATGGAAGGCTGTCCAGTTACTAAGTGATCAATCTAAACCCACCCAGACCGTTAGCCCTGAGCGCCCGCCAGCAAATAGGGCCTCGAGTTATCATTTTGATTGACTGATACAGTCAATAAAACCACCAGTTGCCTGTCCCTTCCCCCTTTCTGTTTCCTGACCCTGGTCACGCTGAGACTGAGAGACCTCCCTGGCTGAATCTACTCATCTGCTCTGCCTGCCTAACACAGTAAGTCTACCTGCCTGGCACCTGCCCTGCCCCTGCCCCTGGCCAAACAAAAACCCCTAGTAGCCCCTAATAAAAGTTAGGGGTGACCAGTTACCCCCAGTCCCCCACTATGCCTGCCTGGCCTGCCAGTGCCACCTACCCAGCCACCCACCAACTACCACCGACGACCCCAGCCATCACCCCCATGTGGCCTGTGCCACCCCTGTTCAGGCTTGCCCTATGCTAGCCTAGCTATGCCATCATGCCACCGCCGGATTACCCCGATCACGGGATCGGGGTAGTCGGGTGGTGAGCGGGGTGGCACAGGCCCACATGGGGGTGATCGGATCACCCCCTTGATGAGGCCTGTGCCACCCCTGATGACCTCCATGTCGCCGCCCTATGCCACCCCCGAGGCCCGATCACCACCACCCCGATGCGGCCTATGCTAGCACCGCCCGATTACCCCGGGTATTCGGGCAGTGAGCGGGGTTGACCAGGCCACATGGGGGTGGATGTTCACCCCCATGAGGCCTGTGCCACCCCTGATCGTGGCCTACGCGGTCCGATGGGCGACCGATGGGCGCCTGAGCGTGACCGACCCCACCCTGGATGAACCAACTACCTACCCCCCCCCCCTATTTTTATTCCATTTTTAGAAGTAACAGGCATGTATATGTGCCTGTCACTTCTAAAGATAAAATAAAAATAAGGGAAGGGGGAAAAAATACAGTAAAAACATTATTATTACAAGTAAACAGTAAGCAAACACATTAAAAAACATTAATAAAAAATAAAATAAACAACAGCACATACTTACCTGTAAAATTGACCCCTCCAGCGTTGGCCTTCTGTCCTCTGGATATAGTCATGAAAAATAAATAATCCAATGTTGATTGAAGCCAATGGTCAAATAAAATAATCCAATGTTGATTGAAGCCAATGGTCAAAATAAAATAATCCAATGTTGATTGAAGCCAATGGTCAAAATAATCCAATGTTGATTGAAGCCAATGGTCAAAATAATCCAATGTTGATTGAAGCCAATGGTCAAATAATCCAATCTTGATTGAAGCCATTGTCCATCCATCCATTCTGGCCCATTGAAAGAGGCCTCCACAAAAAAAAAACGACGCTCTAAAAAAAAAAAAACAACAAACTAAAAGAGCTCCTCCTACAAGGAGCCCCTCCCGCGGTCTGCTATATATACTAATTTTTGAAGGACTCTGATTGGCTGAAATTTTTGATTGACATCGATTTCAACCAATGAGAGTCTTTAAAAAATTAGCAAATCAGCAAGCAGGTATGGAAGCCTGTAAGGGTAAAAAAGGTTAGTGTGAACTTGTTTGACCCTGTATGTATTATACATATTACAGGGCTATTTTATGTGATATACATGTTACAGGATAATATCCTGTAACATGTATAGCCAAAAAATAGCACTGTAATATGTATAACAAATAATGTGTAATAGAAATGCATGAACAATATAATATAACAAGTAATAAAGAACATCAATTAATCAAATAATAAATATCAATTAATATATATTGTTGTATGTATATGTTTATGTATATTTATGTGTATTTTTTATGCGTATATATATATATATATTTGGATATATATATATATATATATATATATATATATATAAAAATTGATATCAATATATCACAATAAATAAATATATATATATATATATATATATATCAATTTGAGATAGATATATATATATATATATATATATATATATATATATATATTTATTGTGATATATTGATATCAATTTTTATATATATATATATATATATATATATATATATTTATTTATTGTGATATATTGATATCAATTTTTAAATATATATATATATATATATATATATATATATATCAATATATATATATATATATATATATATATATATATATATATATTATATATATTTTTTTTTTTTTTGGACCTATATGTTATTTAAGGTTTTTAAGGTGCGGTTGGGGCCTATATGGTCCCAATTTGTTACTTAGGGTTTTTAAGGTGCGGTTGGGGCCTATATAGTCAAAATTTGTTATTTAAGGTTTTTAAGGTGCGGTTGGGGCCTATATGGTCCCAATTTGTTATTTAAGGTTTTTAAGGTGCAGTTGGGGCCTATATGGTCCCAATTTGTTACTTAGGGTTTTTAAGGTGCGGTTGGGGCCTATATGGTCAAAATTTGTTATTTAAGGTTTTTAAGGTGCGGTTGGGGCTTATATGGTCCCAATTTGTTATGTAAGGTTTTTAAGGTGCGGTTGGGGCCTATATGGTCCCAATTTGTTACTTAGGGTTTTTAAGGTGCGGTTGGGGCCTATATGGTCAAAATTTGTTATTTAAGGTTTTTAAGGTGCGGTTGGGGCCTATATGGTCCCAATTTGTTATTTAAGGTTTTTAAGGTGCGGTTGGGGCCTATATGGTCCCAATTTGTTACTTAGGGTTTTTAAGGTGCGGTTGGGGCCTATATGGTCAAAATTTGTTATTTAAGGTTTTTAAGGTGCGGTTGGGGCCTATATGGTCCCAATTTGTTATTTAAGGTTTTTAAGGTGCGGTGGGGCCTATATGGTCCCAATTTGTTACTTAGGGTTTTTAAGGTGCGGTTGGGGCCTATATGGTCAAAATTTGTTATTTAAGGTTTTTAAGGTGCGGTTGGGGCCTATATGGTCCCAATTTGTTATTTAAGGTTTTTAAGGTGCGGTTGGGGCCTATATGGTCCCAATTTGTTACTTAGGGTTTTTAAGGTGCGGTTGGGGCCTATATGGTCAAAATTTGTTATTTAAGGTTTTTAAGGTGCGGTTGGGGCCTATATGGTCCCAATTTGTTACTTAGGGTTTTTAAGGTGCGGTTGGGGCCTATATGGTCAAAATTTGTTATTTAAGGTTTTTAAGGTGCGGTTGGGGCCTATATGGTCCCAATTTGTTATTTAAGGTTTTTAAGGTGCGGTTGGGGCCTATATGGTCAAAATTGGTTATTTAAGGTTTTTAAGGTGCGGTTGGGGCCTATATGGTCCCAATTTGTTATTTAAGGTTTTTAAGGTGCGGTTGGGGCCTATATGGTCACACTTGCTCTTTTAAGGTTTTAAACGTTACGGTTTGGGTCTTAAACGTTCTAATGTTTTTTTTTTTGTTTTCTATAACTTCCCAGGTGCAAACTATCTGTGGAATCAGATTTGTTTGGACTCGTTGGTGGACTTACTGGACATGAATACCCCGAGAAGGAGAGTCAACTGTTGGTGAGTATATGGTCACACTTGGACTTTTAAGGTTTTTAAGGTGCAGTTGGGGCCTATATGGTCACACTTGGTCTTTTAAGGTTTTAAAAGTTACAGTTTGGGTCTTGAGATTTCTAATGTTTTTTTTGTTGTTTTCTATCACCCCCCAGGTGCAAACTATCTGTGAAAGCAGATTTGTTTGGACTCGTTGGTTGACTTACTGGACGTGAATACCCCGAGAAGGAGAGTCAACTGTTGGTGAGTATCATTGCCTTTAATTTTCTGTCCATGTGTATAGGTGCAAATTTGATGTTGATGTAGTCTTGTCACATGAGGGTTTGCAATCTGTAATGTATACCAATGAAATCAACACACTGTTATTTTAAAGTAATTTTGTGACATAATATAAATTAATATACCGTGATCTCTTTCTTTTATTGGTATCAATATCAGAAATGAATACTATTGACTCTCTACTTGTGAAGCCTTTCGGCACCCTAACCTATGAGGAGAAGGTGGAAGTAAAACGGTTAGGAGCTGACCAACCAGAGATAAATCTGCAGCAAATCGCAAGAGATAGAGTGAAGCAATATGTCCGTAATTTCAATACTGAATGGTACAAGAAGAACGACTGGCTTTCTGGAAGCGTTTCTAGGAAGTCCTTATATTGTTTCCCATGCATCCTATTTGGTGGTGACGCTGCTTGGACCAAAACTGGAGTGACTGACGTCAAACATCTAGCTGACAAATTGGCAAAACACAAAAGTTCTAAAGCTCACTTGGATAACAGGATCAAGTTTGAGATGCTTGGACAGGCGAACATTGCTGTTCAACTGGACCAAGGATACCAAGTCAGCATTCAAAGACACAACAAAGAAGTGGCTAAGAACCGGTACCTCCTTTCGACGATAATTGATTGTGTTCGCTTTTGTGGCGCTTTTGAACTGGCATTAAGAGGACACGACGAGAGTGAAACATCGCTAAATCCAGGAGTGTTTAGAGGCCTGGTGGATTTGGTTGGCAGTATCGATAGTGCAATGGAACAGCATTTGAAGACTGCAACTGTGTTTAAGGGTACTTCCAAAACCGTGCAGAATGAGCTACTGGACTGCATGCATGAAGTTATAAAGGAAGTGATTCACCAAGAGCTTAAGGAAGCCCAGTTTGTGGCAATCCAAGCGGATGAAACAACCGATATTTCCGCTAGGACACAGTGCGTTGTAGTCTATCGCTACATTGACAAGAAGCATCAAGTGGTGGAAAGATTTGATGGCTTCACGGAAATGAAATCAACGGATGCAGACTCGATTGCTGCTGTTGTGCTGGAAACACTGAATACTGTTCTCCCAGAGCCAGAAGACAAGAAGAAACTCATAGCTCAAAGCTACGATGGTGCCAGTGTGATGCGTGGAGATCAAGGAGGAGTTCAAAGAAAAATAAAAGACGTGTACCCGAACGCACACTACGTCCATTGCTATGCTCACCAACTGAACCTAATAATGGAGAAAGCAGTTTCAAGGATTGGAAGAGTTCGAGTTTTTTTTTCCAACATAGGCGGCATACCATCTTTTTTTTCACGCTCTCCAAAAAGGACTGGAGTTCTGGATGAGGTAGTTGGTAGAAGACTTCCAAGAGGTGCACCAACACGATGGAACTTCAACGTTAGGACCGTGAACGTGATCTACGAGAACAGAGATGCGCTACTTGAGTGTTTCCAGACAATTGAAGAATGTCCAAACTTTGATCCAACATCTATACGGGAAGCCGCAGGTTTCATTGGAATGCTGGAAGACAGGGAGTTCCTTTACTTCCTTAAATTATTTCATTTAATAATGCCACATGTTGACATCCTCTATAGTCAGCTTCAGAAGCGAGACACGGATACTGTTTATATCAAAAAAGTCACAGAAGACTTTGTCGCCAGCATCCAGAAAATCCGTAATTCTGTGGAAGAGATAGAAGCAAGTTTGCCGAGCGATCTAACAGTCAACAGACGGAGTGCGGAGATCTCAACCTTGAGACAACTTTCAAGAGACGTATGTGACATAGTGGTGGTTCATGCAAAAGAACGTTTTTCATTTTCAAATCACCTAGTCAGTGCCAAACTTGTTCAAAGTGACTTGTATAAAACCCATGACACTTGCTTTCCAACCCAAGCTCTGGAAGACACCGTGCAAGCATATCCAATACTGAAGAAGGAACAATTACGCACTGAGCTGTCACTTCTTTATGGGAAGACAGAGTTTCATACTTGTACAAGTGCTGTTGCTCTGCACAAACTTTTCCATCAATTTAATCTGCAGAATGATTTCACAGAGACAGTAAAATTATTAAGAATCCTGATTACAACACCAATGACTACTGCAGAATCAGAAAGATGCTTCTCAACATTGAAGAGGATAAAAACCTTTTTAAGAAGCACCATGTCCCTGGAGCGGTTGAATGCATTGGCGATGCTCTCAATGGAAAAGCAACTGATTTCCGAGATCCCAGACTTCAATGAAAAAACCATTGAGAAGTTTTCTTCGTTGAAAGATCGCCGTGCAAAATTAAAATACAAGTGATTGAAGCAAAGAAGAATGCATACCCCCAAGGTGTTCAAAGATAAACTGCGTTAAGCAGCATCACCTCACACTACCAAACATAACTAGTGGTAAGTAAAGTATGAACGGTGTGTGGGTGTGCATATGGAAGGAGCTATGAAAGGTGTGTGCATGGTCAGTAACAATTGTTGAAGCCTTGGCGTGGTTTGAAGGAATTGGAGGCAATTCCAAGGGTAGCTGTCACTTGTGTACAGGAAGCAAGAATTCCATGTCTGTACAAGTGCTGTTGCTCTGCAGCAACTTTAGCATCAATTTAATCTACATAATTTAACAGAGTGAGTGAAGCTATAAGGAATCCTGCTTACAACAATGAAGACTACTAAAGAACCAGAAAGATGCTTCTCCACATTGAAGAGGATCAAAAAAGTAATTAAAAAGCACTATGGTCCTGTAGCGGTTAAATGCATTGGTTTGAAGGAATTGGAGGCACCTTCAAGGGTACGTAAAGTTCTCAGAAATGGCACCACCTCACTACCAAAAATAACTAGTGGTAAGTAAAGTATGAATGGTGTGTGGGTGTGCATATTGAAGGAGCTATGAAAGGTGTGTGAATGGTCAGTAACAATTGTTGAAGCCTTGGCGTGGCGTTACTGCTCATATGGTTATCCATATGCTAATTCAACGTGTTTGTTTGACATTGATTATTGTGTTGTCTAAACAGAAGTGAAATGTTGTTGTTTTCTTGAATCCCAAGATCCACTGGTTTGGGCCTATGCAGTGCTGATTGGTCTTCTAAGGTATGTTTGAGGCCTATATGGTCCCACTTGGTCTTCTAAGGTATGTTTGGGGCCTATGGTCACACTTGGTCTTCTAAGGTATGTTTGAGGCCTATATGGTCACACTTGGTCTTCTAAGGTATGTTTGGGGCCTATGGTCACACTTGGTCTTCTAAGGTATGTTTGAGGCCTATATGGTCACACTTGGTCTTCTAAGGTATGTTTGGGGCCTATATAGTTCCACTTGGTCTTCTAAGGTATGTTTGGGGCCTATGGTCACACTTGGTCTTCTAAGGTATATTTGGGGCTTATATAGTCACACTTGGTCTTCTAAGGTATGTTTGGGGCCTATGGTGACACTTGGTCTTCTAAGGTATGTTTGGGGCCTATATAGTCACACTTGGTCTTCTAAGGTATGTTTGGGGCCTATATAGTCACACTTGGTCTTCTAAGGTATGTTTGGGGCCTATATAGTTCCACTTGGTCTTCTAATGTATGTTTGGGGCCTATATAGTCACACTTGGTCTTCTAAGGTATGTTTGGGGCCTATATGGTTCCACTTGGTCGTTTAATGTTTTTTAAGTATGGTTTTGTTCTTGAATGGTATGATTGATTTGCTTGTTTTCTTTCAACCCCAGGTGCAAACCCTATGTGGCTGCAGATTTGTTTCTACTCATTGGTCAACTTAATGAACGTGAATACCCTGAGAAGAAGAGCCGACTAATGGTAGGTGTCACTCCTTTAATTTTTCTGTTAATACGTATAGGTGCAATTATGATATTGCTGTAGTCTTGTCACATGAGTTTTTTCAATCTATATTGTATACCAATGAATTTAACACATTGTTACTTTACTTCTTGACATTTCTGCATTGCAGATCATGTATTTCAATGGGCTTTACAAGCATAAGGTCATTGGGCGGGGCTTATAAAGGTCATTATGACGTCAGGGGGAGGAGTTATAAAAATGGGTGTGGTTTGGAAAAGGGGGAGTGGCTATGTTTCGCCCTGTCGCCCCTCCAACTTGAAAAGTCACCAGCCGCAACTGCTTTTCTATATGTTCTTGCGCTTTTTTGTACTATCCTATTTTGTGTTCACCACTTTTCGGATGCTGCATTTGGCTTGTGGGTGATGGTTGGGGTTATTCTACAGTAAAGAGTAGGAATACTTTTGTTTTCTGTATGTTGCTAATGTTTGGGATGCTATCCTGTTTTGTGTCTACCCCTTTTCTTTCTTTTTTTTTGTGTGCAAGTGTCGTTCTTTGGAAATTGTATAGGTCTTTGTGAAGTTTGTGGACCTGTGGTGTTTTGGTCTTGCTTAAATTTGTATTGAGGCTTGTATTTTTTACTTTGAATTCTCATATTGGCGGGCATTAAACATTGTATTTTTTTTTTTTTTTTTGTACTTGTTATACTATACCTTGATTGAAGTCTTGTTCTTGTCCAAATGACAGAGGGTCCCTTCCTGCCAATCTTAATTTGACAGTCTTCTTGTAGTGTCTGTTTGAAAAAGAAAGTTAAATGGTTAATTGTATATTTATTATTTTGGATTTTGCAAAGCATGGTCTTTTTCTGCATGTAATGTATTTTTCTATCTTACCTCTTCTTCTTTCTTTCTGTTCTTTAAAAGTGATCCTCTTTCACAGTCCACGGTGCAAATTTTTAAGTGACGCTGCTGATGCAGAGCCTGTTTGAATAGTGAAAAAAGGGGAAAGATTGAGCTGCAGGTTCCATATGTATTAGTGTCATCTTTTTTTTTGCTATTATATTGCTGTGAATTAATGTCATTTGAATATACTTCTTTCATTAGTTTGAGTTAAGATGAGGTTATTGTAGGGCCTATACACATATATGTGCATTTCACATGTCACTATACATGAATCTTATTTTCATTGTTAAAGTTTGCTTTTTTTTTTTGTTTTCCTTTTTTTTTGTTGGTGTCTTTCTAAGAAAATGTAATATATTATAGCTTACCTCTCAGTTGTAATTTGCACAGTGTAAAGTTGGAAATTAGGAAATAATTATCTTCTCAAGTAACAGCAGCAGTTAACTATCTAGTCACACTGTTCATCACCTGAGGAGAAATGTAGAATTTTCTGGAAAGTAGGCAGTATTTATAAACTTTGAGGTGCCTCAGACTGTTAGAACGCAATACGCATGCGCTATTTGTGTTCCAGCGTAAAATGTGCGTTCCAGCTGCCATTTTAGGCCTAATAGTTGTAACTTTCCTGTAAAATGGTGGTTAATATCAGTGTGGTACGTGCCGCATAGTGTGTGTTACGTGCCTCATGAAGTTGACTGGAGCGTTGTTTCCGTTTTGCGAGTCACTGTAGTATTTTTGCGTCCTTAGCCTTGTTTCCGTTTTGTTCGGCGGCCATTCTTTCTCTCACTTAGGTGATTTTCGGGTGTGTAAACTCCGAAATGTGTACTTAAATCGAGGTGTAACTTCACTTGCAGAGGGCCTGGGTGCACCCCCCCCCCTGCTGTGGGTAAGCATTTTATGTGTTTATTTTGTGTATTTATTGTGTTTGTAATGTTTTTGGGTTTGAGCGGGTTGCGTCCTTGTTTTCGTATCTCGTACGTCTTGTTCGGGGAATCTGTAGGTGTTTGGTGGTGTTTTGCGTCTTTAGAGTGCTGTAGCCTCGTTTTAGTTTTTTTCAGCGCCCATTTGTTCTCTCGCTTAGGGGATTTTTGAGTGTCTAAACTCTTTTATTTGGAGTTAAATTAAGGTGTAACTTCAGTTGCTGTAGGAAAGCTTTTTATGTATTTGTTGTGTGTATTTATTGTATTTTTCATGTTTTTATGTGCGCGGGTTTCGGACGTTTTTTGCGAGGTCGTAATGGGTCGTAACGTGTCTTGTATTTTGCTTTCATTACTCCCTAAATTTTGCAAGGTCCGCAGTTGCTGGCGAGGGCTACGCGAGCCCGCAAGCGTTAGCTACAGCCAGCATGCTCCCAACTATATATGTGACTAGTGTAATGTTCCTTTTTCCTGCTTATTTATTCTCTTAATTTACAAGGTTACAGATATTTGCTTTTTTATTGCACAGCAGTCCTTTTAAGTTCTCAGTGTTATTGGGGAATATGAAATACAGAAAGATAAAGTATCAATATTTGCTTAAATAGAATTGTTAATGAAATTAGTGTTCGTTGCTTCATTAATTTATTTTTAGTTTAGCAGGGCAATAGCATTTTTATGAATTAAAGAAAGAAAAGCATAAAATATAGGAATGCAGTAAAGGAACACACCACTGACTGCTACTGTATTAAGTAGGCTTCAAGTTACAACAGTTGTGAGAGTCTGTGCTAATGCACCTTTAAATAAACATAATTATTAATTTATTCGTTAATATAGTTTATAGTGCCAGTAAAAATATTCTGAGACAATTAGTTTTTTTATTGTAGCTGTATAGGCAGAAAGGTGTGTCAGGGCACTGGGTGTGTTAAAAAAAGAAATACTTTGTCCCTCCATCTCTCTTCCCTTCTCTCTTTACCTCTTTCCCTCTCTCCCTCTTTCTCTCCCTTTGTCTCTCCCTCTCTCTCTGCTTACCTCCCTCTCTTCAGGCTTCTTCTCAACCTCCCTCTCTCTCTGCCCCCTTCTTCTCACTCTCTCTCCCTGCTTTCCTCCCTTTCTCTCCCTCCCTCACTCTCCCTCTCTCCCTCCCTCCCTCCCTCCCCCTGTCCCTTTCTCTCTGTCTTTGCCTCCTCGATCTCTTCCGCCCTCCCTTTGTCCCCTTCCTCTGTACCTCTCTCTCTCCCTCCCTCCCTCTCTCTCCCACTCCCTCCCTCTCTCTCTGCCTCCACGCTCTCTCCCTCCCTCCCTCTGCCCCCTCCATTTGTCCCTATCTCTCTCTGTCCCAATCTATCTATCTATCTATCTATCTCTCTCTCTCTGTCTGCCTCCTCTCTCTCTCTCTCCATTTCTCTGCCCCTCCCTCTGTCCCTATCTTTCTCTCCCTCTCTCTCCCTCTCTCTCTGTCTACTTCCCTCTCTTCTCTCTTTACCTCTTTCCCTCTCTCCCTCTCTCCCTCCATTTCTCTTGTCCCCTCTCTCTGCTTACCTCCCTCTCTCCCTGCTTTCTCTCTCCCTCCCTTCTGTTGTCCCTTTCTCTCTCTCTTTACCTTCCTCCCTCCCTCTGTCCCCTTCCTCTGACCCTATCTCTCTCTCCCTCCCTCTCTCTCCCCCTCCCTCTATCTCCCCTCCCTCTCTCTCTCTCTCTTTCTGCCTCCTCGCTCTCTCTTTACCTCCCGCGCCCCCTCCCTTTGTCCCTATCTCTCTCCCTCTGTCCCAATCTATCTATCTCTCTCTCCATTCCTCTGTCCCTATCTCTCTCTCACTCCCCCCCCCCAACCCCCCACCTCACAGCACATGCGCAGTTGTTCAATAATACCACAGTGCATGTCAATAAGCATGTGAGTAACGCCCTATGCAGGGATTACTCACAATTATTATCTACTAGAGTATTGCCCGTCAAAAAATGGTGGCAATGAAATTGTAAGTGAGCTAATGCTGTTTGGTGTATAATAATCAAATAAATAATACATTAATAAATTAATATACTTTACCTATTTTGAAGTAATATATGCAGGAAACATTGTGTTGAAGAGCTGGTAATCTCTTGTGCTGTTGAGCTGCTGTGTAAGCGTGATGAATAGTGTGGGTGCGCAAGGCAAATCCGTTAGCGTAGCTGTGTACTTCAGCATCATATATGTTATTGTTCTAAAATGGCGGCTAATGTGTGGTATGCGGCTGTGGCGGAATATCCGTAGCTGTTTTGGGGTGTTTTGCGTGTTTGTGGTGGTGTTTTGCGTGTTTAGAGTCCTGTAGCCTCGTTTTCGTATTGTTCAGCAGCCATTTTTTCTTTCGCTTAGGTGATTTTCGGGTGTTTAAACTCCGAAATTTGGAATTAAATCGCAGTGTAACTTTACTTGCAGAGGTCCTGGGTGCACCACCTTGCTGTGGGTAAGCTTTTTATATGTTTGTTGTGTGTATTTATTGTGCTTGTAATGTGTTTGGGGTCTCGCTGGTTACGTCCTTGTTTTCGAATCTCGTATGTGGTTTTCGGCAATTCCGTAGGTGTTTGGTGGTGTTTTGCGTCTTTAGACTGCTGTAGCCTCGTTTTCGTTTGTTTCGGCGGCCATTTTTTCTCTCGCTTAGAGAATGTTTTGGTGTCTAAACTCTTTTATTTTGAGTTAAATTGAGGTGTAACTTCAGTTTTTTGAGGTCCTGGATGCGTCTTCTTGCTGTAGGTAAGCTTTTTATGTATGTGTTGTGTGTATTTATTGTGTTTTTAATTTTTTTATGTCCGTGGGTTGCGGCCGATTTTTGCGAGGTCCTAATTGGTCGTAACGTGTCTCGTACTTTTTTGCGAGGGCCGCAGTTGCTGGCAAGGAGCGCGAGCCTGCAAGCGTGAGCAACGGCTAGCATGCTCACAACTATATATGTGATCACAGTGGATAGTTCTTGCATATAACTTCAATAGGGGTTATAAGCTAAGTTTTTTTTTATAAAGAAAGAGAAGATCTTCTATGATTTATGATTACATTCTTTCTCTGAAATAGACAACTGAAGAAATGAAAACCGCAATTATAGTTGCCAAACCTCACAGAACTGTTGGCCTAGATGGCTTCACAAAAAATTATTACAAACAATTTATGGGTATCCTCTTACCCCATTTCAAAACGTTATTTCATGATTTTATGCTTGGTAAACCATTAATTTCTAGAAGCCAAAATTATTTTTTTTACATAAGAAGGGAAAATACCCTACTCAATGCCAAAGTTATAGGCTAATTTAATTAATAAACAGTGATATCAAACTATATTCAAAATAGGTTGCCACATCTACTACCATATATTATTCATCCCGATCAAGTTGGTTTCATTCCAGGCAGAGAAGCCCCAGTCAATTCATACCTTTAACCTCATAGACATTGTTTAAAAAAAAAAAGTTCCTTTGATGTTGCTACTAGACTCAGAGATTGCTTTTGATAGGATAGATTGAGCCTATATGTATAAACACTTACAAAAATTGGTCTAGATGATAATTTCTTTGAAAGCACTGTGTAGCTTTAAAGTGAACACATATAAGAATGAAGCTCTATATTTATCACTCCCAAAAGCTCTCAACTTCTCCTTCATATGGTCACAATACCACATTAAAGGTATATAAACGTTTCATGGATTAATACATTTCTGCACTCCTTAAGCAAAAATCAGCCTATATGTATGCAGCACATCTTATAAAACATTTTATTTTTATTAATAACTAAAATTCACTCTAAGAATTATGTTGACACCTCCCCCCCCCCTCCAGCATGCAGCATTAGGGCACCAATGTAACCCAGTATTTACCTGCTGTTGCGTGCCCAGCCAATCTCCTTGTAGCTGTGATATGTGCTGAGATATGTGCTATGTGCTGATGCAGACTACATATCCCAGGCTGCTTTGCAGCACAAACAGAAACCCAACAGAAACTCAAAAGTAAATTTACTTGTGTCAGCTAATCTGATTGGTCAAAACAAATTATTTTAAATGTGATGCTAATTTAGCCTGGGTTTGGAGGGTATTAACCCTAATTTTCAACGGTCAGAAATTAAAAGACAACTGCTAACTTCAAGGTAAGTGTTTAAATATTTATTTGGGGATTTTTTCATGCAAAGAAATGTTTTCATACACTACAAATTCTCCTCTATCAGATGCATTCATAATCCAGCAAACTTAAGTATCCCTATAAGTATCTGGGCATCTATATAGCCAAGCTTACCAACTTAATATTTTGAGCAAATTACCCAAAGATCTTTAAAAACATATTCAAAGACCTAAATAACTGGTCTTCCCAGGAAATGTTCTGGCTTGGTAAATTACATGCGGTAAAGATGAACACACTCCCCAAGGTCATGTATCTCTTCAGAACAATTTCGACTATGTTAGCCTCAAGAAGTAGAGGTGACCTAGAAACACTGGATCTGCTATTATATTATAAAGCAACCAGACTTGCACAACTGTCCGAAGTGAAATGGTTCATGAATGAATCACCTCCCAGATGGGTAGAAATTGAAAGTTCTTTACTCACAGAACATTTTAATAGAACATGTGTTGTGGCTAAGCCTTAATTACAAACTTAATTTGGAAATTCTTCCTCAAAGCATTTCACACTCCCTTCTCTTGTGGAAACAAATCAATAAAAGAATACACTTAGTAGAGAAGGGATCTTGACTCACTCCACTATGGCTACCCCACAAGGATACTATGTACATTAAAATTAATAGCTTTATTGGAGGATTAGCCAAAAAATAGCCGTAGCTGCAAATATCCTAACTAAAACCCCAAACTGGTAACCTATAAAGTTTAGGGAGAAATTCCAAATACCACATAGAAAATGGCTTAACTTAGCCTCAATAAATATAAACATAGCTTACGTTCCGAGGGGCAACAAACCAGCCAGGAAAAATGCTACTAATGGGAAAAAATATATATCCATTCTATTAAATTACCTAAGCGACAGGTTACCCTACAAAATATCCTGGGAAAAAGAGCTGAATATAACCCT
Organism: Discoglossus pictus; assembly: GCA_027410445.1. NCBI lineage: Eukaryota > Metazoa > Chordata > Amphibia > Anura > Alytidae > Discoglossus > Discoglossus pictus. The sequence continues at coordinate 207,154,223 of CM050168.1, read as the reverse complement.
TGATGAATCACAATTGGGTACAATTCTTAAGAATGCAGCAAGTTCTTCTCTCAATAAAGAAAATATGCCTATAATTTTTTTTTTTTTTTAAATGGTGTCTCACTCCAGCAAGACTACAAGTCTCAATCTCATCCCTAGATGGGACATATTTTAGAGGCTGCAACAATACAGGTACACTGAGACATGCATTATGGGATTGCCCTAAAATCGCTCATATTTGCAAAGAAATATATTCTAATTGTATGGATTTCATATTCCGAAAAACCAAAGGAAGCATTACTAGGTCTTCCCATTCCAAAATTCCAAAAGGAATCACAATTCCAAACAAATCAGATTTTCCTAGCCTCCAAAACCTTACTAGCAAAAAAATTAGAAAACAAACATTCCCACATTTTAAGAAATTAAGAGAGAAAAAAAAAAAATATATATATATATATATATATATATATATATATATTTGCAACAAGTACCGTTTCAGCGGGGATATATGGACCCTAAAATTCGGTTGGAACTAAAAAAGAGTCTATGAAAACTTAACGCCAGGCCTGCCTTATTTAGAGTGTCAACAAAATTCCATATCCCCAGCTCCCCTTTTTTTTATTATTATTGTTTTGTTTTGGTGTTATACTAAACTGTTATGATTAATCAAAATCAACAAGGAAGGTGAAAAGGGAAAAAAAGAAAGATCAAACAAAGGAAAGATCAATAATAATGAAAAAGAAACAAAAGGTTTAAGATACATCTATAAGTTTATTATTTCTTTGTATTGTAACAAATTTGAGATGTGTTATTGGATTATGTAAACTTTTCTTATATTTCAATAAAAACATTTTTTTTTTAAACTTAAATTTTTGTGTATTGTGCTTCTGTTTTGAACTTAGTGTAAATATTTTGACTGATCTTGGAACATATTCTGTATGAATAGGGAAAGATATTGCTATAAAAAGATGTAATGCAGCTGTTTTAAATCTTTTTTATGTTGTTATATGTCTATCTTTAAAAAAAAAAAACTCTCGTCAGAACTTGTCAGTTCGTAAGAGCATGTTATGGTTTCAGGAATCTGCTTGCCTGAATCAGTCTTTCAGCTAGTTTATTTTTAGTACCCTGACTGAAACCTCTCTGAGAAGACACATACACCAGGAGTTCACACTGTAACCTGCTGAAAGATCTCTGTAGTATAAATCATTAATCCTTGTTTCTAGATTTCCTTTCGAAGAAACTCCTTTTCTTATCCCTTTGCAATAATTACTTTTAAAGCCAAAAATTATAGAAAGGCTTACAAAGTGCAGAGAGAAATTGTGTAACAGAGGAACTTCCTCTTATCTATAATCTTGCAGCAATTGTGAAATCTTGCTGTATATTTATTTAACGTATTGCATTAGACATACACTATACAGCTTCTCCATGCCTTCGGAAATACTCGCACAGGTCATACAGCCAACAGAATCAGGAGCAACCACGTCCGGCAATGTTACTGAAAGTGGACCAGGTGGACCAGGTGGTGGGACAGGTGGGATTTACTCTGCAATCATCAGTCGAAATTTACCCATTATTGGAGGACATGAGAAAACTTTTGAGCAGCTACAAAAGAAATGCTTGGAGAGAAACGTCCTTTTTGAAGACAGAGACTTTCCAGCCAATGACAGCTCTCTTTTCTACAGTCAAACGCTACCTATCAAGTTTGAGTGGAAAAGACCTAAGGTAAGAAATATTGTGTGCTTAAGGCAGGAGAGTTTAACGCTCAGTTGCCATTATTTTAAATGTAATTTTAATATTGTCATTATTTTATACAGTAGGTTGTCATTATGGTACCTTGCAATTTTATTTATTGTTTGCATATATGCTTATATTTAACTGAATTTGTGTGTATATATATATATATATATATATATATATATATATATATATATATATATATATATATATATATACAGATATCTATATATATATATATATATATACATATATATACATATACAAATATTTATTTATATATATATATATATATAATATATATATATATATATATATATATATAATATATATATATATATATATATATATATATAATCAAATCTGAATAATATAGACAGCTAAAGGAAAATCAATAGCAGATATATAGAAGTAGCTGGAAACACTTGACAGTAAAAGTAAACGTGATATACACGCACACATGCCCACAAATACATACTTTTTCAAAAACCTACAGTTAAAAACAGACAAAATGTTTTTGGAATGTAAATAAATAATACAGTCTTTTTCTTAATTTGTTATTCTATTAAAGTTACCGCAGGTTATTACATTCTAAAGAATTGGTAACATTTCTTGACCAGAGACTGGTATCTGCTTTTAGTATATTTTGATAATTTAAAGGGACATTGTGGGTTCTCTGTTTTTAATATTAAAATAAACTACCTAATTGTTTATTTGCATATTTAAAGATTATTTTATTAACATGTTCTTAAAAGCACTGCTTTTACTCATTGAACCATTCCAAATAGTCCCTGAAATACTTCACTCCTTGTAGCTCATGTATTCAGTATTTATGTAGAACTAGATGTACTAGCCAATGAAAGACTGTCTCAACATCATTTCAGCTCTGCCTACAAAACCATGATTCCTGGGCTTAAATTGAGATCAATGCTGTATACTGATACCTAATCCAAATTTAAAGTGATATAGATGCACACCATTAGAAATCATGTAAAAATAGTGTGTTTTAAATAAAATATACATTAAATGCATATGTGCTTTAAAATGATCCTTTATCCATAGGTTCCAACGTATTAGCATCTCTGTACACAAAATACATAGTTCATTAAAAGAGATAAGGGCATAACTCATAAAATATATGATATAGCTTTATTAAACATACTTAATAGTCTGAAAAACTGCTGTCATCATCATCTGCCAATTCATGCAAGACTTCAGAACTACCCAAGTGAACTGAACCTTGAACTTATATCTTTGCCACATAAGTAAAGATATGTTAGTTGAAACCAGTACTTTCAATTTAAAGGGCTATGGTTAAGCATTTATGATTTTTATAGTAAGTGACACTATAAACAGCTGTTCAGCCAATTGTGATTAAAAAAGATGATCTTTTGTAAGAATATTTACAATGAAAAGTGATAATTTTGCCTTGATCTGGATCTGTTTTTATCTTTTTCAAGCTATAGCAGAGTGTGTATTTTGTCACGCCGACCTTTGCGCGTTGCAGAACAGCGCACCGTCATCAGGGCGCAGAGCACTGCTCCAGCCTGCATCCCATCTGCCACAGAGGCTTCTCATGCGCGAGCGTCCCTGTTACGCCTGCCAGATTTGGGGGACTACGGTCACCCCAATTCTCTCTCTCTATGGGTCGCAACCTTTTGTTCAGATCTCGACACCAGCAGACACTTCAGATGACAGCATAATTTCTGAAGAGACAGGCACCATCATACCCCTTTTCTTAGGATCTAAGTATCACACACCATGTACCTTTGACTAGTACAAGCAGAATCTGACACTACCTTTGTTTAGTGTGTCCAAAATCAGACTGGCACTTCTTTATTGTTACAGAGATATCTAAAAACACACCCTCCCCTCACCCGCATGATTTCCAGATGTATAGATGGGTCTGGTTTTCTTCTTCTCATTACACATTTTATCTCCCATAAAACTAGCTCCCCCCTTCATGACTAAAGCCAGAGCCTTCACACGTGGCCGATCGCAGGACCATATAAATTCTTTAGAATTATTTAACATTTTGTATATCCCATATATGACAGCCTACTATCCTACTTCTAATACAGATACAGTATTTTAATGCTAATCAATGACAGTACTATATGCACTTATTAAATCCATGATATAACTACATGTATGCATTACACACATGATATAACTGTTAAGCAAGTTGTTAGTATCTTCTAACCACGCATATAATAACTGATGAACCCCAAACAGTCCAGTGGGCCCTTCTGTTCATAACAGCTAGTTTCCCCCATCCTAGTGTGGCCTAGGAATTCGTCCTGCCGGACAAATTTCTAGCCGCACTGATCTTCCTTGTTTGAGTGATAGAGTTGTTATTGCCTCACAGTCCACATTTCTTCCAATTCCAATGGGCACACAATTTTGGGCATAGCCTCCATGGCTCAATTGCCAACCACCTTCCCTGGGCCATGGCACATGCCCCCTGCCTCCCCATCCATTGGTTAAAACAATATCATTCGGCAGCTGCATCTAAAAAGTCCTTGGGCCTATTAGTTCACCCGGTCCAAAGGGTCCCAGGGTGGTACCCCATCCATGTGACAATTTCCAAGGTGCGATGGCTATCCCTCTGACAGAATTTATCAGCTGGATCTCCCTCAAAGGCCCACAGTCCATTACAGCCTTTCCCAAGGGCCAGTGAGCATAGAAGCTTCCATCCAGACTGTTTGCTTGGACTGGGTTCTGCCAACAGTCCTCTGTGCCATGGTAATCAATACAGTCCAAGGGTGCCATTGCCATCCCACCCCCAAAAACCAGGGCCCATGCCCTCTTCTGCCCCACTGCATGGGTAAAACACTCCCCTGGGGCAGCCAGAAAACTAGTAATTCCAAGGGGAAATGTACTGGACGGATCTGGAAGCCGTCACCCAATGTTGTGGCCTGGTCTAAAGACTCCAATCCTCTAGGTTGCATCTGGATCAGCATGTCACATCCCCCTCTCTCTGGAACCACCGCCTGGGCACAGCACTCACCTCCCTTGGGATCTTTGGTCACTGTGTTCCCTGGCAGAACCTCACAGCTCTCATCCAGACTCCACCTTGGGCCATCAGTTTAACAGACATTCTCTGTCTTCTCAACAGCCTTGTGATTAGCAATTGTGCTCCAGCCATTTGGGTATGGTCCCAAGGTTATTCTCTGTGTTCGCCCCTGTATCCATGGCTGGTTCCTGAACTGAAGATATCCCGGGAAACACACAAAGATCTCACTCCCAGATCTAGCCCATCCTCCTAAGCAAATAGCTTGCTATCCCCCCTCACCCACATGATTTCCAGATGTATAGAGGGGTCTGGCTTTCTTGTTCTCATTACACACTTTATCTCCCATAAAACTTGCTCCCCCTTCATGACTAAAGCCAGAGCCTTCACACATGGCCGATCGCAGGACAATATATATTCTTTAGAATTATTTAACCCTTTGTATATCCCAGATATGACTACCTGCTATCCTACTTCTAATACAGATACAGTATTTTAATGCTAAACAATGACAGTACTATATGCACTTATTACATCCATGATATAACTACATGTATGCATTACACACATGATATAACTGTTAAGCAAGTTGTTAGTACCTTCTAACCTCACATATAATAACTGATGAACCTCAAACAGTCCAGTTGGCCCTTCTGTTTATAACAGCCCCCATCTCATATTTACTGGACCTGCTTGGCAAGGTAAGGGTCTGACAGTGGGCAATATGGACCAAGCATTGTTTGCATGTGTCACTAGGAGCATGTTGCATTGCATGTTTATCATGTAGGTAGTGATAAACATGCAATGCAACATGCTCCTAGTGACACATGCACACAATGACAGTGACATTACATACAATATGCTCTGAGTGACACATGCCAGTCCCACATGGCACACTGTCAGCCCCTTACCTTAGCCTTGGCAGTCTCCAGCAAGCAGGTCCAGTAAATATGAGATGGGGGCAGATGGGATGCAGGCTGGAGCGCAGAGCGTCATCAGAGTGCAGTTCTCGGCGCCCTGATGACAGCGCGCTGGTCTCCAGCTCACAAAAGACATGCCACCATGTATTTCAGTTCCCCTATCACTAGGCCCTACTCTAGTAGAAGCTCATAAATGATCTAACTTGTAATTTTGGCTGCAGGTGTTTTTTCTCTAAAGGTTTAGATGTATTCTATTGACTCAAACCGCAATTTACCTCCTAAAGAATAAACTCGTAAACCCTGCCTTTTTAAGTAGGATTCAGGGATCGTGATCATGTAAACTGACAATATTTAAGCAAGTTGCCCTTTCCTCACCCACAACTGGCATAATTATGAATATGCTCTTCGGAGTAGGGACTTCACTCTTGTTGTACTGTGTTGTCTGCGCACCCATTGGTTTCATATTTAAAATTCTTCTGTACCTGTACTTGTATTCTACTCTACTCCACTTTGTTATTAGTGCTTTCAGATGAGTCTGAGTTATAGTTGTCCATTTGATGGTTTCTCCTATCTCAGCTGTAGATCTCTCCAGCTCCATCCATAATACCACTGGCCTCATGGTTTCTTCTCTGACTGACCTCCTTACCTAGTCATTGAGTTTTGGTAGATATCCTTCCCTAACCGGTAGTCTGGGATGTGTCTAATTTTAACAGATTTTATAATGGTCATGGGTTATTTTATATACAGTTTATGATTTTTTTATCATTGTTTAATGTTTCCCAGAGTCATATTTATCGTTTTCTTCTGCTTTTTATATGTCAGTAAGATATTTGTAAACATTTTATATAGCAAGTACATAACATATTACTCATAAACCTTCTTTTTTATGTCTCCTTTTTTTTAACTACTTCTGTTTATAATCAGATTTACAGCTTAATATTGTTTGTATTATGTTAGGTGTGTTCTGAAATCATGTGACACTTTTAATTGCACACTGTTGGACTCCAACTAATTGGACTAATATGTCTATTTGAACAGGATCATAGGTAGCAGTCAACATGGATTTATGAAGGAAAGGTCGTGTCAGACCAATCTAATTAGTTTTTATGAGGAGGTTAGTAGGAACTTGGATCAGGGCAACTCAGTGGATGTAGTCTTTTTAGATTTTTCAAAGGCATTTGATACAGTGCCACATGGAAGACTAGTGAGCAAACTAAGGGATACAGGAATTGCAGTAAATATCTGCTCATGGATCGAGAGCTGGCTAAAAGACAGGAAGCAAAGGGTTGTTGTAAATGGAACATACTCCGATTGGTCTAATGTGATAAGTGGGGTTCCTCAGGGCTCAGTATTGGGTCCTCTCCTTTTTAACATATTTATTAATGACATTGAAGTAGGACTCGAATGTAGTGTCTCCATTTTTGCTGATGACACTAAGTTGTGCAAGGTAATAAAATCAGATAATGATGTACTTTCCCTACAAAAGGATTTGCATAAATTAGAGAAATGGGCGGCTAAATGGCAGATGAGATTTAATACAAATAAATGTAAGGTTATGCATTTGGGAAGGAAAAATAGCCAAGCAATCTATAATCTTAATGGAGCAAATCTAGGGGTATCAGATATTGAAAGGGATTTGGGAGTACTAGTGGACAACCACCTAGGTAACAGCGCTCAAAGCCAAGCAGCGGCTGCAAAGGCAAATAAAATATTAGCATGTATTAGGAAGGGTATAGAAGCCAGGGAAGAAGATATAATTCTGCCACTATACAAATCTCTAGTACGCCCTCATTTGGAATATGGAGTACAATTTTGGGCACCACCTCACAAAAAGACATCTTAGAGCTGGAAAAAGTACAGAGAAGGGCTACAAAACTAATAAGGGGAATGGAGGGGCTAAGTTATGAAGAAAGACTAGCAAAATTAAACTTATTTTCGCTAGAAAAAAGGCGTCTAAGAGGAGATATGATTACGTTATTTAAATACATCCAGGGTCCATATAAGGCTTTGTCAAGTGAGCTTTTTGTAGCAAGAGATTTTCAACTGACAAGAGGACATCCGTTGAGGTTAGAGGAAAAAAGATTTCACCTTAAACAAAGAAAAGGGTTCTTCACAGTTAGGGTGGTTAAACTGTGGAATTCTCTACCAAAGGAGGTGGTGACAGCGAATTCGATAGACAACTTCAAAAAGGGGTTAGATATATTTCTGAATAAAGAGGGCATTCAAGGCTATCCTAGATAACTAGCGAAGGAATATTGATCCAGGGAGAAATTTGATCGCCAGCTTCTGGGGTCAGGAAGGAATTTTGCTTTTTTTCCCCCTTATGAGACAATTGGCAAAGTTTCAATCGGGTTTTTTTTATGTTTGCCTTCCTCTGGATCAATTAACAATAATTAACAATTAACAATAATAATAAATAGTCCAAATTAAAAAGATCAATAGAGATCTAAAAAGGTTGAACTTGATGGACTAACTCTTTATTCATTCTCCAATACTATACTATTAATAATTATTTAATCAATAATTTAATTAATAACTAATCCGCATATTGCAGATCAGAGGAGATCTTAACAGGTTGAACTTGATGGACTGAAAGTCTTTTTTCAACCTTAATTACTATGTAACTATGTAATTATATGACTTCTGGAAGCAATCAGTTCCCCAGGAGCATGTTGGGAAGTCAAATCTAATTTCATATGATGATTTGTCCCCCCATCCCCCCAGTTCTTACACCCTTGTCCCCAAGGAAATTGGTTTCATCATAAACAATTATCTAAAGCATTCCTAAGATATTCAGCATTCACTGCAGGTCTTCTTTATGCTAAAGCTCAACATGATAATTTGTGGCTCAGAGTACTTGATTAGGATGGGGAGGGATTCAAACTGCATGATATCATTGGGGGTCATTCTGGAGCTCTTAAACGTATAGCCAGTTTTAAATTTTTTCTTCATATTCTAGAAAAAAACTTGATTTTGGGATGGCAAAGTCCCTTAAAGTTGTGCTAATGGCTCATGAGTACTGGCAGTGTGTTTAGATATTGTTCTTACCAACTATGGCCTCTATTCCATGGCTCCCATAAAAACTCCTGTAGAGCTTACTCGCAGCTACATTTTTTAAACTATTTTGCAGCGCTATTCTTTGGCTCCCACAAGAAAAAAAAATTAAAACGAGGCTACACGACCCTGGACCGCTCAACACACCGCAAACCGCGTACCACTTTCACACAGGAACGTATAAGGTACAAAATACACTACTACAAAGGACGCCAAATACTTGCGAACCGCGTCGCCCATACACAAACAACGCTAATTTACACTACGACCTTGCAAATCACAACATTACGCATCTACAGTAGCGCTTTACACAAATAAACCAACGGTTTGCCCACGCGCATGCAGCCTACTTCTAATGCACAGTTGGGACATTCATAAAATTATCCCCACAGTCCAGCATCAGTCCAACTGGACATTATATGCTGCGGGAAAATGAAAAAAGATTGTTTGCTCTTCAGCCTATTGATTGATGGATATATTAATTACAAATAGGTAAAGTACATTCATTAATTAATTGATTATTATTTATAAAAATATAGACATATGCATCTGTCTTTGTGATGAGCGCAGAGGCTACTCAGATGAGCAAAAGTACACCAGAGGAGAGGCTCGCAATGAGCGCCAAAGGCTCTCAGCGCGAGGCTCGCGATGAAAGCCGAAGGTCCTCACAGTACAAAAACCTTCACATTGTGTGGCAAACAGCATTGCCATGGCTTCAAATTTTATTGACCATCATTTTTTGACGGGCTAGTCGCTAGTATATATATATATATATATATATATATATATATATATATATAAATGCACACACATATATCACATATATAGTTGTGAGCGTACGAGTTGTTGCTAACGCTGCGGGCTCGCGTAGCGAAGCGAGGGCACTGCCCGAGGGTCTCAGTTGCTGGCATGGAGCGCCGTAGGCGCTCCATGCCAGCACCTGAGGACCTCGCAAAGCGAGGGCCGCAGTTGCTGGCATGGAGCGCCGAAGGCGCTCCATGCCAGCAACTGCGACCCTCGCAAACTTCACGTCGCAACCCAAACAGTACGACACACACATTACGACACTCGCAAACAACATACGAAACACGTTCACACACATTACGGACTCGCAACACTCGGACGCAACTCGCGAACATTACAAAATGTAAAACACAATACATACACACACCACATACATAAAAAACTTACCTACACCAAGAGGGAGCACCCAGCACCTCAAAAATACAACTTACACCTCGATTTTACTCCAAATAAAACAGTTTAGAGACTAAAAAAAAATCGAAGCAAGAGAAAAAATGGCCGCCGAACAAAACGAAAACGAGGCTACAGCACTCTAAACTCGCAAAACACCACAAGAAACTCGCAAAACACCACAAAACACCTACGGATATTCCGATACAAACGTATACCACACATTACTCGCCATTTTACGCCAATGCGGAAGTACACGACAACGGTTTGGGCTCGCGCACGCACAGTGTTACACTGCACACATTCAGCACGCTTACACAGCAGATCCACACCACTAATGCTGCAGCAACATCAAAACACATTCACAGCTCTTCCACACAATGCTTTAAAATAGGTAAAGTATATTCATTTATTAATGTATTATATATTTCATTATTACACACTAAACAGCATTAGCTCACTTACAATTTCATTGCCGTCATTTTTTGACGGGCAATTCGCTAGTATATATATATATATATATATATATATATATATATATATAAATACACACACACATATATATATATATATATAAATAAACACACACACATATATATATATATATATATATATACATATATATATATATATATAAATACACACACACACATATTTCCATATTTATTTTTTATATATATTTTATATATATTTTATAAATGTACTGCGTCGAGGTTGGATGGGGTTCGGGAAGTGCGAAAAAAATTGGGCCCTCCCCCTCCTAGGGGGTGAGGGGGCTCCCAGATTATTATTTTTTGCACCGGGGTCCCCTATGCACTAGCTCCGCCACTGATGTGAACATAATATAAATGTCAAGCCTGATGATTTTTTTTTAGATATTGCAACTAGCCCCCCTTTATCTAGTGATAACACTAAAGGGACATTACCAGCCTTATTAAATTGTGATTCGACCAATTGAATAGGGCTCTATATAAGCACTGAGCATATTTTCTTTAAAGAAGTTTTTATGTAAGTGTAGACTTTGCTTTTGGATAGAATTTCTCTAGCTAAAAACTTCTGTAAAAAAATATGTTATGTGCTTATATAGCTCCCTATTCAATTTGGCGAATCGCAATTTAATAAGGCTGTAAATCTTTTTTCTCTGTTGTATTAGAAAGAGGATATTATTCAGAAGTTTAACTTGCCTTTGGGGCTTGCCCACTGACAGCCAATGAGATCTATTATGATTATTCTTTATTTAAGATTGCAATACTAGGTACTGACTTGGAGGGGGGAGGGGGTTAAATACTGCAAACAAAAAAATCTTTCTTTTGTTTAATTAACTTTTGTTCCATAACAAAAATATTTTGCACTTTGAATGTGTTATGGTAAGTTGTGCACATCCAATAGAAAAAAAAATCCTAATTAAATAATTTTTAATTGCTGCTTGTAACACAACAAAATGTGGGTGAATATGTATGCAAGGCACTGTATATATCTTTGAAGAAAAGAGAATTGTGCATACCCAGATAAAGTGACTTTATATATATATATATATATATATATATATATATATATATACTAGCGACTTGCCCATCAGAAAATTACGGCAATAGAATTGTAAGGCAGGTAATGCTGTTTTGGCTGTGTTGGCGCTCATTGCGAGCCTCGCACTGAGCGCCTTTGGTGCTCATCTCGTGTCTCGCAATGAGCACCTTTATCGCTCATTGCGAGCCTCTTGGTTGGTGTATGTTTGGTTATGAGAGCTCCTTTGGTGCTGATTGTAAGGTTTGCGTTGATGGCCTTTTGGCTGGCATTGTGAGCCTCTCCCCTGGTGTAGTTGTGGTTCTGTAAACACCGTTGGCGCTCCTTGTGAGGCGCGTGCTGATCGCCTTTATCGTTTATTGTGATTCTGTAATTTTGGTATTTCGTTTTCTGTATGTATGTATTTTTTTATGAAAATTCATTCATTATTAAAGTTATAAATTAATATACTTTACCTATTTGTAATTAATATATGCAGGAAGCAATATGCTGAAGAGCTGGCAATCTGTTTTGATGTTCCTGCAGCATACAATGTAGGTTTGCACTGTTGGTGAGTTGATGCGTAAGCGTCAGCAATGTGTGCAGTGTGTAGTGTAAATAGGCTGGAAGCGCGAGGGCAAACCTTTTGTTGCTGTGTAGTTCCGCATTTTGTAATGTTAATGTTATTAGTTTGCAGTTGTAGTTTTATAGGCAATTTTTTCAAAGTGCTACGGGTCTCGCACTTTGAATTGTGTTTTTGAGTTTTGTGTTGATGTGTAGTCCTACAGTTGTAGGTATGATGCGCAAGGCATGCAGGGTCGTAGGGATGAGCGCCAACTCCCTGCTAAAGTTGTACGGGGTCGTAGGGATGAGCGCCTATGGCGCTCATCTCCACCAGTGTAAGGAGCGCCTTTCGCCTCGCGAGGTCAGCGGTTGAGGCCACAACTGCGGCCCTCGCTTTGCCCTCTCAGTTTCCCCATTGCATTAGCAACGGATTTTGCCAAGCCTGCGCTACTGAGAACTATATTTGACCATGTAAAAAAAAATATGAAAAGCTTGCTATACATTGTATTTTTGTATTATTTTAAGTGAATTATTTCAGTATTATTTGAGCTGCATTTTAAGCAAATTAGATACTTAACTTAAGTTTTTGGTTAGTGAAAACCTTGCTTTTGGATAGATGCTTACTAACTAAAAACTTATTTTAAAAAAATATGCAATGTGCTTATTTAGAGCCCTATTCAATTGGCCAGATCGCAATTGAATGAGGGCCATTGTCTCTTATATCACTTCCAGATAGGAGAAAAAGTGAAAAATCATCTTATGAAAATGGCATTCATGAATCACAAATTTTAAATATATGAGAGTATTGGCTGGCATAAAGTTTTCACAATTATATTTTGTTATTCATATTTTACTAATAAGCTGTGGTTTGATTTTTATCAAAATATCTAAGCTTAGGAGCCAGGATGGTTTTATAGGAGTCAGACAGGCTATTTTCTAGGAAGCCATTCATAGAATTGTATTATACTTTGGCAAAATATTTAAGAACTATTAAGACACATTTTAGAACCTGGACTCCCAGCAAGTTTCCACCACTGATAATATTTATAAATCTGATCTTAGTGTTACTATATTTTCATTAATATGAATGTCCATCTTATGGTGAATGTTGGTTTTAATACAAATTATATATCTCAAGTACTGGTTCAGCAATCAGCTTCCGCCTTCAGTATCTGCAGAGATACACATTTACGGATCCCTCTCCACAGTAGTGCACCCTGGCATCCAGTTTCTTTTGCCAGTTGGGGATGGACTATTTAAAGAGACCGAATCCTCCAGTATCATCCGCCACCATAACCAAGCACGGATGACCCAAGCCAGTGATCTCCTGGACTTTGAACATTCAGATTGGGTGTCATCCCAGGAGCTTCCCCTTTGGTGAAAAGGATAGGAATCTTGGCAGAGCCACGTCACAGCTGAGGATTTGGAGCAGATGGCGACTGCGGCCCTCGCTTTGCCCTCTCAGTTTCCCCATTGCATTAGCAACGGATTTTGCCAAGCCTGCGCTACTGAGAACTATATTTGACCATGTAAAAAAAAATATGAAAAGCTTGCTATACATTGTATTTTTTTATTATTTTAAGTGAATTATTTCAGTATTATTTGAGCTGCATTTTAAGCAAATTAGATACTTAACTTAAGTTTTTGGTTAGTGAAAACCTTATTTTTGGATAGATGCTTACTAACTAAAAACTTATTTTAAAAAAATATGCTATGTGCTTATTTAGAGCCCTATTCAATTGGCCAGATCGCAATTGAATGAGGGCCATTGTCTCTTATATCACTTCCAGATAGGGGAAAAAGTCAAAAATCATCTTATGAAAATGGCATTCATGAATCATAAATTTTAAATATATGAGAGTATTGGCTGGCATAAAGTTTTCACAATTATATTTGGTTATTCATATTTTACTAATAAGCTGTGGTTTGATTTCTATCAAAATATCTAAGCTTAGGAGCCAGGATGGTTTTATAGGAGTCAGACAGGCTATTTTCTAGGAAGCCATTCATAGAATTGTATTATACTTTGGCAAAATATTTAAGAACTATTAAAACACATTTTAGAACCTGGACTCCCAGCAAGTTTCCACCACTGATAATATTTATAAATCTGATCTTAGTGTTACTATATTTTCATTAATATGAATGTCCATCTTATGGTGAATGTTGGTTTTAATACAAATTATATATCTCAAGTACTGGTTCAGCAATCAGCTTCCGCCTTCAGTATCTGCAGAGATACACATTTACGGATCCCTCTCCACAGTAGTGCACCCTGGCATCCAGTTTCTTTTGCCAGTTGGGGATGGACTATTTAAAGAGACCGAATCCTCCAGTATCATCCGCCACCATAACCAAGCACGGATGACCCAAGCCAGTGATCTCCTGGACTTTGAACATTCAGATTGGGTGTCATCCCAGGAGCTTACCCTTTGGTGAAAAGGATAGGAATCTTGGCAGAGCCACGTCACAGCTGAGGATTTGGAGCAGATGGCGACTGATGGTTGTGACCAAGTTACTAAATTGAGAACAGCTCTGTTGCACATTGACACCGTCATAATAATACACACATAGACTTATAGATCCCCTTTTGATTTCTACCTTGTCATGGTGAAGGGGCTTGTGTACTCAAATGAAGCTGTGAGCTATACCATGTAGGGTCACCCAAGATGAGCAGGTCATAGCAGAGAGGTCATACAAATCAAAATCCACCAGAGAGGAACTTGCAACCCTTCAGTTTCTTTGCCACATGACAAGCACAACCAGAGACATAACAATAAATATGCCTGGAAGAGTAGGACACAACTGAATAACTAAACAGTAACACGCACAAGGAGTTGGCAATTCAAGATAGTCTCCAAATAAAGGATGCTGATGCTATTTTTGGTGCAAACAGTGCTCAATTGTAATTTTGCATAACTGTATATGATCATGGAAAAACTGCTTTTAGAAAGCGAAAAAAATTAAAAAAATAAAGACAATCTTTTCTTTTGGCAATTTTTATATGCAATTATTCTTTACTGCCGGGACCCATTGTGTTATATTACCTGCTACTCCCTCCTACTTTCTCAGATGGCCGTGTCCTAATAATCCTTAGTCCTGCTGAGACCACAGCAGCATAACTGCATATAAAGGCAATAAAGTAGACGCTGATTATTTTTTTCATTCTCAAAACATATTCCATATTTCTAGTGTAGTTCTTCAAAAAAGCAAATTTTGCACAGTGGTCCTTTAAATAGCAATCTGTAAAGATTTAAAAATATATATAATGTGTCTTGCAATTCCACTAATAAGATAAAAGGGATTGGTAAAGTCTGAAACTCAGATATAATGTGGAGCAACGAAACATGAGCTTTAGAGTGGGGGCTGTGTAACTGTATATATGTATACGCTGACAAGATTTAACAAAAGTTATTACATGGAATACATTTTAGCCAAATAATGAAAAAAAAATTGTGATATACCCAATAGAACGTCTATATTTAAAGGGACACCGTGACCACAACAGGAAGTTCATTTAATTTTATGTTGTTGTTGCTTAGTTATTCAGTTGGGTTAGACTCTTTGTGACCCTATGAATCTCAGCATGCCAGGCACATCTTGTATCTGATTGTGCTTATCCATAATGTTTTCTTGACAAAGATACTGGAGTGGGACGCAAGCACCTTCTACTGTGGAGCACAATTTGTCTTACCTTTCTGGTATGACCTGGCCATCTTGGGTGACCCCACATGGTATAGCTCACAGCTTTAATGAGGTACACAAGCCCCTTCACCATGACAGCAGTCCAAAAGGGGAATTTAATGTTTTACTGCATGAAAAACAGCTCCTGTGTTCTTAAGAATTATTTCTGCACCTCCTGTACTCCAATGTGCATCTCTGAGTGCTAATTTAAAGCTCAGAGTGCTTGATAAGGGTGGGGGATGGCATCTAACTGCACAATAACATTGGGGTTATTGTTTTGTCCACCACACACCCAGACAAGGGCCCTCATTCAATTGCTATTTTGGCCAATTGAATAGGGGTCTAAATAAGCACATAACATATTTTTTTTAAGAAGTTTTTACTTAGTAAGGGCCTCATTCAATTGCAATTTGGCCAATTGAATAGGGCTCTAAATAAGCACATAGCATATATTTTTTAAAGAAGTTTTTAGATAGTGAAGACCTGACTTTTGGATAGATGTTTACTAACCAAAAACATCTTTAAAAAAATATGTTATGTGCTTATTTAGAGCCTTATTCAATTGGCAAAATTGCAATTGAATGAGGGCCTAAGCATCTATCTAAAAGCAAGGTTTTCACTAACTAAAAACTTATTTAAAAAATATATGTTATGTGCTTATTTAGAGCCCAATTCAATTGGCCAAATCGCAATTGAATAAGGGTCAAGGAGACTGTAAGGTGATTCAAATTAGCAAATGAATTGGTATTCACAAGCTCTTATTTGAATATCAATAAAGCTCAAACAATCCTAATTCAGGAATGGTTCACTATAGAAAAAAATTATTAATGCAATGTATAGCCAGTTTTTTAGGTTCTTCAAGAGTAATGTAAAAAAGAAAAAGAAACAAGTGTTATAAATGCTGCACAATCTGTGTCCTGTAAGATACTATTGGCAGCTGAAGAGAAAGGCCAGAGTTTCCTGTTCATATGATAGGGCTAACAGCTGCTTTGTAATTGCATAAAGTTGAAAGTAATCCGCAAGGTAAGCAAGATGTCTCTGTCTGTCACAGGGTCACCATGAGACAGAACATTCATCCAGCACAAGGTGACGTGTTTTCTTAAAAGTCTTACATGGCCGTTATCATTTATACTGTTTGGAGGCGCTTAAAGGAGCACAAAAACGTATTCAGACGTTTGCCTGCTCTTAGGGGCTTGTCCTCTGTCAGCCAATAAGATCTACAGACTACAGTATGCTCTATACATTTTCTGTTAGTTTCAATTGAGTTTAAACAGGTTTTACTTAATCTTTTTCATGTAAAAAAACAACAACTCGTAATGTTTAAATCATGTCCTTTTAAATGCTTAAAAAAAAGCAATTGTGTTCTATGTCCCTTTAACATGCTGGAAATGTAAACTGCACTTTATTTTCCTGAATGTACTCCTATTACAAATCCAAATAGACTGGTATTTTTCTGTATAAGAAATATGAATCCTTTAGCTAAACCCGAGACAGCTGCGATTTTATGTGTAACTCTGTATTAGATGTCAGTAACTTTGCACGTAGTTTTAAGCATTGACCCTAAATGTTTTTACTAATCAAGGATAAGCAGAGATCGCTTAAACAAACTGTAATAATTGGGGAGGAAGGGTTGGAGGCCTTCTTCTGTTTAAAGGAGACAAGTGTGATAAAGGGACTCTTTGGGGGGGGGGAATATATATATTTTTTATTTTTTTATTAAATTTTAATAAATGTCATGTTTTTCAATGAAACTGTAATAAATGTTACTCTTCCATTGCTTCTAAGAAGCCCCCAGAGTAACAAATTCTCAGATTCTGGAGTCACTCTCTGTCAGGGGAGGCGGATTCAGTGTATCCATGACGGAAGCTCAATTTTGAGTGCTAGATAGGGGTGTTAGGTTTAGGGGTCTTTGGGTTAGGGGTCTTTGGGTGGGCTTAGGGGTATTAGGTGTTAGGTTTAGGGGTCTGAGTGTTAGGGCTAGGCATTGGGGTCTGAGTGTTAGTGTTAGGCATGGGGTCCAAGGGATTAGGGTTAGAGGGGTTCGGACCGTTAGGGCATACATTCTACTCCCTTTTCCCACACCACTATGTGGTATCTGGAGTCACACAACCTGGGAGCACCCATTACTTGCTGGCAGCTCCAACACACTACAACTTGCACTCTTTTATCCATGCGCATTTGCCCTGCGCCCTAAAGTTGGGGTGCCACCCATGCTGCAACAACATGCTCTCTTGTCTCTCTGGAATTTGAACAATGAAAAGCCGAGCTCCGCTATCTCCAGTTCTGTCCATGTAGAGATGAAAAAAAAAATATTAACCCTTAACAAATGTCTCTGTGCAGGCATGGGATGACTCACCTAAACAGGTTAGCTATGGATTAATCCAGCCTTCATCATAGAGACTCACAGCACACACATGCAATCTGCTATTACTCATGCAACAGGGAGTGGGCAGGATAGACTTGTATGTAAACATACTTTTAAAACTTTAGATGTTTTAGCTGTCATTAGTTTAATTTTAAAAAAGTAGATACTTTTTAAACATACAATCTTGTGCTCTTTCACATTATGAAGAGCATTGACAGTGAGGTAAATGGCATTTTAATTAAACTTTCTTTGCACATGTTTAGTATTTATATGGGTAAAACTACTAATGTTTGGGTCATCATCACTAAGTGCAACTATTAAATAAAAGTAATATACTTTATAAAATATATAAATGTGGTGCTTACTTTAGATTTTTTGTTTTTTTTTTAAATATAATATATTACATCTAATGAGTGAATCTGGGAGTATCAGTCATTATTTGAAATTCCCATATTAACTTGTTTTTACACTCAATCATTGCCCATAGGAATTTTCCACTGTGTTACCACTTAATTTACATGAATCAATTTCATGGAGAAAAAATATCACCGCTCTTTTCACCCTGGACAGGAAAGCACTGAAGAAAAATAATCCTATATAGGCCACTTTTAACAGTACAGTGGATTGCTGAATCTTCTCCAATAATGTTTCCCCCAAAGTGACAAAACAATGAAGTCCTACAGATTATCACCTATGAGGCAAGGATAAGGACCATCAATGAAGCAGCTGCTATCATACATTCCAACAAGATTACTGATGTGCTCATGTAAAACATGCAGACAGTGATCTTATAAGATGAGGCAAAATATCCTTTTCATTGGAACAGTGGTGGTTCCATAGATGGTATAATTTAAAGATATAATTAATAACAGATACTTTATCAACTGTGTCACATTAACTATGAAAGACGAATAAGTGTAGTTTAAACTTAGCTTCACATTCAAAATGACCTGAAATTAGAGTATACATCAACCCAAGCAGTGGGGCCTATGGCTGATTGGCATAGGAGTAGTTAGAGTCTCGTCTGAGATCTGGGGCAGAGAGCAAGGTGGGTAACCTGGTCCCAATGCTAAGGGTTGAATCTGGTGGTAAACTGGAAGCTTGTGGTAATATCTCATAGGAGGGAGAAGGAAACAGATTTAGGAATGGTTCAGAATGCAATCCAGCATCAAACATAGAAGAATTAACCAGCAATTATAAGATCATAAATAAAAAGCACAAGATTACTCAAAAACTAGATGTTTTCCATAAGAAAAGGCCATTGGCCATTGCAATATGCAGACTAGAGAATGGTCCAGATTACAATCTATCAAACACATAAGATTCAGGCAGGAATCAAAGATTATGAGTACAAGGTGTTATGTCCAGGGAATCACTGGACTTTTGGAACTGTTAAAATGTTAACCCATAGCTGTCCTATATAGGTGAGTCAAGCATTTCATGCCTGCACAGATGTATTTGTTCCGGCTTATTTTTTTCTTTTGATCTGTACATGGATGGCACTGGAGGGAACAGACAACCACCAAATCTTCTACTGTGGTCAAGAATCCAGCAGAAGAAATGTAGTAACCATCTTAGTCACTCAAAGAGTGGCCAAAGCAGTGCTCAGTTACAACCCAATAAATGACAGAATGATTTCAATTCAAATTTGAGGCCAGCCATTTAATATCATAGATATAACACCAAGAAAAGATGTTACTATCATTATAGGGGTTTGGAATGCTAAAGTAGGGAACCAAAAGACACCTGCAGTAACTGGCAAATTTGGCCTTGGAGTACAAAATGAAGCAGGTCAAATATTAGTAGAATTTTCTCAAGATAATTCTTTGGTCGTAGCAAACACCCTCTTCCAACAGCCTTTGGGAACTTAAATGGCACCTTTCATGCAAAAGTGGGCGTGATAAAAGACGAAAAAAGTAGGGACTTAACAGAAGAAGATCAGATAAAGAAGAGGTGGCAGGAATACACTCAAGATATATACAGGAATGATCTTAACAGCAGTGCTGACCTTAATCATTTGTCCAATGAGCTGGAGCCAGACATCTTGGAGAGCGAAGTGAGATGGACCCTAGGATGTCTTGTTGATAAAAAGGCTGCAGAAGGTGATGGAATATGAATTGAACTATTCAAAATTCTACAGGATGATGCTGTGAAAGTGTTACTTGCCTTATGCCAACGCATTTGGAAAACTCAACAATGGCCAACAGACTAGAAAAGGTCAGTCTACATCCCAATGCCCAAAAAAGGCAGTGCCAAAGAGTGCTCCTATTGTCAAACAATTGAACTTATTTCACATGCCAGCCAGGTAATGCTTAAGATTCTACAGGCTCGACTACAACAATATATGGACCAGGAACTACCAGATGTGCAGCCGGGTTCCGCAGGGGAAAAGGCACAAGAGATCAAGTTGCCAATGTCCGCTGCATAATAGAGAAAGCAAGAGAATTCCAAACAAAAAAATATTTGTTTCTGCTTCATAGACTATTCTAAAGCCTTTGACTATGTGGATCAAAACAAAATATGGCATGTCCTTAAAGTGATCTTAAAGAATCTGTGTGTCAACCTAGAAGCCAGGGTCAGAACCCAACATGGGAGAACATAATGGTTCAAGATCGGAAAAGGAATGCAACTTATATCCAGAGTACTTTATGCGTAAGGCTGTACTGGATGAATCCAAAGCCGGAATCAATATTGCTGGACGGAATATCAACAACCTCAGATACGCCGATACTACTCTTATGGCTGAAAGTGAGTAGGAACTAAAGGACTTATTGATGAGGGAAAAGGAGGGAATGCAAAAGTTGGCTTGCTGCTCAACGTTAAAAAGATGAAGATCATGGCAAACGGCAATCTCACTTCCTGGCAAATAGACGGGGAAGAAGTGGAGGCAGTGACAGATTTTATTTTCCTTGGATCCAAGATCTCTGCAGATGGTGACTGTAATCATGAAATGAAAAGATACTTCTGTGGAGGAAAGCTATGGCAAACTTGGACAAGCTAGTAAAAAGTAAAGATATTAAACTATCGACAAAGGTCTGCATAGTTCGAACTATGGTATTCCCAGTAGTAACACAGCATGTGAGAGCTGGACCATAAAGAAGTCTGAGTACCGTAGAATTGACGCCTTTGAATTGTGGTGTTGGAGAAGACTGATTAGAGTCTCTTGGACAGCAAGAAAATCCAATAAATCAATACTTCAGGAAATCACGACAAACTGTTCACTAGAAGGTATGATCATGAGGCTGAAGCTCAAATACTTTGGCCATATCATGACGACAGGATTGCCTACAAAAGACTCTGATGCTGGGAGAGATTGAAGGCACAAGAAGAAGGGGATGACAGAGGCGGCGATGGATAGATGAGGTCACTGAAGCAATGAACATGAACTTGATGGAACTCAGAGGGGCAGTGACTGAGAGATGCACCTGGCGTGCTGTGGTCCATAGAGTCACGGAGAGTCGGACATGACTGAACGACTAAACAACAACAGCAACAAATGGTCTCTCACCAAATTGATGCATCAATCCATCCTATTTCGTGGTCTGACCATGATCTAGTTAGTATATCATTATGTGAACTTTTGCCAAAGGGTCAATCCCTCTAATGGTCCTTAAATCCTGCACTCCTTAATGATCATGTAGCCAAAGAAAAAATCTATGAAGCACTAGTGGATTTTTTCTCACTGAATAGCTGTGGTGAAATAGATGGGATGGGGGTTTGGGCAGCACATAGGGCAGTAATAAGAGGGGTCTGTATCCAACTAGCTTCAGCTGCAAAAAAAATCAGACCAATGTCAGATAGATAAACTGAACAAGAACATTTCAAACCTCCATAAATTGTTCTCTTCCCAACACTCACTTTAAATTTACTAAATTCTTTAGGTTCTCCAATAAGCCAGACACAATGCTGGCAAGGAGACTTCGACAGCAGAGGGCATACTCATTTATTCCTAAATTATTAACTCAAGAAAACAATATCATACACCAACCAAATCAAATTTCAGACTTTTCAACAATTTTACACCAAATTATACTCAACTCCCACCCATTCCGGAACACAAAGTCATAAATTCCATATTAATGATTTTTTTGCGTCAATTAAATTCCCTCAATTCAAACCAGCTGAAATAGAATCTCTAGCATTCAGCAGAGGAAATTAGAATAGCAATCAAGGCTACTAAATCACACAAGGCCCCTGGTACGGATGGTTTCACGAAATATTATTATAAGCAATACATGGAGACTCTTTTACCCCATCGTCATCTTCTATTCAATGATTTTCTTTCTAATAACACCATGAAAGGGGAATTTCTGAAAGCAAAAATCATTGTGTTGCATAAAGAAACAAGATCCCATGCAGTGTTGTAGTTAAAGGCCTATATCGATTAGTGCAATAGCACTAAGGGAATCCCCAAATGTTCAAGGAATCAAACTGGGGGGTAAAGAATACAAACTCAGCCTCTTTGCGGATTACATCTTACTTACCATTACAGGTCCGTTAATTAGCCTAGTTTGTTTCAAATGCTGAATAAATTTGGCCAAATATCGGGTTTAAAAGTAAATACAAATAAAAGTGAGGCCCTTAATATTTTCTTACCCAAACAGCTTGAACAACATTTTTCTTTTAAATGGTCCCCAAATCATATCAAATATTTGTCAATTCATATCCCCAGAACCTCTAAATTAATCTATGATGCCCATTACACCAATATGTTTAAAGAAATTTACAAAGAACTCCATATCTGATCCCCACTCAAAATATCATGGTTATGTAAAATTCCTGCCGTTAAAATGAACACGCTTTCTAAATTGTGATATCTTTTTTGGATTATCCAGACGACAATTAAATGAAAAGACATAGCTGCCTTACAAAAAGCAATTTTAAGTTTCATTTGGGGCAATAAGAAGCCTAGGATAAAGCAACCATGACGGCATCAAAAAAGAGAGGAGGATTAGCCATACCTGATTTACTGATATTATAAGTCAGCGAGATTAGCCCAAATGACCAAATGGTATATTAAGGACTCTCCACCAGTGTGGGTCGAAATAGAACAACCAGTGCTTCAGGAACAAAATATAATACTGAATCAGATACTATGGCTCAGTGTACATCATGTGATTAGCCTGAAATCATTACCATTGTGTATAAATCACTCCATCACATTGTGGAAGCAGATTAAAAAAACAGATTGTTAGAAGATGTTCTGTGGCTATTACCACTATAGTTACCCTATAAAGACCCATAAATCAATACAAATTCCCTATCATCTTGGTGGGTTAGGCAACAGATTACAATTGTAGCAGATGTACTGTTGGAGTGTCAACATTGGTCCCCGATGGAATTTGGTACGCGTTACCAACTGCCCACAAAGAATGGCTTAACTTGATGTTGATTAACACTAGAATAGGTCAAATTACAAAAGACAATAAGTTAGCTAGTAAAACTCCCTTTGAACAAGGTTGCTCGCATAATCCAAAGGGTAAGAAAAACATCACAACGGTTTACAACTTTTTAAATGATAAGGTCACTCCTTGCAAATTGTCCTACAGATCATCTTGGGAAGCTGAACTTAATATGGCCCTAGATGATATGCAATGGGGACAAATTCTTAAAAATGCAGCAAACTCCTCCTTAAATTTTACACTGAAGGAAAATGCATACAAAACCGTCATGAGATAGTATCTTACACCAGCTAGACTTAAACTCGCAAATCACTCTGCTCCATGGGATGTAACACAATAGGAACTCTAAAGCACATGTTGTGGGACTGTCCCAAAATTAAACACATTCGGTCTGCAACTTATAATACATTAGAGACATTATGGGATACGAA
The DNA here is from genome assembly GCA_027410445.1 of Discoglossus pictus. NCBI lineage: Eukaryota > Metazoa > Chordata > Amphibia > Anura > Alytidae > Discoglossus > Discoglossus pictus. The sequence goes on along the minus strand of CM050168.1, from coordinate 207,130,380 downwards.
TATCCCTCAAAAACCAGAGGAGTTACTAGGTTTACCGATTTCAGGGTTACCAAAAAGCGCCCAGTTCTTATCTAGTCGGATATTCCTAACAGCCAGAAGCATAACTGCTAAACATTGGATGGGCCTCATGTTGGGATATTTGGACCCTGAGAGCTGACAGGTGATGTTGGTAAGAGCTTACTTCCTTGGTCTAGTTACCCCCCACCCCCCCCCCACTCACCTTTATTTCCAATTTTTCAGCTCTTTTCTCTGTTTTACTTTTCTTGTTTGGTTACTACTAAAGGTTATCTTAGAAACACTATGAGAGGGCTTAGATAATTTAAAAATAATACAAAAAAGTAACTGAGAAAGGATTGAAGACAATATGTTTATGTCTTAATATATCAATGTAATATGTTTTTTTGTTTGTTGTTTTCTCAATGTTTACCCGATTTGTGGTATAACCTTCTTTTCTTACAATAAAAATCATTTTAAAAAAATAAACAAAAAAATGACAAATTGGAACCACGTTTAATTGTAGACCTAATGATTTTAGAAATAAGTACAGTCACTTGAGAGAAATCACATATCTGCCCTATAAGTCACTTTTTATGATTTTATGTACAGAGCGCATTCAATGTTGAGGAATACTTAATAATGCTCATGATTTATCTGTGTTACTTGTAAAATACTTGTGTAGACATTATAGGCTCCATTCCATGCTTCCGAGTTGACTCATAAATCTCTACCTATTCCAAAACACATAAAAACTAGCCCTATGAGAATTGATGCTGAATGATGAAAATGTTCACAAAATTGTAATCCACATGTAGTTTTCCCATTAAAATTTTCTCCAAGCCCCCAGAGTTTTTACAGGGTGTTTGAGGCAGGGTGGTAAATTTTAGGTGTCATAGTGGTCTATAGAGACACTTAAGGTTATAGTTAGATGGGGGATCTCTGAGGATAGCACTAGGGTTCCCCCGGCTCAAAGCACAAGGGCAGAATTCTCCCACTTTATTGCTATTATTGGGGTGAATCCATGCAATCACCACGCTCATAGGAGGTAGCCGGTCATAGACAGAAGGGTCAAAAGCCCCCTTCATATTTTCTTATTAATATTTACCTCCTTTCCTACTTTGGAAAGGAGTTTATATAAATAGGGGAAAGGGAGGATGTTAGGGCTAGTGTAGTGTGTTAAACTAGTGGATACCAACCAATCTGTTGCATTGCGATGGAGACTGTGGAGCTTCAGCCTCAGAGTCTCTGCGAGCAAGCTATGTGCACACATTTGTGTAAGAGAGCAACCTATGCTGAGGGGAGCCGTGGTGGAATGGCTCCCTAGAAACCAAAAAAAAGCTCCCAGTTACTAGTGAGCCATATCTGTCTGATACATGTTAGACTGGGATGGAAACCTGTTTGTTACTTTTATTGTGTTTCAATAGTACACTATTAGTGTGCTCAGCATGTTTAAAATTCACAAACAATTGTAGTGCAAAGGTTAAGCCAAACTTACCATGTTCAATGATGACACATTTGGAAATGGTAACCACAGCACAGCATATATATTAAGGCTTGAGATCCCATGTTTATTCAGTGAAAGCAGAAAAGTAAATGTGCAACGTTTCAACTCTCCGATGTACATTTCAGCCATAACTGGAATTGTCAGCATGTTGCCTTTTGTTTCCATAGACATTTATTAAAGGGCCTCCTTCTAGATTTTCACTGATGCTCTTACTAGGCACCTGATCAAGGGGACACATGAGTGCTTAAAGGACCAGTAAAAGCCCCATATAAAGGGCTGTCAGTATATAGCTTGCCCTTCCAATTTTTACTCCCAATTATATGCGACTACTGTCCTTTTATATAACCTGCCACTTTAGACATCCTAAAGGCAAACTCCTAAATTGCTGTACCTACTAAGAACACTCATTACACTACACGAACGGATTCTGAAGTTCATAAGGGTGTAGTAAAAGAACCATGGTCATTAAAATGGCCTACGTCAATAAAATGAAAGTAGGCCTACCTATTCCAAACCTATCTATTCCAAACCTAATGTACTATAAGGCATCTCTTCTTGCTACTCTCACTACAGCAATGGCTCTCAACCTTTTTTTATCTGATTACACTCCAATGCTTGTGGGATTGCCTTTGAGATACAGAACATAATTAAGAGTGATACTATATGGAGAACATTATAGATTCATCTAGTTTTGCACGGATTTGAATATAATACATTTAAAGACAGACAATTTCATCAATAATCTTTCCATAACTATAACTAATGGTAATGGCATGTTTAAAGTGTTAGACTCTTCTCAACCCTCTTTGTTTCTGAGAATGTCTTAGGGACCAGCGACCGGAACATCTGTTGACTCACAATCATGGGTGTAGGAACTTGGGTTTAGGGGACATACCCTCCCCCAGATTTTCCATGTTTGCATGTAAGTATATATCAGCCATTTTATGGCTTGGGCAAGAGCCATAAGGAATTACAAAAAAACAAACGCCATGCAACAACTTGATGATTTGGAGAGATAAATTGTACTATAGTTTCTCTTCCAGTATTTCCACAGTTTTACTGATTATTCTTAATTCCAGTGGGGTGACTTGCGTGGCACCCCACTGGAATTCAGAGAAAACTAAAGGCATTATATTAAACTATCGACTTGCTCGTCAAAAAATGACGGCAATAAAATTGTAAGGCAGGTTTGCCACAGAGAGAAAGTGTTTTGGTGGTCTGAGATCCTTGTGCGCTCATTATGAGGCTGGCGCAGAGCGCCTTTGGCTCTCAACGCGTGGTTCTGCCCTGGTGTAGTTTGTGTCCTATGAGCAGCGTTGGCGCTCCTTGTGGGTGGCGCGGAGAAGGTGTTTGTGGTTGTTTGCGCTAGTGTGGTGTTTTTTGTTTTGTTTTGTGTGTATCTTTTTTTTATGCTAATTAATTAGTTAATGAAATCATAAATTAATATACTTTACCTCTTTGTAATTAATATATGCAGCAAGGAATGTGCTGAAGAGCTACCAATCTGTTTTGATGTTCCTGCAGCATATAATGTAGATTTGCAGTGTTGTTGAGGTGTAAGTGTCAGCAATGTGTGCAGTGTGTAGTGTAAATAGGCTGCGTGCACGACGGATAGCCGTTTGTGTAGCTGGGTACTTCTGCATTCCGTAAGTTAGTGTTGTAAAAAGGCGGCGAATGTGTATGTGGTACGCGGGTGTGGATGAATTAGCGTCCTTGCTAATAGTGTATCTTATACCTCGGACGGCTTTTTGTAAAAGTCGTATGTGCTTGGTGGTGATTTGTGGCTTTAGTGGTCGTGGAGACTCATTTTCGTATCTTTCGGCGGCCATTTTTTCTCTCGCTTCAGGGATTATGAGTGTCTAAACTCGTTAAATTGGACTTAAATTGAGGTGTAATCTCACTTTAATGTTTTCCACTTTGCGCGGTTTGGCCGTTAAGGTTGTATTTTTGCAAGTTTGTAATGTTTTTTTTTCTAAGTCCCGCGGCTCAGATTTTTTTTGTGTAAGTCCGTATTTTTTTTCCAAGTCCCGCAGCTCGTATTTTTTTCTACAACTCCGTATTTAGTCATTGTGTGCTTGTTTGTTTTTTTGTCAAAGTCCCGCTTCTCTTAGTGTTGTAAAATGGCGGCGAATGTGTATGTGGTAGGTGGGTTTGTATGATTTAGCATTCTTGCTAATGGTATATGTTGTTGGTCGTACAGGTTTTTGTAAAAGCCGTATTAGCTTTGCGGTATTTTGCGGCTTTAGGGGTCATGTAGCCTCGTTTTCATTTTATTCGTCAGCCATTTTTTCTCTCGCTTAGGGGATTTTCGAGTGTCTAAACTTTGTAAATTTGACCGAACTCGAGGTTTAACTTGTGTTGCAGAGGTCCTGGGTGTCCCCCCTTGCTGTGGGTAAGGTTTTTATTGTATTTTAGTGTGTATTTTTGTGTTTTTTAATGTTTGCCGCTGTGCACGGGTTGTCCGTTAAGGTCGTATTTTTGCGTGTCCGTAATGGATTTTTTCTAAGTCCCGCGGGTCGTAATGTTTTTTGTGTAAATCCGTAGTTAGTGATGAGGAATCGATGGAATTGAAGCATGTTTGTTTTTTGTCAAAGTCCTGCTTGTGGGGTCGTTTGTAAGCGGTTGTGAGGCACCATAGAGCCTCCACCTCCGCATTTGAGGCTCATGGCAGCCGACGTGGGAGCCTCCACCTCCGCTAAAGTGGCCCCTCCCTACGCCCCCCTACGGCGCTCATCTCCACCAGCGCAAGGAGCGCCTTTGCGGCGGGCTCGCTACGCAAGTCTGCAAGCATTAGCAACAACCCGTATTGTTCACAACTATATATGTGATACTTAAAACTAAAAAAGTCTAACATCATCACACTGTCTGTTAGGTCTACATTGTCCTTTTTTTCTTTACTTGGGCACTTTTTTGTCACAGGAGGTGAGAGTATACACTTTTTTGTTATCTGAGGGGATAAGTGGCAGATCCCCAGTTCGCCAATTATAGTTTAGGGTTTATCAGTTGGCAGGACAATGTACACTATATAGGAGAGCAGTAACTTTAGGGAGCTCCAAAGCTGCTACACCAGTATTTGTAGGGAATTCAGCATACGTTTATTTTGTTTGGTTTTTTTTTTACTATTTAAGCACTTTGTGTATTAATTCAGATATTTATCCTGAGATTAAATGTATACATTCATATCAGTTAATTTTGAATTTCAAATCGGATATATGCAGTGAAAGTATGTTGATTCATTCACTAGCACAGAGAGCACTTTACTAGTTAATAACTGCCATTGGTGTATTGGTTTACTATAGCCATAGTTTAGATATACATTGATATTTGTGTACTTTAATGTCCTTGGCACTTTATATGACTTTTGCCTTGCAATTGCAATTTCATGCATCAGATCAATATACCTGTATAGTTATTACTTTTCAGCTGACTATCTTTCACAATGTGAGTCCTAGGGATTTAATTAATTATTGATGTATTATACTGAATACTGTACAATATATTACTATATTTGTTGAGACGGTGTATATATTTTTGGTATTTTTTACTTGTTCGTATTTTATATTTTATTTACATTTTTTGTAATAAAAGTTACATTTTAAGAGGTGGTCTTTATGGAGATTTACTTACCCAGTAGGAGAAATTCTTGATGGCAATATTGGGTGTCTTTTCTTTCTTTTGAAATCATTTTCTGATACTTTATTACACTCGCCATTTAGATTGTCCTCTGTGAAATCTAAGTATTTCATATTTTATTATTCTACACTATAATTATGTATAATGGATATTTAATATAAAAGAGGTCTCTCTCTTTAGAGTCAGTGTTTTCAACATATCTGTAATTCGGTCTGTCCATCTGATATAAATTATGAAAATTGACTTCTTCAATGTATAATGACAGCTACTGATACTGTCAATAAAACATGTTTAAATAAATGGCTTCACTATAATGATTGAGTTGTTACACCTCTTACTCAAGAATGTAATACAGAGGTAATTCTCAACATATGGGGCTCTATACCATGGCTTCTGTGATAACTCATAGCTACAGAGCTTTTAGAGCAATATTGTGGAGCTTTTGCAGGCTCCTGCAAAAAAAGTATCCCATAAAATGTACTTGGTTCACCCTGAGGCTTTGCCCATAGATCTCTAGCTTGAACGCATGCTCTAAACCTGTTTAAACTATACCCATAGGAGACTCAGAGTCTGAATCTCAGCAGTATCCATAACAACGATATGGAATGGTACCCATTAACATGAACCCACCAGACTAGCTCTAACATTCTACCTTATCGCTATATATCTATGTAAGCCCCTTCCCATGACAGGGAAGGGGTTAAATAATTAAAAAATACTCCTCTGACACATTACTTCTTATCAGCCCATGTATACCACAATACTCAGGGGAACATTGGGCACCCTTCTGCCCACCCCTTATGCAGTGTGATCCTCTATTCCCACCTAATATTAAGCCGTTTCTATGGAAGTCCAAAGGACCTCCATGTTGATCTAAAGTATAACCATGGGGTTTCTTTTGGAGCACAATGGCACCTAACATAACCCCATTACTATGGGGCTCCTTATGGACTCCCATGGCACCTAATACTAACCCCTATACCACGGAGGTCTCTAACCCCCTACAATAGGTGTCCCGACGTACCCCCATGAAATCCTTACTTCCACCATAGGGGTACTTGTGGACCCCAATGGATCCTATCAACCATGGGGTCCAAAAGACCCCCAAATTCCCTTACACTAATCCTAAGAAAACTATTAAATAAAAAATAAAAAAACATAAAATAAGAAGCATTACAGAAAAAAGAGTATATAACAAAAACAACAAAGAAAACAACAATACAAACTCTATAAATCAATGCTCTGGTCCTCAATCTCAGCCCTCGATAAAGCATCCATGTTGCTAGAAGAAATCAGTATTCTTGTTGCTTGATTGAAGACCCTTATATCTCATCTTCAGCCCATTGAAAGTACCTCCACCTAAATGGATCTCTTCAGCTGACTAACAGCTTTCTTATCTTGCATTATATATAAATTTTATATGTCAAACAAAGTGGTGTAGGAGCCAGAATAATTCTGGTGGGGGTGATACAGCTCATAGTTAACACAGCACGTAAAATAGCTTATTTATGCACACATACAAACATAGAAAAATCTGGGGGGAGGGTTGTCACCCCAATCCTCCCTAGTTCCTACACCCATGGTCAGAATCGAGTATTTGAATTGCTCCATTCCCATTCTGATTAGTTAGCCTTTAACCATTCATTAAGCTCCATTTTCCACTATTTTGATAGGCTGCAATGTCAGCCAATCAGAATAGGGATTTATTCTAGTGTTACTCATTTCTGATTGGCTATGGAAACACCCAATCAGAGAAGAGAATGTTAAACTTTCTAATATTTGCTAATTGCTAGTTTATTCTATATCCTGCTGATTCAGAATATTGAAAATGCTGAGCTAGCATTTTTATTTGTTTGTAAAATTACATAAATTTTACTTTAACTCTATAATAAAAAATCATATGCCGCTAGGAATTTTTTAAAAAGTGTTTATTTTGAGTGTTATACAAGAACAGTTATCACATTTAAAACCAATAAACATTCCTCAACAAACAGTGCTCTCATTATATTGTTATGATTTCTCATCCTTGGCTCGTGTTCCATAACTCTTTATTTCTTAATTTTCATTAACAATGAAAAATAATAAGGCTACATAAACATAATTTTTTTTTGTATTCTTAAATATTTTGAATTCTCTTCTGACAATAATTGGGTTACTGGTACACAGTATTAGTTTCAAGATGTGTATACAGTTTTTAAACATGACATACAAAATATGGTAAATATTAAATAACTAGAGAATTGCCTGTCAAAAAATGATGGCAATGAACTTGTAAGGTAGCTAATGCTGTTTGGTGTATAATAATAAACTATATAATACATTAATAAATGAATATACTTTACCTATTTTGAAGCATTGTGTTGAAGAGCTGGCAATCTGTTTTGATGTTGCTGCAGCATTAGTGGTGTGGAGCTGCTGTGTAAGCGTGCTGAATGTGTGCAGTGTAATAGTGTGCGTGCACGAGACGAAACCGTTAGCGTAGCTGTGTACTTCCGCATTGTTCTAAAATGGCGGGTAATGTGTTTTGCGAGTTTAGAGTGCTGTAGCCTCGTTTTCATTTTGTTCGGCGGCCATTTTTTCTCTCGCTTAGAGAATTTTTTAGTGTCTAAACTCTTTTATTTTGAGTTAAATTGAGGTGTAACTTGCTTTTTTGAGGTCCTGGATGCTCCCTCTTGCTGTAGGTAAGCTTTTTATGTATGTGTTGTGTGTATTTATTGTGTTTTAATTTTTTCATGTTCGCGGGTTGTGGACGATTTTTGCGAGGTCGCAATGTGTGGTAACGCGTCTCGTATGTTTTTTGCGTTACAACGTAAAGTTTGCGAGTGTCGCAGTTGCTGGCAAGGAGCGCCTGCGGCGCTCCTTGCCAGCAACTGAGGCCCTCGCTTTGCGAGGGCCGAGGGGTCACTACGCGAGACCTCAAGCGTTAGCAACAACTCGTATGCTCACAACTATATATGTGATTTCACATTATTATGAGGGTCATTTTAATATCCAATTTTTTCAAGTGTCAAGCAGCCTTACAGCTAAGTATAAAAGTCTACATACAGTTTATATGGGTTGATAACAGGTACAGACATCTTACTGGAGGTTATTTATTACTGTATGTTGTAAACTTAAATACAAACATGGGATCTTCATTGGTTACTTACAAAAAAGCTTTTTTGAACTAGAAAAAATATTTTAAAATTCTTGAGGTAGTATGTTAGATATACCTAGCCATTTTTAGTAGCCATAAGTAAATGACTGCTTCGAATCATCTAATGTAAGTTTGCAGTATATTTTAATTGGTCAAATAATGCACTGAAAATGAATCTACAAGCATAAGTTAATAATTTTACAGACATGTTGAGATGAAAAAAGATATGATGTGATATATTTTCAGAGTGAGAGCATGGGGTTGAATGCTTCATTTGCCCTAGACAATAGTGTAAAGTAGATCCCCCTATGCATTCATTCATTTGTATAGGATTAGTGTATACTGTCTGTTTGGAAAGGTCAGTGCTGTATTGTGTTGACTGCAGCTTTCGAAAAGAATGAATGCCATCTGCTGAGACAGGGCAAGCCTGGGTGTGATTTGTTGTATAGGCTAAAGCACAGAAAAAACGTGTAAATCATAGTTCAAGCCATTGGCGCTACCAGCTCATCTACTCATTTGCACACACCATACCGAACATACATGCTGAAACCCATACATTTCCACATATATTACTGCCACTGAGTAGCGGTAAAGGTCTTGGGCAGTTACATTTGGTGAGTGCAAACTAGTCTCTTTTGTGGTATTCCCACCGAGTTCTAGCCAAGAGGGAATTATCGGGTTGGATTTATGCCTAGTGCACTGTGAAAAGCCAATATTCAAGAGCCACCCAACAAATCCTGCATGAAGCCATGCCTTTTATCCCTTCTGGGTTCTTTTGCGACCGTGTTATCCGGGAAAGGGATAGGAGAAATGGAGAGGGATCCCTTGTCAAACCATTAAAGTTTGAAGGTCAGGACTTTTCTACATTAAGAAAAGAGTGTGTTGCTAAGAAAAAGCTCTTTGAAGATGACATCTTTCCAGCTGGAGGTCAGTCACTAGGCTACAAAGAGTTTGGGCAAAAAGCCACAAAGGTGAAGAACATCGTCTGGAAACGTCCAAAGGTTTGAAAAAACATAATATATGTTTTGTTTTCTTGTTTGTTGATACAAATGTATTAGACTAATATTTGGTCTGATTAATAAATATTTAGCTATTGAATTATGCATGTCTGAAGCTGTTTATTTTGTTTTCGATACCATTATGTACGTGACGATTGGGAGAAATGATAGAGACTAGTAGGAAAGTTGTTGTATCAAAATCTCTATAACCAGTAGTGGAGCAAAAACTTTATAGAGATTTTGGTAATCAACTTTTCTAATATCCTCTATCACTTTTTCCTTGGATATTTGATTTTCAGATATCTTTTTTGGTTTCTAAATTCTTCACTCTCGGTGACACTTCAAAAGTTTAAAGATTCACTTTTCAAGAAAACAAAGAGTTGTAATCCCAAAATATATTTTAAATTGATTGCAAGTTCTTTTTCATAAGTTTATAAATCTAGATAAAAAAACTCATATTAAGCAAAATATAGTAAGAAGGTATTTTAATAGAGGGGGCTGTCAGCACCTAGCAGTATAGAATACTATAACGCAGTGATGTTGTCTAATATAGTTAAACTCTCCTCCCCAAAGCCCATAGCTAACCAGATGCAATTAGAAGAAGCTTTACTGTATCCTATACAACTTGAACATCTGGTCTAGTTTAAGGAACACACATTTAAGGCACAGCTGAATATACCTTTAACTATTAAATCAAGCTTTAAACTTTGTGTTCGATAAAATAGTACTAAGCAAATCTTAAAATTTCCTTCTCTGATAACTTTCAACTTGAGGAAATGGGGAGAGAAAGGCACTTAAAACATTTGACGAGTTGATAAGGGACTTTAAAATCCTAATAAATTATTGGTTAGAATATAATTCTATAAAATATGTGCTTTCTAATTCATACTATACCTTGAATCTAGAAACCTAACAGAATTAAAAAAAAAAATGATTGTAGCTTGAAGAAAAGTATATGAATTCTAAGTGTTATAATATGATAAAACAAACTATTCCCAGAAACATAAAACTTCTAGGATTAGAGTATGGGAGAATGAAGTGGGCCAATAATAGAATGGGACAGACTGGAATATAGCATTTGATATAACCACTATGGTAACAGAAAAGTGTATTTTAAAATGATACAAAGATGGTACATGGTACCTTCCCTTCTAGCAGGAATAGCCCCAGATAAATATCCAGATAAATGCTTGCTCTCACTTACATAAGTAATGGTCTTCCAAAAAAATTCAATTATTCTGGTCTTCTTGTTATACCCATATTTTAAGTATGATTGATTGCAAATTGGAATTATCCCTTATACAAAGTATGTTAGCAGCCAAATAGTCTATAGTGAAATTTTGAAAACAACCTACTATTCCAACTTCTGATATGGAACAAGCATTAATAGAAAAAATTATCTAAAAGAAATAGATTTTTGGAAACTGACTAATAATCCTTTTGATAAATCTATAAAGAAATGGAAGTTATGGGATTTGCATTCAGTATAGTCTCCCTAAGAAATGCTCTGTCTCCGCTTTGCAAACTTACACCCTTATTACATTTGATTTGGCCAATTAAACAGGGCTCTATATAAGCACGTAGCAAAATTTTTTACAGAAGTTTTTAGTTAGTGAACTTCTATCCAAAAGCAAGGTCTTCACTAACTAAAAACTGCTGTAAAAAAATGCTCTGTGCTTATATAGAGCCCTATTCAATTGGCAGAATTGCAATTTAATAAGGCTGTTAGTTTCTTTTGTTGTTTTGTTTGTTCTTAAAAATGATATATTTTTAAGAGCTATTGCGTCAATTATTGCTATTGTACCTAATTTATGTACTTTTCATTTTATGTCTTTTTTGTATGTTTATATAAAATAATTAAAAAGGAGTTCAGTATGGTATATTTGTTTCTACAATACTGAATGTTTCTGAAGGAGTATTGAAAAGAGAATGAGGCTGATCTTGAAAGAATAACCTTAATTACCAAGAAAAGCTGTTACAATTTGTTTACTTTTACCTTTTCAATTATATCTTGGAACTGGTTGAAATTAATAAATATAGAACTAGATGCGGAAAAAAGACAGGTAAAAGAAATAGCAGATGGACACAGAATTTTGAAAAGCAAATACATTGTGTCTATAAATATGGATATGTATCTTACAACAGATTCAAATAATTTAATTTGCAATGCTTCATTTTTTAAAATGTTCTACATAGACTAAGTGTAACCCCTAAAATGTATTATAATTCTGAAAGAGAAAGGCATTTCAGGATACATTCTCTCCCTTTCTGCACAGGTACCTGACTGTGTGTTTACAGAAAGCACTGTGTATGTCTGATTGAAAGCTCAATAACAGGGCCCTCCATCCTTTGCACTGTTTGAAATTGTTCTTGACTTGTACTTAACCCCTGTATAGCGCTACAGAATATGTTGGTGCATTATAAATAAAGGATAATAAGGGGGGGTACACTGGATCAGATCAAATTGAAATTTGCTGCAACAGGATATTCATGGGTGATGGATCTCCTGTTTGAGATTCATGAGTGGTGGATCAGCTGTTTGAGATTCGTGGGTAGTGGATCTCCTGTTTGAGATTCGTGGGCAGTGGATCTCCTGTTTGAGATTCATGGGTGGTGGATCTCCTGTTTGAGATTCATGGGGGGGTAGATCTCCTGTTTGAGATTCATGGGCGGTAGATCAGCTGTTTGAGATTCGTGGGTAGTGGATCTCCTGTTTGAGATTCATGGGTGCTAGATCTCCTGTTTGAGATTCATGGGGGTAGATCTCCTGTTTGAGATTCATGGGTGGTGGATCTCCTGTTTCAGATTCATGGGTGGTGGATCTCCTGTTTGAGATTCATGGGTGGTGGATCTCCTGTTTGAGATTCATGGGTGGTGGATCTGCTGTTTGAGATTCATGGGTGGTGGATCTCCTGTTTGAGATTCATGGGGGGGGGGGGGTAGATCTACTGTTTGAGATTCATGGGTGGTGGATCTTATATTTGAGATTCATGGGTGGTGGATATCCTGTTTGAGATGCATGGGGGGTGGATCATCTGTTTGGGACTCATGGGTGGTGGATATCCTGTTTGAGAATCATGGGTGGAGGATCTCCTATTTGAGCAATGGCTAATTTCTTATATTAGCACAAGGTATAGAAAAAATCAACATTTTAAATCACAAACTTTTTTAATGGCTTGTTTACTTATTTATTATTATTATCTCTTCTTTCTTGTATTATGACAAAGTCGACAAAACTGCTATATTTTATGTCACAAGCTTTTTTAATGCCTTATTTACATTCATTATTGTTATTATTATCCTTCCTTTCAATATTTATTTTAAAAAACACAGGCAGAGAACACACCACCAAATAAATTGATTTTAAGGAATGTTTTTCTCTTATCATTATTGTAATGTATTCCTCAGCTTTTAATCATTCAAGGTGGTTGAAAGATATAAGATCATGTAACTTCTATGATAGATGTACTGTGAATGGGAGGTACCATAGGGGCTCTTCATAGAAATGGAAAATTGCCAGAAAAAGACACACAAGGGGCCATGCAGGGATAACAAATCCCACTGTAATGTTGCGTCTATTGTGAGTGCATTCCACACACATAAGCACATTTACTGTGGAAAGTCAGTTTGCTTTTCCAGTGAACTCCGAGAGACCTCCATTTTATCAACAAACTTCCAGCATTGTGAATATGAACTATATGTAGGAAACCTAGAAATAATTTCTCATATACAGACAGTATATTTAGTGATTGCAAAAAAATGTAGTTTTTAGACACTGAGGTCATTTGTTTCTATAATGTCTTTTTAATAGCTAACCTTGATAATAGGTAAAGTCTTTTAGAAAGCAGAAACATAAATATAGCATTTAATTGTAACTTCTATATGCAATCATTCTTTACTGCAATGTTCGATTTTTATTTCTCTGCTGTCTCTGTCTGCTACTTTCTTTGGAGCATATGAACAAATATGCTTTCTATTAGTCCTAATGGATCCTTACGCCTGTTTAAAGCAGTGACATTTTTAACTGCCACAATTCCATTGTGAGTATATGGCAGTTTTAACTGACACATTTTGTGTGTGTATAAAAGGTTGCATTAAAAGCAGGATTATTTTTCTGCATTATATACATTTTTTCTTGATTAAGTATATTTTAAATATATGACTACAGTACTTTATCATCCATTAAATACTGAAAGTGTAAGTGGTGAATTTGCTGGTGAATTTATGTGTCCACATATACGTGAGAGTGGCTGTAGCAGCATATTTTGTTTTATTCTGGTAAACCTACTCACATACATCTAAAATATTTGCACATTATGGCATAAAGAAATAAAGTAGGATATAAATCGGTTGATAAACTAAATGGGACCAGTTAAACAAAATAAACCACAGGCCCAGCCCACATTTTTTAATTTTGATTCATGACTTTGTAGTAAATGTGACAAGATATCTGTCTCCCATTGGGTCTATTACCTATATTTTGGCATTCTGGATGGATGAACACAATTACAGGAGGCTTTAAAATGTCTTTTCAAAAATAACTTTCCTATTTTTGCCAGTAATACAAAAATTACACATCAAAAACACATTAAAGAAATGTACAGACCTAGCTCTCATTGGAGCACTAACTTCACTGTAACAGCTAAACCAGAATGGAGCAAAACAAAAATAAACAAACATTTGTACTGGCCTTTCACTTTAAAGTCAAAGCTTCCACACTACAGATTGCTCATCATCTCCATGCTTCTGAATATCTGTCTTTCTCCAGCTTCAGACTCCAGTATAGACATTCCTCTCTGGTGTCCCTCTTTACAGCTCCAATACATCTCTCTGGATTTTTCCTTGGCAGCTCCAATCAAATTTTTCCCACAGTATCTTGAACAGCCTCTCCAAGGCTAACGACCCCAAAAGAACATGTCTCAATTAGAGGCTCTCACTGCAAGGCTGCCTCAATGCTAGGCTGCAGTTTATTAAATGCCCACAACCATATAATAGTACCTATATTTAAAGGCTGTGTCCTCCTGAGCAAATCAAACTTATCCAGGAGTTAACTCTTTCACACTCCCGGGATAAACCCTGCTCCAGGAGATAACTCTTTCCCACATCCATGGTCTCACTCTTTCACCCAACTTACAGTACTACTAACTATATTGATCACATAGTTGATGGATATGAACTGCAGCCATGTTAGTGAATAAAACGGGTTAGACCCTTATTCTTAAAACACTGCAAATAGTATCCACCCAAAACTAGTCGCGTGATCTAAAGGTGTGCAATGGAGGTGTTGTCATTGAATATTTAAGAAAAGATGCATGTCAGAGTATAGTATGTGCACCAGAATTAAAGGATCACAGCACAATGAAAAAGACAAAGAGCATAATTAAGTCATACAGCTGAATTTTAATTAGAAAAAATAAATAAAATGTAATGCCACTGCAGGACCGTGAAGGGATTCATGATATATTGGTTTAAGTTATGTGTGAGAGGGTCTTTTTTTTCTGGAGAGCTGTGCTTGCATTGAATGATGCAAGGGGTCTGCTGGTAAGTGAGACGGAAGGTGTAGGTGTCACTTTAAATTGAATCCAGTTATCAAACAAAAGCGCTGGACTTCTACTTGTTCCCTCCTCCTACATCCCTCCCTCCATTGATAACTACAAATACACACTATCATCCTGTAATCCAGGATGAAGTGGAACAAACACAAAATGTAACAAAACCAAATTGCAGACATGTTTTCCATTAAGTCCATGCAATTTTCTTAACAGAAGCATGTGAGTGCTCCGCTTCACACATAAACATGTACTAAATAGATGTTATATTGAAACTAATATTTAAATGACCACTGTGGTTAATTTTCTCTGATATGAATATATACATTTTCTTTGATTTTGAATAACTAAGCTTAAAATATAGACTTGGCACTTTGTTTCTATTTTATACCATAATATTTTTATTGCAGGCATCCATTTTTTTAAACCAGGTATTATTATTCTCATAGGAGGGCGCATCCTTGCAAACTAATGAGCTTTCAAACAGTGGTAGTAATTGTACAGATGGACAGTTTCCTCCCAATACATGAGGATGGAGGTAATAGGAATAACTTTACTATACAAGAGCCCCAAGTTTATACGTTTACAGAATATGTTGGCGCATTACAAATAAGGGGTAATAATAATACATTTTAGTGACTTCAAATACCAAGGGCCAATAATATCCTAAATGTTGGTCTGCTATGTTTACAGTCAAAAGTAAATACACCAATAATATTATAACAATGTGTTACTGTATGACAATGATATACATGTAAAAGATCATTCAGTGTAATTGTATCTGTAGATCCTCAGGACTGTGTGAACATAAGAACATACTTTAAATATATCACTGTCCTTAGTACACTATAGTACTAGGATGGTATTTCCCTATAAATTCATCAATACAGTTAGTCACAGTTTTAAGCATATCTAAACTACAGCTAATACATGCTCATTGCCCTGTTCATAATAGTCTGACAATTTAGTAAAGTAACCTGCTGATTCCTGCCCGTAAAAAAGTGTAGAAATGCTGGTATAAACTCTGCTTAATCTTTAAGGACCACAGACATGTAGGGCTGTGTATACCTCCCAGGTCCTCTGGGGTAGAGGGAGGAGCTCCTTGACCCAGCAGGACCAGGGAGATGTGGTTGGAAGGAGTTAGTTGGGGTGTGGCCTTTTAAAGGCTCTTTTTGCACTTTTGTGCATTATGCCCCATAGCGAGCCACGAGTGAGGTACCCACCCGCACAACCTGGTAGAAGAAAAGGGAAGGGTTTATTGCTAGGAAATTTGTTAGGCGGTTATGGTTGATTTTGTAGATATTGTATTAATGTTTTTTGTAAAATAAATATTCAGTACATATATAAAAATGCTATTTGTTGTTACAGAGGGGGGTGGTGAGGTGAGTCGCCAGTAGGTGAGTTCCTACCCTATAGTAGAACGGCTGTACCATCACAGTAGACCCTGGATACCGCATACAGTCTCTGGCCTGGCACCTCCCCTCAATAGTTTATTTATTTATTTATGGTCACTCTTCATGGTTACCCATCATTTTGTTTACAGATAAATGCTGTGTCCTGTTTTCATTATTATTATTAACCTTTTTTTGTAATGTGCAGATATATTACGCAGCGCTAAACAGGGTATATATAAGGCAAAAACAAACTTCACAAATTAGGAAAGAATGTTATTGAGATTAAAGTCAAACATACACATCGCTTTCTCTAAAGCACCCAACAAGACTGAAAACTCACCAACTTACAGTCTAAAAGGTATGCGTGAGGTATAGAAAAGCTTGGGCATTATATATAGTGTAAATTACGGCCGAAGGTGATAAGCTTCTTTACATAGATACGTTTTCAGTGAGGTTTTGAAAGATTTGAGATACGAGGATATTCTAGTGGAGCGAGGCAAGGAATTCCACAGAATAAGGACAGCACAAGAAAAGTCAGAAGGTGAGACGGTGAAGAGGAGCCAAAAAACGACAAGTTATCTGGGTCTGTTATTATGGGTTGCATATCACTTGAGTCATGTTTTAACAATAGGAACTAGCAGCCTTATTAAATTGTGATTCAGTAAATTTAAAAGGGCTCTATATAAGCACAGAGCATATTTTTTTACAGAAGTTTTAGTTTGTGAACTTCTATACAAAAGCAAGGTCTTCACTAACTAAAAACTTCTGTAAAAAAATATGCTCTGTGCTTAAATAGAGCCCTTTTAAATTTACAGAGTTGCAATTTAATAAGGCTGTAGATGTTGTTTGAAATTTTGTGTTTGTAGTTAAGAAAATGTATATTGAATTATTAAAAATTCTAAATACAGCTTAATTACAATGATCAGACTCTGCAACTGGTCTCCTTCCACTATAAAGTCAATGAGGGTAGATGGCTTTGTCTTGCAGGCAGTGCTAAATTTTCAGGTGCAAGGTAATATCAGCACAATGCTCTCCATTGGTAGGAGACTTTGGCCCCTATTCAATTGCAAGCCTGCAGTTGCCTTCATACCGGCCGTAAGTCTGGGCTTGAAATTTGCAACAGTTACAGAGCAATTCAATTGAACAACCCCGCAGCTACCTGGTCGAAAGCCTAAATCATAAACCATGCACACGTAAATAGTATTTCAGAGCATGATCATGATTAATTAAGGCCGTATCTACCGATTTAGAAACAGCCAATAGTAAATGAGACCGTCATCATGACGTCAGTAAAACATGGAGGTTAAACCACAAAGAATTAGAGTTTAGGGGTCCGATATCCGATCGGACTCGCAATCCGCAATGTACAAAATAATAAAAATGAATGAAGGAAATGTTCGAACCCATGTGGGTGGCCTGATATGTATTAACTCCTTGATTACCGAGATTGATATATCACAGAAATGAAAAGTAAAAAAAATATTTTTTATTGCAGATTTGCTGCTTTCCCCGTCTTTTAAAGTGCAGTATTGATTTTTTTTATTTGCATGTACAGTGCTACCTATTTGCGAGTCCAATCTGATACTGGTATTCGTAGGATTTTCTTCTACATTTGCCATTTATGGGTGTGAAAACATTTGCGGGCTTGAGGAATTGTAGCAATTGAATAGCGATTTGCGATTGTAACATTTACGGGCTTGAAAGATCAAAGGCTTAGATGGGTTGGAGTTACAATTTTGACAACCACAGGGATTTTCAGCATGTAATGCGCAAATCATTTGCAGGTAGCTAAAATACGCCAATTGAAAAGCACATTTGTTTACGGGCTACATTACAGCTTCCAGTAACTTACAATTGCTGAAAATTAAATAGGGGCCTTAGTGTGTTAAAGCGAGCTCCATTAGCAACAACCTTTTTCTGTGGGTGTAGGCTATGAATGATTATGTAGCCTCTAATCTAACAAGATTAGATTATTTTTAAAACACTTCATGTCTGTCTCTTAGCTAACACCCTCCTCACCTGCCCTCCTGAACAACCTTATCTTGCTGAAAATTTTAATTTAATATTGAATAATACAAAATATTACACAATCATTTTATTAATAATTAATGCATGAGATTAAAAAAAAAACGTAATCTAAGGCAAATATTTCATGCTGCTCTTTGTCTGACTCCTGTAATTTATTGTTATCTGTGTGAGTTAAAGATTTTTTATTTGTCTCTCTATGACATGTTCGGCCCCTTTTTACATAGGCACAGTCACCCCAATAAGTTTTTTTTCAAAATAAAGAACATTAAAAACTGTCTTTAAATTGTAGTACACATTTTTCTCTAAAGTAAATAATTTCTGAGATATTCAGCATTGATTGTGCAACTTCTGTATGTTCTTTAGTCTTTCAGTCGTGTCCAACCCTTATGGACCGCAACATGCCAGGCACATTTTGTGTCTGGTGGTGCTTATCCATAAAGTTTCCATGGCAAAGATATCTAGTGAACTACAATTTGTCTGACCTCTCTGCAATAGCCTTGGGTGACCCTACCCTACAGTACAAAAGCCCTTTTACCACGACAAGTTAGTGATCCATAAGGGGAATTCCTGTATACTATTGTGCTAATTTGTGGCTCAGATTGTTTGATAAAGGTGGAAAGGGGATCTAACTGAATGATAACTGCAGGAGGCATTTTGTTCTACCACAGACAGACTGAGACCCTAATTAACACATGAAATCAGCTAATTAGTATTTGCTAGCTTCTCATGCACATAATCATACAGCAGAAACAATTTTGTTTATCTTAGAAATTATTTGCTTGGCTAGTACAAATTATAGCTTACTTTTCATGCTCTGAGAACACAACTTGATTTTGGGGTGATAAAATCCCTTTAATTTGCCTAAAATATTTGTTAGTTTTTATTAGCTTGATTTGGAGTCAGCAATTTTAAAGTTGGACCATGAAGCCATGATCATTTTCTAAAGGGATATAACTGTGGTTATGTGGATATATAAATATCTCTCACATATATTAAAAAAAACAAAAAAACATATGATCTCAACATACCAGCATTATAAGAGTACACATAATAAATTATCATTCTCAGATTATAGGTAGAAAAATTCTACCCAGAAATACAAACTGTTTGTTTAAATATTCACGTGATAGTTGTTAAGCACATGTACAATGAGACAGTTTTGAAAAATGCCATAGCTAATACTGGATATATCAGCAGCTGACTTGCAATATTTGGATATAAGCCACAAAGATGTCAACTTTGAAATACATTCTGGGAACCGCTTTTGCTTGAGTATTCAATGGAACCACTGGCTCTTAAAACAGGCACCAGTCACCAATATATTGCCAATTACATTATTATTTACAATTTGTAGTGCATGTATATAATGTTATGAAAGCTTTCTCAATCACAGAGAAGTTTCAAATTATTACTAATTAACAGTTTAAGCATTAATTCCAAATTCACAGAAACATTACATAATTATTAAATGCTGACATGATTCTTAAAAGTAAATTGTTTGGGAATTTTAAAGGGATACTATAGACAACATGTAAAAAAATATAGCCTTTCATTTACTACTTTTTATATGGAATTACAAGGCAGGACCTTATAAAATGATGTTATTTTGAATAGTCCTACTGAAAGCACTGGCACGAAGGACTGACTTATTTGCATAGATACAGCAAAAATAATGTTTGCATTTAAAGCACCCTTCTAATTGTAGTAACAAAAACAGAAATAGTTCTTCCAACTACAGCAACATTGCAGATAATTGTAAATAATGTAAAAACAATAAATTCTTAGTTTCTTAAAATATTTTGTCTGTTCTTAAACCATAAAGTGCCAGGGATTCTTAGTTTTAGCAGAACACATTTTCTACATTTTGCGAAACATCTGTTAAGACATTATTACTTTGAGTATATTTACAGCCTGAATTCAGCTTTTTAACAGTGTGTTTTTTATTTGTATTGTCCATTGCGTTTTTCAATATATGCAGTAAAAAAACTAACAACATATTTGTTCCTTTATTCAATATTTGTATTTTACCAAAATACATCTTAGCTTTGAAAGCTAAATTAATAATTAAAGCTCTGGGTATTCAGAGGAAGGTGATACTAAATATGTATAACATAAATAGAAAAAAAGGAGAGAGCGCACGCCTAGTATAAGGAGGTGCTGTAGTTAGACCTGAGTTTTTCTGTAGTAGTACTTCTTTTGGTCCAACTTTGTTTCATTAGTACTAAAAATGTATAGGTTCATATTTATGTATGACCAAAAGAGGCCAAAAATGTACAAGCAGTTTTTTCCTCTTAGTGGATCCTAAAACACACACTATGACACCAAAATAAACCTATATAATATCTATTAAAAGAACAAACCACATAGAATGTGTCTTTTTATC
Organism: Discoglossus pictus; assembly: GCA_027410445.1. NCBI lineage: Eukaryota > Metazoa > Chordata > Amphibia > Anura > Alytidae > Discoglossus > Discoglossus pictus. The sequence continues at coordinate 207,109,758 of CM050168.1, read as the reverse complement.
TTTTATTCAGATTATCTAGAGCACATTTCACATAAAGGATCTCATAGTTAGCCCACCCCCTGCCCTAAAATAAACTGACCTGTTTAATGAATACACAGCATTCCATGTGAATAAGATAGATATGAATTAAGGAAGAATAGTGAACCCAAAGTATATATTTTGAAGCCAGAAAGAGTGATTTACATGTTGTGGGGGAGAAAATGAAGTCTGCTGTAGTGGAAGAAGTATGCTCTTCTCACCCTTTACTACAGCTTCCACTCCTCAAATATTTTTTTTTGACAATGCCATCACCATTCCCACATCTTAGGCCTGTTGTCTTGGGGTTCTATTGGACCCTGCAGTCTGTTTCCTCACATACAATCAATAACCAAATCATGACGTTTTCATCTAATAGTGACTTGCCCGTCAAAAAATTACGGTCAATAAAATTGTAAGTGAGCTAATGCTGTTTGGTGTGTAATAATGAAATATATAATACATTAATAAATGAATATACTTTACCTATTTTGAAGCATTGTGTTGAAGAGCTGTCAATGTGTTTTGATGTTGCTGCAGCATTATTGGTGTGGAGCTGCTATGTAAGCATGCTCAATGTGTGCAGTGTAATAGTGTGCGTGCGCAAAACAAAACCGTTAGCGTAGTGGTGTACTTCTGCATTGGCGTAAAATAGCGGGTAATGTGTGGTATGCGTCTTCGCGGATTATCCGTAGTCTGTTTTGCAAGTTTCTTGTGGTGTTCTTGTGTGTGTTGTGGTGTTTTGCGTGTTTAGAGTGCTGTAGCCTCGTTTTCGTTTTGTTCGTCAGCCATTTTTTCTCTCGCTTAGCGATTTTATTAGTGTCTAAACCCTTTTTTTTTATTTAAATGAAGGTGTAACTTGCTTTTTTAAGGTTCTGGATGGTTCCTCTTGCTGTAGGTAAGCTTTTTATGTGTGTGTTGTGTGTATTTATTGTGTTTTTAATGTTTTTATGTTCGCATGTTGCGTCCGATTTTTGCGAGGTCGTAATGTGTGCTAACGTGTCTCATATGGTGTTTGCGTGTGTAGCCTCGTTTTGGTTTTGTTCGGCGGCCATTTTTTCTGTCGCTTAGCAAATTTGTGTTTTGTTTTGAAATCAAGGTGTAAGTTGCATTTTTGAGGTCCTGGATGCTCCCTGTTGCTGTAGGTAAGTTTTTTATGTATTTGCTGTGTGTATGTACTGTGTGAATTTTGTAATGTTCGCGAGTTGCGTCCGAGTGTTGCGAGGTCGTAATGTGTGTTAACGTGTGTCGTATGTTGTTTGCGTTGCGAGTTAAAGATTGCGAGGGTCGTAATTGGTGTGTCGTGTTGTTTGCGTTGCTACGTAAAGTTTGCGAGGGGCGCAGTTGCTGGCATGGAGCGCCTTTGGCGCTCCATGCCAGCAACTGATGCCCTCACAAGCTACCATCGCTACGACGCCCTCGCTATGACGCAGGCTCGCTACGAGAGCACGCAAGCGTTAGCAACAACTTGCATGCTCACAACTATATATGTGATATATATATATATATATATATATATATATGTGTGTGTGTCCCTAATTATTATTCTACACTGATAATTGTTCTAAGATGTGTATGTGTATGAACCTATTGTGATATACTTGTTTATTGTTAGAAATGTCGCGAATAGTTCGCCGGCGGACTTTTTTCGGCGAACATAGCATGTTCGCGTTCGCGGCGAACTGCGAACATATGGGAGATTCGACCCGCCCCCAATACTTTATCATTGAGCAAACTTTGACCCTGCATGTCACAGTCAGCAGACACATTCCAGCCAATCAGCAGCATACACTCCCTTCTACACCCTTCTACCTCATGGACAGCAGCCATTTTGGAATCATAAGTACCTTGCAGTCTTACTAAGAGGAGGGACAGTTTGGATGATACTGCATCAATAGGGAAAACCATAGCTAGGCAAGTTTATTCAGTGTCCAGTGCAGTGCTGAAGGACTCTTGTGCATTATTATTATTACTAGCGTATTGCAATGAGATGTGTATGTTTGGAAAGTTGTATAGTTATTAATATACATATGGAGCAGTTTGCTCCATAAAAAAGTGGTCCGTATTAACGGCTCGCCTCGCTATGCGAGGCTCGCCTGCAATGAGCGCCTGTGTGTACTGTCAGTGTGCTTGGTGCTGTGAGTCTGTGTGTACTGTCAGTGTACTTGGTGCTGTAGTTCTGTGTGCACTGCCAGTGTACTTGGTGCTATGGGTCTGTGTGCACTGCCAGTGTGCTTGGTGCTTTAGGTCTGTGTGTACTGTCAGTGTACTTGGTGCTGTAGGTCTGTGTGTACTGTCAGTGTGCTTGGTGCTGTAGGTCTGTGTGTACTGTCAGTGTGCTTGGTGCTGTAGGTTTGTGTGTACTGTCAGTGTGCTTGGTGCTGTAGGTTTGTGTGTACTGTCAGTGTGCTTGGTGCTGTGTGTACTGTCAGTGTGCTTGGTGCTATAGGTCTATGTGTACTGTCAGTGTGCTTGGTGCTGTAGGTCTGTGTGTACTGTCAGTGTACTTGGTGCTGTATATATGTGTGTACTATCAGTGTACTTGGTGCTGTGGGTCAATGTGTACTTGGTGCTGTAGGTCTGTTTGCACTGCCAGTGTACTTGGTGCTATGGGTCTGTGTGCACTGTCAGTGTTCTTGGTGCTGTAGGTCTGTGTGCACTGTCAGTGTTCTTGGTGCTGTAGTTCTGTGTGCACTGCCAGTGTACTTGGTGCTATGGGTCTGTGTGTACTGTCAGTGTTCTTGGTGCTGTAGTTCTGTGTGCACTGACAGTGTACTTGGTGCTATGGGTCTGTGTGCACTGCCAGTGTGCTTGGTGCTCTAGGTCTGTGTGTACTGTCAGTGTGCTTGGTGCTGTAGGTTTGTGTGTACTGTCAGTGTGCTTGGTGCTGTGAGTCTGTGTGTACTGTCAGTGTACTTGGTGCTGTAGGTCTGTGTGTACTGTCAGTGTACTTGGTGCTGTATATATGTGTGTACTATCAGTGTACTTGGTGCTGTGGGTCAATGTGTACTGTCAGTGTACTTGGTGCTGTAGGTCTGTTTGCACTGCCAGTGTACTTGGTGCTATGGGTCTGTGTGTACTGTCAGTGTGCTTGGTGCTGTAGGTCTGTGTGCACTGTCAGTGTTCTTGGTGCTGTAGTTCTGTGTGCACTGCCAGTGTACTTGGTGCTATGGGTCTGTGTGTACTTGGCAGTGTACTTGGTGCTGTAGGTCTGTGTGTACTGTCAGTGTGCTTGGTGCTATAGGTCTGTGTGCACTGCCAGTGTACTTGGTGCTATGGGTCTGTGTGTACTGTCAGTGTTCTTGGTGCTGTAGTTCTGTGTGCACTGACAGTGTACTTGGTGCTATGGGTCTGTGTGCACTGCCAGTGTGCTTGGTGCTTTAGGTCTGTGTGTACTGTCAGTGTACTTGGTGCTGTAGGTCTGTGTGTACTGTCAGTGTGCTTGGTGCTATAGGTCTATGTGTACTGTCAGTGTGCTTGGTGCTGTAGGTCTGTGTGTACTGTCAGTGTACTTGGTGCTGTTAATCTGTGTGTACTGTCAGTGTGCTTGGTGCTTTAGGTCTGTGTGCACTGCCAGTGTACTTGGTGCTATGGGTCTGTGTGTACTGTCAGTGTGCTTGGTGCTGTAGGTCTGTGTGCAAACAAGGTTCACAGCTCTTCAACACAATGCTTCCAAATAGGTAAAGTCTATTCATTTATTAATGTATTACATGTTTACTATTACACACAAAACAACATTAGCTCAGTTACAATAACATTGCCGTAATTTTTTGACGGGCAAGTCGCTAGTGTCATAATAAACACCATGAACATGGCGACCACTCTCTTGTGGGATTCAGGTACGTCCACGGATTCATCCTCCAAATATCTGAATAAGCCAGGAATGATATATAGAGGCCTACGGCGCTCATTGCCAAAGTGGTCCGTATTAACGGCTCGCCTCGCTATGCGAGGCTCGCCTGCAATGAGCGCCTGCGGCGCTCATTGCCAAAAAGTGGTCCGTATTACACATTATATAGTAATAATAATAAGAATAATAATAAAGCAGAAGACCTCCCCTGTGTCTCCCCCCCCACTCCCTCCCATGTGTCTCTCTCCCCCCCCTCTCCCCTGTGTCTCCCCCCCCACTCCCTCCCATGTGTCTCTCTCCCCCCCCCCTCTCCCCTGTGTCTCTCCCACCCTTGCCTGTGTCTCTACCCCCTCTCCCTTCCCCAGTATTTCTTTGCTCCCTCTCCTGTGTCTTTTCCCCCTTCCCTCTTCCCGGTGTCACTCCCCCCTCCCCTGTGTCTCTACCCCCCTCTCCCTTCCCGTGTTTCTTTCCCCCCTCCCCTGTGTCTTTCCCCCCTTCTCTCTCCCCTGTGTCTCTCCCCCCTCATCTGTGTCTCTTCCCCCTTCTTCCCTGTGTCTCTACCCCCTCTCCCCTGTGTCTCTACCCCCTCTCCCTTCCCCTGTGTTTCTTCCCCCCTCCTCTGTGTCTTTACCCCCACTCTCTCCTGTGTCTCTCCCCCCTCCCATGTGTCTCTTCCCCTCACCTCTCCCTTACCCTGTTTCTCTTCCCCCCTCTGCCCTGTGTCTTCCTCCCCCTCTCCACTGTGTCTTCCTCCCCCTCTCCCCTCTCCTGTGTCTTCCTCTCCCTCTCCCCTGTGTTTCCTCCCCCTCTCTCCTCCCCTGTTAGCTTCTATACGCATACATACATACGATAAGAAATCTGGGGGGGGGGGGGGGGGGTTACCCCTTACCCCCCCCCCCCCCCCCAGTTCCAACACCCATATGTACTGTATAATATTGTATTGCATTATGTTATATTATATCACTAGCGACTTGCCTGGCACAAATGATGGGGCAATAAAGTTTGAAGCCATGGCAATGCTGTTTGCCACACAATGTGATGCTTTTTGAACTCTGAGGACCTTCGGCGCTCATTGTGAGTCTCTTCCCTCGTGTCCTTCATGTTTCGTGCTTTGCAACGATCAATCTTCGGCGCTCATCACAAAGACAGATATATAAGTACAGTGTTAAATATATAATTTTTTTTGTGCAGTGTAAATTAAAAAATGTATTCAGGTCTCAGAGCATAATAAAGTGATTTAGATTTGTAACTGCTTTGAGAGTGCTATCGCTGGCAGCCAATGAGCAGTAATCCAGATATATAACTGCAGAGTAAAAAGTAAAACATTTTAGTGTAGTGTAAAGTCTCCATTTTTATTTTCCATTACTAATTAATACTTATTAAATGAATGCACGATAATAACTATTGTGAATGAACAATTGTATTAGGAAGTGCGAAGCGTTAATGTATGTAAAGTAACCGCAGTGTAAAATATGCTATTAAGCGTATTTTTTTTATATATTTTTTTTTTAATAATAATGAATTAATGAATTACTAAAATACTTTACCTATTTGTAATTAATATATCCAGTGATCAATAACCTGAAGAGCTAACAATCACTGCCCATTGAAGTCTATGGCGGTTCGCCGATGTTCGCCGGTTCGCGAACATTTGCGGAGGTTTGCGTTCGCGGTCCGCGAACCGAAAATTTTAGGTTCGCGACATCACTATTTATTGTGTGATGACTTTTATTTGTAGTTATGGGACTAAAGATTAGCTGCTTTACCCTTAGGATAAATCTGAATTCAAAACAATTGGCTGGGTAACTTTCACTCTAAAGCTATAAAAGTATATAAAAAAAAAATCTAATTTTATTATTGCTATTTAAAAAAAAAAAGGTATCTCCATTAAAGTTCTTATGAAGAAAGTTATGCATTGATAATGGTATAATATTTGAAAAACATTTTTTTTAAACACGAAGATACATTGAATGATGCAAACAAATTAAAACTTAGTCCATTACTCAAGTGAGAATTAAACAGGAGATTACGACTTTTATCATTCCTTTTAATTGAGTGCAAAAAAATCCCCATTTTGTCTTGTTTTCAATTTATTTTATTTAATGACACGTGCTTTACCAAGGTTACGATTACTTGTGGTGTTTTGGGAGGTATATTTTTGATATGTATGTGACTTGAAATATGGGATGAATGAGAGTTTCTTGTGTCATTATGGGAGGGTATTGCAAATGGTATTAACAGAAAAAAAAATCCACACAATCCCTCAAAGTTGCTGCAATTTGGAGGAAATACATTAAACTTCTGTTAAATTACAAACCACATGCAAATTAATCTTTCAAAAAGTAGAATTTCCCAAGTCAAAATATGGATGTACGTGACATTCATTTAACAAAGTATTGTATGTGTAGTCATGAAAACCCACTTCTGTCATTTTGTTTGGTAATTTCAATAAAAAGGGGAAGTTTTGGGATGTACTGTGAAATTTATTTTCTAAGAATCCAATGTAAATAATAATTTCCCAGTAAAAACAGTAGTTTCCATCGAATTTGTTTCCCATTGTTTCAGCTATCTTATCTGGTCTCAATTGATTGAAATCTTTTTTCAAAGAACTACCATTGATATAAGACAAAATATTTTGGAAAATAATGCATATTATTATTATTATCATCCTTTATTTGTAACGCGCCAACATATTCCATAGCGCTATACAGTGGTAGAATATAACAAAAAACACAATATTAATACATGGCAAAAAGTGAAGGGCCATGTCTTTGAGCTTAAAATCTTACGTACCCGATGCTTTATTACAAAGCACCTTGTAAATTTGAAAACTTGCAAACTATGGGCCCGCTACACACTTAAAATCCCACTTAATATTGCTACATATTCTGCAAATATTGCTTTTTGGCACTAATGAATTCTTAAGTCAATAGAAATGTATATAAACATTTATATATAAAAAAAACACTGAAAGCCAAATTTATGAGTTCAAGGCATTTACAAGTAGCTACTTGAACAAGGCTATTACAATCTAAAGGGAAAAGGAGAGACCTGGAAGAGGAATCAGGGATTTGAGTTGACCAGAAGGAGAGTGACAGATCAAAGTGAGAGATTAGAAGAGAAGACAGTTCTGAAGCAGTCAGACAGGTGTAAAGATTGCCTGGGTAGAACATGTGCATGGTTTTGAGGAAATTTCATACAGTAGGAGAGAGTATGACGAAATCCATTCTTAAGTGCTGAAATGATGTGTCAGACTGCACACTGACAGGACTGTGAGAGAGAAGTTACAAAGAGCAAGGGAGGTTGAGGTGTGTCAGGAGAGCATGGATTTAATTAACGATTATATATTTCTAACAGCTTTAGGACATGAAAGTGGTAGTACAAAGACCTGTACTATAAAAGAACAAGAATGCTAGGTGGGAGGGCAAGTGGGTCCAGTTGAAAGCAGAGCAGAGGAGAATGCAACTAGACTGGGTCTGGGTCCAGGGTCTGAGGGAGAAAGGCTTAGCTAGTGTGCAGGGTCCAGTTAAAAGCAGAGCAGAGATTAGATATTACACAAAGTTTTTCTTTAGTGGTACAGTCACTGCCTTGTTTATCAAGCGTTTTCTCAACAGGACGTGGTCTTGTAGACTAAAGATACATCCATTAGTCACTAAGATTTGCCATGCTTCAGTAGAAGTAGATGAATCATACTCTGCGCTCAATATAGTTTTTCACTTGTAGAAGTATGTAAACAGAAATGGCAAATCCAGATGCAGCATAATTGCATGGAATAGTTCAAGAGGTAAAGTCTTTATGTATTTTATCTTCTGTCTGCAATCATTTTGCTATTCTCAAAGGTAGTCTTGCAGGTAGTCTTTAAGGGCAAACTGTAAATATGCATCTAAAATGGTCATTTAAGGACAACTCAAGCACCTACAGCTCTCCTGCATACTGAAAAGAGCATTTTATGTTAAAATGTTTGGATACTACATAGTTACATAGTTACATAGTGATTGAGGTTGAAACAATACTCCATCAAGTTCACCCTTTTTAGATCTCCTCTGGCCTTTGTTATATTAATTGTTAATTGTTAATTACTTGATAATTGATCCAGATGATGGCAAACATAAAAAAACAACATTAAAAACATTGCCAATTGTCTCAAAACTGAAAAAACAATCCTTCCGAACCCATTATTATTTTTATTATTATTATTATTATTATTATTATTATTATTATTATTATTATCATCATTATGGAAGTTAACATGGCACTTATGGCTTGTATAATATAAAACAAGTTTTTGCACAGTTTAGGAGTAACAGACAACAACCTAATATATTAGTATTATAACAACAACTAACAATCTGATATAAGGCAGCCAATTTCATATTTAAGGAGAACTGGCATTCTTTTTTTTATTATTACTTATTCACTCTGGAGATATATGGACATACTTTTATTTTTGTATACTATTGTTTCATCCCTATTAAACAACTTCATATAGGGATTTTACTATTTTAGTCACAGGTTGCATTATTTTGATTAGTATTATATATAGTCTAAACAAGAAAGTCCATATCCATTATATTAATGCTTTATAATGTGTTGTATCCTTCAGATATCAATCACATATAATAGTTGTCAAACTGCGAGATGTCAACACGCTTTGCGTGGTGCATACGAGTTGGGTGATGAGCGCCACAGGCGCTCATCGCTTGCGAGCCATTAACACGTAGAACACGAGCCTCGTGAATCGAGATGAGCCGTTAACACGTAGCACTTAGGCGATGAGTGCCGAAGGCGCCCATCGCTGCAAGCCTCGTGAAGCGAGGTGAGCTATTAACACATAGCACTTAGCCGTGAGCCTCGCGTAGCAAGGCGAGCCGTTAATGCACTACAACGCATTACAACTATCAGCACAAACGCGATGAGGCAATGAAACACGCGGGACTTAGCCACAAAACACTTCTTAACGCAGGATCGCCTTGGCCTGCAAGCGGTTGACAAATGCGGGACCTAGAATTTTTTTTTTACGAGACATGGGACTTAGAAAAAAATACAAGATGCAGGATTTTTTAAAAAAAAGATACGAGAAGCAAAAAATTACGAGATTAACGGACAAACTGGGAACACAAAAAACAATAAAAACACACTAAATACACAAAAAAATGACAAAAACATCACAGACCACACAGGGCAACAGCCAGGATGTCTGGGAGTGAGGTGGAACGCAAATTTAACCCAATTTAAATGATTGTCGCCACTCGAAAATCGGCTAAGCGAGGAAAAAAATGGCCACGGCCAAAAATGAAAACGAGGCTACATGACCCCAGACAGCGCAAAACCCTGCCAAATGCGTAGCACTTTACACATCAAACTACGAACTAGAAAATACACTATTACAAAAGCCGGAAATGCTCACGACATTGCTAACACATTGCTAACACATTAATAACATTACGACATTAATAACATTACGACTATACAATCCCGCTTTACACAATAAACCAACGGCTTTACCTCGCGCTCACAGCCTATTTATAATGCACACTTCAAACATTCATTACACTTTATAAGCAGGGCACCAACACTCACAATGTATATTGTATGCAGACGCAAAATACAAACAGATTGTTAGCTCTTCAGTCTATTGCTGGCTGCATATATCAATTATAAATACTTAAAGTATATTCATTTATTCAATAAATAATTAATTAATAGTTAACTAAATATACATAAAAATATATTTCTCTTTTTCATGACTCATGAAGGTGCTCAGAGAACCAAAAGTACACAACAGTAGAGGCTCGCAATGAGCGCCAAAGGCGCTCAGCGCAAGCCTCGCAATGAACCTTGAAGGTCCTCAGGGTACAAAACGGTTTCCATTGTGTGTCAAACGGCATTCCCATGGCTTAAAATGTTATAGCCCCATCATTTTTGACGGGCAAGTCGCTAGTAAATAAATATAAGAGCCCATTCTGGTCTAGTCACATGCGTTTGTTTTGTATTTAATGGGTTTACATAGAATGAAAGCTAATTTTTACACATTCCCAACATAATCAATACAACCAGAGCTTACAGATGTATGCTTTTTCAAATATTATATTTCATACATTAGCACCCACTCCCTATGTAAAATATGATACAGTAACAAGTTGGGACATACAGATTGATATTGGTATAGTATAAATGATTAATTTCTCACAATCCGCTATCACACATGCATATGTAATGTATATCCACATCATGAATGTGTAGAACCAACTTATTTTTGCTATATGATCTTATGAATAACTAAACTTATTAGTGGGAACATGTTTTTAGTAAGTAAATTTTTTTATACATTCTGTGCATTTTTATGTTTTATAACAAATTATTCTTTACAACAGTGATCCATTTTCTGTTATCAGCTAGTTCTGTCTTTCTCTGGAGAATTTGTCCTTGTAATCTAAACTGCTACTGAAAGCTCTGACAGCTGTTGATCCCACATTAACATTGTGTAGATAGAAACTTCCTGTTCAACCAATATATCCTCCCACCTTAGGAAGTTGTCTACCAGTATCCAAAATGGTAGAGCATCATAATTTGCATATAAAATGTAAAATATTACAGGTTGTAATTTTTTTATTTTCCATGCTAAAAACATTTTATATATTTTCAGCTGTTATTCTTTAATATGGTATATTTAAGATATTTGGTCACAGTTATCCTTTGCATTTTAAATATAAATACTGTATTTCTGTCTTCATTACAGGAAATATGTGAGAATCCCCAGTTTATCATTGGTGGAGCAAATAGAACTGATATCTGCCAAGGTGATTTAGGTAAGACAGATCATCATTCTTATTGCTGAGAAAGATAAATATTAACTACGGTTCAAGAAAAAAGTGCACATTTTTGTCAAGTATGTACCAAACTAACAATATTAGCAGCTGTGTAAAATGTAGAAATAAAACATTGTTTTGGGAAATCTGGACTTTTAAAGACTCTGTGAGTACAGGAATCCATGTTGTGTTTGTTACATCACTTTCACAGAGCTGAATCATGAGGGTGTGTGTTTTGGCAATCAGTGGAGAAAAGGGTGATCCATAATATCAAATTGAACCCATTGTTATATTCTATGAAGCATTTTCCAAGTTTCTAATGCTTCATGCGTATGACTATGCATGCTAAATATTCTAAATAAAGTGAAATACTCCCCTATGTAAAATAAAATAAAGGGCTCCAATCTAAATCAATATTCATTGTGATGTGTGTATGTGATGATCCTTCCCACTTGTAGATATTAATGCTGTGCACAGTCATACACATGAAGCATTAGAAACATGGAAAATGCTTAACAGAATATAGCAATAGGTTTGATTTAGTAATATGGATCACTTCTAATAAAATCAAATAATGTGTATGCACCATCACACAATGTATTATTCTGCCATGATTTTACTTTTTATTCAATCCATATATTATTATTAGAAACCTCACACATTTTCTCTAATATTTGAATTCATTTATTTTGGCTTACACTATGTAGTAGCACAATTGAATATCACATATTTTAGAAGTCAGAAATGTTCAAATAGTAATATGTATGTAGTTATGTATCCTGTATACATACATACATATACATACATATACAGTGGATATAAAAAGTCTACCCACCCCTGTTAAAATGTCAGGTTTATGTGCTGTACAAAAATGAGACAAAGATAAATCATTTCAGAACTGTTTCCACCTTTAATGTGACCTATAAACTGTACAACTCAATTGAAAAACAAACTGAAATCTTTTAGGTAGAGGGAAGAAAAAATATAAAAAAATATGTATCATTTTTTTACAGCACAGAAACCTGACATTTTAACAGGGGTGTATAGACTTTTTATATCGACTGTATGTATATGCATACAAATAATTTGGTTGCATTATTTTATCAATAGATATGTAAGTCATAACATACTGGTCCTGTCATCCATAGTACAAATATACTAAAATATTATATGTAAGCATAGATGTACTGTGTTATTGAAAATAGGATCAGTGAGATATGTATAGGTTTCTAATATAGTTTCATTGATGTAGCACAGATAAATGTAGATGATATTTACCTGTTGAATTAACTGATATATACAGTAGTTATAGAATATATTGTCATTGTATATAAAAATAGTGTGGTAATTATTTGTTGGTTTAGTCCACTTGAATACATTGTCAGTACATACTAAATTGTATTCAGTCCAAAACGTTCCACGCAGAATCTGATCTAGTACAAATATGTACATAGATTATTAGTAAAAAAAATACTTTACATATAAGCGGCTGAGATCCATTTGTTGGTTCCACTAATATGAACATATTAACACTCCATATAGACTTGGACCTCTGTTGTAAATTAGTAAGCATACAAAATAATTTTTGGTAACTATGGTTACCAGAAAGCTTTAAAAGGGCTGGAGTGATGTGGTACGCCTTCTCCTTTGACAAAGACGGCTGATGATGTAGAAACACGTGTTAGAATTGCTAATGCTTTTCTACAGAGAGACACAATAGGAGTTCCAAGATCAGATTGTATGTGAAAGTTTGATTATGGGTTCACAGAGAAAATAAAAAAACAGAGCTATTAAATTTGAAGCCTGTCTCAGCAACGGCAAGCCTGCAAAGACATACATATAAGAACAGTAGTGTGTGTATATCTGCATTTACAGTGCTACGGATTGGACTTTAACCCCCTAGTGGGTCCTCTCTGGTACCCGTTGGCTTTTTGGCTCCATTTGTGGGTTACGGGCTTAAACGCCAGTGAATTCATTGCAATTTAATAGCGTGATTGGAATGTAACATTTACGCGCTTGACAGATCAAAGGATTTGCGGGCGCGAAGTTCAATTTTCCACATTCTGTAGCCTTTTTTTGCCCTTACCCCGCAAGTTTTTGGCGGGTTGCTTTACAGGGCCAATTTAATAGCCGCAAGGCTTGCGGCCTACGCTACAGGCTGCGGTTTTACGCGTTCAGGGAATTTAATAGGGCTGTAAATCAAGATGGCATTTATACAAAATAAAAAGCAAAGCTAGAAAGAGCTGGCAGAGTTGTACTGAGAATAAAGTGATATCCACAGTTGTGTGGAAAGAGCTAGTAGCTAATAGAAGAAAAGCTAATAAAAAGTTGGTTTAATACAGAAACAATGAAAAGAAAGGCTTTAATGTTAGTTACTATCAAATATTTAGTCAGAGTCACATAAAGCCGAGTGGCTGATAGCGCCAATTATACAAATGGTAAACTAATACTTTGTATGGATACAATGTATGTAATGATGTAGTGATAATTGAGATCCGAGACAGATAAAATATGCACATTTGAAGCGCAAATAATGATTTTAATAAAGTGCAGTTTTCAGTTGCATATAAAGATTGCAGTAATTAAAAGAAAATCTAAAAAATGCCAGTTGAAGCATATAAAAAATAGCCTTATCAATATATGGCATGATTCAAGTATCACATTACTGCAATAAGGATTAAAGTAAACAGGATTCAAAATAAAAAAACTGAAATGTTCAGTTGTGGCTTAAACACTAACAAGACCAGTACAACTTTGAGCTTTGTTAAAAAAAACTTTTATTAATATAATCTTGACAAAAGATACCCATATATACAGTCCAAGTCTAAAACTTTGCTTGGAGATCACAATCCAATCATAAGGTAGAGCTCTATTTACACCTGAAGTATTGCAGATCCACATCAATACCCTGCCAAAGTGTTTGAAATACTGTAAATGTATTACATACAGGAGATTTTCAGAAATACATATATATTTGAAGAAAGTGGCTACAATATTCTTTGTTAGAGGTGTTTCTGTACATTGGTTTTACTTTTAAAATTTACTTTTAAATGTGTTTCAATATTCATCTCTGTCCTATGATTACATTTCACTTGTAAATAACACGTATGTATATTTTCTAGTTGGAACTTATAGTTTTAAAGACTAATGGGACTTTCCTGGGAGATTTTTCTAATTTGCACAGTTAAAACCCCCTTAAACACAACCAAGGTTTAAATACTATATAATTTAGATCTACAGGTACTTTATCAATTGAATGCTATTAAAATGACATGTTCTTAATTAAACTTACACTGAAGTTTGCAATTTTTACCTGTCAATCAATTTATTGTCAATAGTTGCTAATTATTTGGGTTGGCTTATTAACCCTGCTAGCATGTTTTGAGACAGAGGGCACAGAGAGAAGGCACAAACAGAGAGAGGGCAGAGACAGAGGGTACAGAGAGAGAAATAAGGTTCAGAGAGATGGCAGGGGTGTAGGAACTGGTGGAGAGCGGATGGGGAGGAGGGAAGATTCCCCCAGATTAAATTAATAGGGGACACAAAATATAGCAAAATTAAACTTTATCATGAATTACTGGATTTGGCCACCAGAGGACACCAGCACTATGAAGCATGTATGTTTTTCCCATGAAAGCTTTGACCCATAATTTATCTTATAAATATACATAATAATTGGCACCACTGTTCCCTCTAAACTGTGAGTGCACACACGTACCCTGAGATGAGCGCACACAACTTAACATGGAGCGCACACAGATCCCTGGGGGGTATTTGATCTTAGTTTTCCACATTTATTTTTTCCTCACAGGGAGAGATAGATATCCATTGACCCTTTTCTTTTTGCCCTGTATGATTATTTTATTTATTATGTGCATTGAAACACTGTTTACAGTGCAGGGAAGGGTGAATGACATTGATGCTCCCTTTGAGAGAGAGCTGGTGGGCGTAGAAACGCATTAGGGCAAATCCAGATGTCTGGTTTTGACATCAGATGCCAATGTCCAACATTAGCTTGCTCTCACAAAGCATGGGCATCATTCACCCTTCCATGCTGTGTAAACAGTGTTTCAATGTGTGCACATAACAAATAAAAGAATCACACAGGGCAAAAGGAAAAGGGTTGATGGAGATCTATTTCTACCTGGGAGGAAAAAGTTCATAGGAAAACTAAGATTAAATAGGGAATTAGAAATTAATGTTCTTTCATATGTAATTAGTACCTGGTGACACCAGGCTGGTGGAGATAAAGACTGATTATATGGTGGGAACAAAGAACATAATCTGTGGTTAAATGACTAAAGGACTCCCCATATTTAGAAAGTCTGAAGGAGTTACTATTTAGTAAAAAATGGTGCACTTTGATGGTATACTATGAGCCTCATCCAATTCGGAGGCCGTAACTTATGGAATATAGTCCGTATGCCTGCGGGCCTCCTCTGGGCCCGAAGGGCGTTTGAGTTACGCCCATTCCAACAGCCACTTTGAACTGCTTTGCCCCAACTACAGAGGATGAAGTTGCTAGCCTGCTATCATCCACTCGCCTCACTACATGTCCCCAGGACCCTATTCCATCTCAGATCATCCCTCCCCTCTCTACCACACTAATCCCAGCTTTCACACACATTTTCAACCTTTCCCTAACTACCGGCAAGTTTCCATCTTGTCTAAAACACGCCACAATTACATCCATCCTCAAAAAGTACTCATCTGACTCTGACATTGCTTCTAACTACCGCCCTATCTCTCTAATTCCTCTGGCTTCCAAACTGCTCGAGCGGCTCGTCTATACCCGCCTTACCAGCTTTATTTCCTGTAACTCCTTTCTTGACACCTTCCAATCCGGCTTTCGGCCCCAACACTCCACTGAGACAGCTATGTCACCAATGACCTGCTTACTGCCAAGTCAAAAGGTCACTTTTCTATTCGCCTTCTTCTAGATCTCTCTGCTGCCTTTGACAATGTTGACCATCCACTTCTACTCCATATCCTCTCCTCACTCGGTATTCGAGACACTGCTCTCTCGTGGTTCTCATCATACCTACAAAATCAATCATTCAGTATCTCCTTCCCTGACACCTCTTCTTCTACCTACCCCTGTCTGTTGGCGTACCCCAAGGATCTGTCCTAGGCCCGCTCCTCTTCTCCATCTACACTTCCTCACTTGGTACCTTTATAAACTCTTTTGGGCTGCAATATCATCTCTACGCAGATGACACCCAAATCTATCTCTCAGCACCAGATCTATCCCCCTCTCTTCTAACACATGTCTCCAACTGCCTCTCTAGTATATCCTCTTGGATGTCCACCCACCATCTCAAACTCAACATGTCTAAAACTGAACTCCTACTCTTCCCTCCCTCTCCCACTGTGTCAATTCCTCACATCTCTCTCACTGTCAATAATGACATCATCACCCCCTCCTCCCAAGCCCGTTGTCTTGGGGTCCTTTATCCCTCATACAATCACTAACTAAATCTTGTCTTCTCCATCTAAAAAACATCTCCAGAATTCACCACTTTCTTACACAAGACACAACTAAAATCCTTATACACTCTCTCATCATCTCTCGACTGGACTATTGCAACTCGCTTCTTGCTGGCCTACCCACCATCCGACTATCTCCACTTCAATCCATTATGAATTCCTCTGCTAGACTCGTCTTCCGTACACAACGTTCAGTGTGGGCATCACCTCTCTGTCAATCTCTCCACTGGCTTCCCATAGCCTCCAGAATAAAATTTAAAATCCTGTCCCTAACTTTCAAAGCCCTCAACAAGAGCACTTCCCCATATATTTCTGGTCTCATCTCCAAATATTCCCCCAACCGCCCTCTTCGCTCTGCTAATGACCTTCTTCTTTCCACAACTCTTGTCACCTCCTCTCACTCTCGCCTTCAGGACTTTTCTCGTGCTGCCCCTATTCTCTGGAACTCCTTGCCTCGCTCCACCAGATTATCCTCCAGCCTCAAAACATTCAAAACCTCTCTAGAAACACATCTCTTTAAAGAAGCGTATCACCTTCCACCCTAACACACTCTCAAATCTCTCTCCCTCCTTTTCCTCACACAATACCTTTAGGATGTAAGTCTGCGAGTTACAATCCCACAAGGTGTTTTAGGAAAAGCACCATGGACACTGGATTCCAAACTCAAAGACAGGGCCCTCCTTGTTTTACTATGTGTTAATATGTATGTATCTTTGTCTTGAACGCATCTTATTACAGCGCTACAGAATATGTTGGCGCGTTATAAATAAACGATAATAATAATAATAATAATAATAATTTGAGAAGACTGCAAGTTATGGATCGATAGCGAAATTTGGAAACCATGCCATTGTATGTAGCAAGATCGTCATCATTACATTGATGGAAAATTGAGTTTGGATTTCAAAGTTCTCCTCCTTGAAACCCTTAACTTGTGGAGCGACTTTTGCCATTTGCGGGCTTGGAGGTGTGGTTAGCGAGGTGGACTCAATGAGCAATTGAATATCGATTAGCGATTTTAGCAATAGTAACTCTTTCGGACGTGAAAGATCAAAGGCTTGGAGGGGCATAAACATGCAATGGTAACCATCGCAATGAATTGCAATGAATCAGAGGCCGGAGCCCGCAACCCGAAATCCTATCAAAAGAAACTGAGTGATAGGGAAGTAAAAGATCACTCTTATTGACATGATTACAGCAATCAGAACTCTCAAGCAACCAGAAAAAAATGAATTATGTCCTTTAAATAATAAATAGGATTTACAGGGCTCAACAAATGCCAGGAGCCAGGTTGTTATGCCACAAAATGCTTACAGGTACCTAGATTGCATCCACTGTATGTCTCTGCAATTTCATTTTATCTGGAAGCAAAAAGGCATCAGTGTTGGCGTTACGTTCCCTGGGTCCAGCCCCATAACCTCCAGCTGAACATACCTGTGTGTAAGTGAGGAGTGAAAGCTGCTGCTGCTAGAACAGCCCTCACTGACAAATATAGAGCCCAATTCAATTGCAAGCCTGCCAGGATCGTGGCTGTATGTCTGCGGGTGTGCTGCAGGCTCCCGTTCGTCTCCGATTACGGTGCTATTCAATTGAAGTTACTGGCTGAAAGTCGACTCTGTAAACCATGCACTGGTCCATAGAAGTTCAGGGCAGGAACATGATCAATTAAACAAGCCCGAAACCTCCCATTTAGAAACAGCCAATAGAAAATGAGACCGCCATCATTACGGCAGTAAAACATGGAGGTTACATGTCAATCAATTATGTTCGGGGGTCCGATATGCAATCAGACTCACAAACCCTCAAAAAAAATAAAAAAATAAAAATGAATGCCAATACTGTTCTAGTCCATGTGGGTGGCCTGATATGTATTAACTCACTGATTTCCGAGATCGCTTTAACCCCAAAATGATACATAAAAATAAACGTATTTTTACAGCCGATTTGCAAGCTTGAGACTGTTGTGCAAATAATTATAATGTCTGTCATCGTTTTCACCGTTATTTACAGTGCAGTAATTATTTTTTATTTGCATTTTCAGTGCTACGAGCAGGTGTTTAACCCCCTTGCGGGTCCTCTCTAGCACTCGTAGGATTTTCTCCTATATTTGCCGTTTATGGGTGTGAAAACATTCGTGGCCTTGGGGAATTGGAGCAATTGATTATCGATTTGCGATTTTAACCATCGTAACTCTTGCGGACGGGAAAGATTAAGGGCTTTGGGAGGCTGTAAGCTCCGGATTTAACCGTTGCAGAGTTTTCAAGCCCGTAACCCGTAAATCACTTGGAGCCCACAAAAAGATTGCACTGAATAGCGAATTACTGTAACTTACAGCCTCACTTACATGCTCCAGTAACTTATGATTGCTCAATTGAATCAGGCTCATACTTGGCAGAGCATCCTATGTGCAGCTAATCTAGGCACAGAGAGAGACAGTGAGCACAGAGAGAGAGAGAGAGAGAGAGAGAGAGGGCACATAGAGAGAGGGCTTGCACAGAGAGAGAGGGCACATGGAGAGAGGTGACACACAGAGAATTCAGGCACAGAGAAAGAGAGAGAGTGGGCACAGAGAGAGACTGAACATAGAGAGAGAGAGGGCACAGGGAGAGAGGGCACAGGTAAGGGGCGTACAAGTAGAGTGGGCTTGAACAGAGAGGGCTTGTAGAGAGAGAGAGGGTGCATAGAGAAAGAGTGCAGAAAGAGAGAGAGGGTACAGAGACAGACAGAGATGACACATAGAGAGAGGGCAGAGACAGAGGGCACAGAGAGAGACCGAGTGCACAGAGAGCACACAGAGAGGGCACAGAGAGACAGAGGGCACATAGAGAGGGCACGCAGAGAGAGAGATGGCACAGAGAGAGAAAGCTGGCATAGATAGAGCAGGCACAGAGAGAGAGAACAAGTGAGAGCAGGCACGCAGAGAGAGAGAGAGGGGGCAGAGAGAGAGAGAGCTTGCACAGAGAGAGAGGGCATGCAAAGGGAGAGAAGGCATGTACATAAAGAGAGAGGGCGCACAGAGACAATGAGCACAGAAAGAGCGAAAGATCACAGAGACAGACAGAAATGGCACAAAGGTATAGAGGGTAGAGACAGAGGGCACAAAGAACATGCAGAGAGGGCAAATAGAGAGATAGATGACACATAGAGAGGGCAAAGAGAGACAGATGGCAGTGACAAGGGGCACACAGAGAGGGCACAGAGAGCATGCAGAGACAGAAGGAGGGCACAGAGAGACATGGCACAGAGAGAGAGTGGGCACAGAGACAGAGAGCAATAGAGCAGGCACAGGGAGAGAGGGCACTGAGAGTTAGAAGGAACAGAAGGAGAGCACGCACAGAAAGAAAGGGCGCTCACAGAGAGAGATGGCGCTCACAGAGAGAGAAGGCATGCACAGAGAGGGAGGGGATACAAAGAGAGAGGGTACATAGAAATAGGGTGCACAGAGACAGACAGCACACAGAGAAACAGCGCAGAGAGAGAGAAAAAACATACTTGCCACATAACATACACACAGACAGAACAGACAATTCAATATGACTAGTACCTTATATACTAAATGACGGTATCATATGTTATGTTTAATTGTCTTTTCTGTCTTTCTCTGTGCTGTCTTTCTCTGTGCTGTCTCTCTTTGTGTGCCCTCTGTCTCTCTCTGTGCGCCCTCTGTCTATATCTGCTCTGTCTCTCTCTCTCTCTCTGTGCATCGTCTCTTTGCGTGTGCATTCTCTTTCTGTGCGCCCCTCTCTCTCTGTGTGTGCCCTCTCTTTGTGTGTATGTGTGTGTGTTTGTGCTCTCTCTCTCTGTGCGCTCTCTCTATCTCTGGGCCTCCTCTCTCTGTGCTCTTTGTGCTCTGTATCTCTCCCCCTTCCTTTCTCTCCTTCTCCTTTCTATCTCTCTCTCTCCCTCTTTCTCTCCCTCCCTATCTCTCTCCCCTCCCTCTCTCTCTCTTCCTCTCCATCCCTCCCTCTCCTTCTCTCTCTCCCTCCCTCTCTCCCTTCCTCTCTTTCCTCCCATTCTCTCTCCCCCTCCCTTTTTCTCTCTACCTCCCTCTCCCTTTCTCTCTCCCTCCATCTCTTTCTCTCTCCACTTCTCTCTTATCCGCCTGCGCAATAGTGCGGTCAGCTGCGCAGGCGCAGTAGCGCAGATGGGCTGCCCAGGTGCAGTTGCGCGAATACCCAATTATTTCTGCAGTCAGCATGTGACTAATGCCTGCTCAGAACGCATCTCACAGGCATTACATGCTGCTGTTATAGGCCCTCATTCAATTGCAGTTTGGCCAATTGAATAGGCCTCTAAATAAGCACATAACATATATTTTTTAAAGAAGTTTTTAGTTAGTAAACATCTATCCAAAAGCAAGGTTTTCACTAACTAAAATCTTCTTTAAAAAATATAGGTTATGTGCTTATTTAGAGCCCTATTCAATTAGCCAAATCGCAATTGAATGAGGGCCATAGTGTATACCGTCATTTATGATGGGCAAGTTACTAGTTCTTAATAGTTTACAATGATACCAGAGAAAGTAATAACATCAGTTGACAAAAGAAACTGCATCCTGCTGCTAATAGGAGTTGACTTTAAAATAACATTAACTGAATAAACTATAATACAAAAATATATATTGCTTAATACATACATTTTATGAATACAGTCTAAATAACTTTCATTTATTATTGGCATCAGATATAAATGGCACAGGGTTACCAGGTCACACAATTACAGACTAGACTATTGTAGGAATTGGAGAACAAAAAAGATATTAAACAAATGTCTTTACATATTTTTTTACCATTGAAAGTTCTGCCAAGATGATGCAATATTTCTGTATTTTTCATAAACAATTGCTAGTAGTTATTTAAATAACAGAAGCAAGGTTGCATGTTATATTTGATATTATTGTTATTGAAATCAAAATTAGCTCTGTCATTTATGTGCACCTACATAATAAGGTGTCTCAGAGACAATTAAATATTTTTTTTATTAATATATATTTTATTTATAATGTACTGATTATTTGTTATACAGTATTATCTACTAAGTAATCACTTTCGTACCAATCATCAGTATAAACACTGGCAAAAAAATTGTTTGACAGTGGCAGGTATGATAATTACATGTCCTCCCACAGATAAATTATCAGCTATAAAGACCTACAGCAATGATAACTCAAAGCTGTCAGATTCCTTAATTGAAAAAAAAAAGCTCTCATCTGAGAATGAACAACACCTAAGTAGGTTTGCTCTGTAGGTCTGGTTACCCACTCACAGAGCAGCCTATTTTAGCTCACTTGTGCCCTTCCCAGGTAGAAATATCCTTTAGTGAAAATACCAGGCAATATTACCCTGAATAGGAGAAACAGCTAACTCCAGACATATGTTTTGGCCTCTGTGGGCCTCGTCGCTGAGGTGCATCTGTACTCCCTAAGGCAAAAAGAGTCAGAGGCGCTGAGTAATCAGCTAGACCTATAGAACAAACCTACTTAGGTATTGCTTGTTTTCAGATGAATGCCTCTGACTCTTTTTTGTTTAGTTTTCCTCATCCTAAGGGTGATAGCAAACTCCAGATGTGGACTCCTTGCTCACTGTGCCTTTGTGTGTAACATCTGCGTCTCACTGGTGAGGCCCAAGAGAGGGTGAAACGTAGGTCTGGGGTTTGCTGTTTCTCTTGTTCAGGGTAGAATTGCCTGGTATTTTGGTGCTGGATTACTTTTTGGAGTGAGACCAGGCTAGGATATTTCTCCCTGTGAAGTTCACACATGAGCTAAAAGAGTCTGCTCTCTGAGTAGGTAACCAGACCTATAGAGCAAACCTACTTAGGTGTTTTTCATTCACAGATGAGTGTCTCTTTTTTTCCTTTAAGGATATTTCTCCCTGTGAAGGTCACAAGTGAGCTAAACAAGGTTGCTCTCAGAGTAGGTTACCAGACCTATAGAACAGATTTTTCTCGGAGGAGCGCCTCTGACCCTTTTTGTATAGATTCCTTAAAGCGCCACTTAATTCAGCACAATAAAGATCTCCTAAATGCAAGTTGAAATACTTTTTAATTCTTTTAAATATGTGCATTTTCACTGAGAAATCAAATAAAATATAATCTCTGTTTACATGTGTAAAACACTGCCCACATGCTACTGCATTACTGCAACCAGTCAGTTTGCAGGAGTCTGTCCCTCATTCAAGTAAAAGGAAAGGTTTTTAGACTGCTTATATTTCCAGTTTGAAGGGAACAGACTTTGTAATACGTTTGACAGAAAATGCAGGTTTCTGTTCTTTTGCCTTTCTGGAATTTAAGCAACACATACCACTGATCTGCTCCGGTACTGGTGCTGCATGTAGTGATGAAAACAAAAAAATTATCCAAAACAAATCTATCTGTGCATGCATGAAAAATAGGTCAGCTATGGTTTAACTGGTCAGTGCAGTGTAAACTTTAGATGTTAGATGCTTTAATTGGCAAGTGTTTCATTTTTTATATAATACTGATTTGTCATAGGGTTACAAATATTATTCAAGAAACAGTACATCTTATAATTCAAAGCTTGACTGTTATTGCAAATGTCCCTAATATTATAGGTGAATCTATCCAAAAATGTAAATAAATCCTAAATTATTTGTAAAGATATCTGGTTAAAGGGATATAGAAAAGTTTTGAAAGAAAGGAGCTCATTGAAGATTTTATGAGATGCCAATTGCAACTATATATATATATATATATATATATATATATATATATATATATATATATATATATATATATATATATAAATATATATATATATATATATATATATATATATATATATATATATATATATGAGAGAGAGAGAGAGAGAGAGAGAGAGAGATCACTACATTGAAACAATAAACTGTATTAAAATATGTTGATGATTAACTAAATCTAAAATAAGTTAAGCTCTGTGTAGTGCTGGCTGGCTCTACTCTTTATTTATTGACACCAGCTGGAGTACCCAGAGCCAACACTTTAGTTTGACGACAGCATTCCTTAAGACCATATCAGTACTGCTATAGGTCTTAAGACCAATATATATTTCTTTGTGTGGTGGGCGGAGAAGTGATCTTTGTATTTTCTCAGAAGAGAAAACTGGTGCCTTATCCTTCATATGAAATGAATCTCCTTCCAAAGACTTCTCACGCATATGTTAGAGTAATCATCCTGTTCTTACAAAGATGCCCCGCAGTCACACAACATTCCACCAGTCATGTCTCCAGTACTGTAGGGTTCAGATTTACTACACCAGCTTAGATATGTGTCTGTCAGTTTGTACATTGGCTGCATCTCTCACTATCCGTAACATCATATTTGACATCTGTATGTAAGACAGCTAAGGTTACACTATTCCTTCATTAGATTGGCATATTGCATAGTAAAGGATGATGTATTCTAAATGACCCTGATCATTTCAGGAAACCAATGAGTATTGTTCAAGATACACCCACTCTGTCTCAGTCTTGCTCTCTTTTGCGTAAAGTTATAAACTGGAATAAATGTCATATCAAAATTTGTATCATTGGATACTGTCACGTTTTTCCCAATGATTAAATCAATATTATGCTTATTAAGGCAGATTTTACTATTAATTTAATTAGTAATATATTCTTTACTCAGCCCTTGTATACGCGTGCCTATTCACAATAAAAAGTACCCCACACATACCTAAACCCTTTTACACATACTTTCATTGAACAAGCATTACCACTTCCAAGGTGTCATGTATTTTCTGACATATTTTAAATGCAAGTGTAATGTCAGATTTGATTTATTTGGACTCTGTGACAGGACTAAAGTAGTTAGACTCCATGGTAAGATGCGGGAAGCAATGGGTCAAATATATTAAAGCAGAAAAGGTTGAACAAGCAGCAATCTAAAATAATTGTAATTAATCAGAACAGATATCTGAAACACTTTGTATTAAATTAGATTACAATTCACTAATCTTTCAGGAAGGAGTTTGGTGCCATGTCACGGCAGCTTCACAAGTACGTGCATTCCTAACAGTAGAGAAGACCACCTTCTCTTTGATAATTAATACAATTGAATAACCTCATTTGGACATTGGACTCTTTTTTTAATGAAGCATGAGAAATAAATGATCCCTTTGAAAAATGGGTTTAGATTTGTCTTCCAATATGGATTTCTACATGGTGGTGGGATAAGGCATTTGTTATCCCATTTTTACATCCTGAACGATATTTATTGTGAAACAAAAAAAACGGCAATAAAATTGTAAGGCAGGAATTGCTGTTTGCCACAGAGAGTAAGTGTTTTGGTGGTCTGAGATCCTTGTGCGCTCATTGCAAGGCTGACGCTGAGCGCCTTCGGCGCTCATTGCGAGCCTCTGGGTTGGTGTATTTGTTGTTATCATAGGCGCTTTTGCGCTTATTGTAATGTCCGCAGTGATCTCGTTTTGTTGCTTATTGCAAGCCTCTCCCCTGGTGTAGTTTGTGTCCTCGTGGGTGGCGGGATGAAGGTGTTTGTGGTTGTTTGCGCTAGTTGGTGTTCATTTTTTTTGTTTTGTGTCTATTTTATTTTTTAATGCTAATTAATTAATGAAATCATAAATTAATATACTTTACCTCTTTGTAATTAATATATGCAGGAAGCATTGTGCTGAAGAGCTAACAATCTGTTTTGATGTTCCTGCAGCATATAATGTAGCTTTCTAGTGTTGTAGAGCTGAGGTGTACGTGTCAGCAATGTGTGAAGTGTGTAGTGTAAATAGGCTGCATGCGCGAGGGGAAACTGTTAGTGTAGCTCGGTACTTCCGCATTCTATAAGTTGGTGTTGTAACATGGCGGTTAATGTGTATGTGGTAGGCGGGTTTGTATGATTTAGCATCCCTGCTAATAGTGTATGTTGTAGGTCGTACGGGTTTTTGTAAAAGCCGTATTTGCTTTGCGGTATTTTGCGGCTTTAGGGGTCGTGTAGCCTCGTTTTCGGGGGGTTTTCGTCGCCCATTTTTTCTCTCGCTTAAGGGATTTTCGAGTGTCTAAACTGAAATCGAGGTTTAACTTGTGTTGCAGAGATCTTGGGTGTCCCCTCTTGCTGTGGGTAAGGTTTTTATTTTATTTTTGTGTATATTTTTGTGTTTTTTAATGTTTGCCGCTTTGCGTGGGTTGTCCATTAAGGTCGTATTTTTCGAGTCCATAATTTTTTTTTTGGTGTAAGTCCGCAATTTTTTTTTTAAGTCCCCCGGCTCGTATTTTTTTGTGTAAGTCCGTTGCGTGTTTGTTTTTGCGTGTTTGTTGTTTTTTTTCGAAAGGCCCGCTTGTGTGGTCGTTTGTAACCGGTTGTGAGGCGCCGTAGAGCCTCCACCTCCGCAATTGCGGGCCCTTTGCTTCGCGAGGGTCCACATTTGCGGTCCAAAAGACGTAGGGGGTCGTAGGGATGAGCGCCTATCCGCCAGCGCAAGGAGCGCCTTTGGCACTCCTTACCAGCAACTGCGAAAGCATTAGCAACAACCCGTATTGCTGACAACTATATATGTGATGAGATATTAAGAGTGATTACTTAGTATGCCTTGTTCCATATATCAATGATAACAAAGACTTTTATAGGGTACTCAGCACCCCCTTAATACATGTTTACATTCCTTCAAGGTAATTGGGTCTTAGACTGGATAATCCGATTTTCATATGCTCAGTGTGTTCGTCAAGGGAATGAGCATATGTTAGTATGTCATTAAGGCCGGCCCAGGCAGCAGTCAAAAAGATTAGCCAGTATCCAGCGAAAAAATAAAATCAGAATGACAAGCTATCTTGGGTATTGGCTTTTCAGTGGGCTAGCCATTAACACCACAATGCTTTCTGATTTTGTTGTGCTTAAAAGACAACTGTAATTACCTAACAACAAGACCTAGATGTTTTAATCAGACATTGATCATTAGTAAAATCCATACTCACTGAAAAACAATGTAAAAAAAACATTTTTAATTTAATGATAAGATCAAAGATCAAATTCAGCTACTGCTAGTATTTACCATTTATAGGGGGAGGTGGCTTTATCTAGCAGGCAGTGCTAAATTTCAAGCAGATTAGTTGAAGACTTTGAGCCTCATTCAATTGCAGGCTCACAATTGCTTCCAAACATTTGGCTGCTGGTCACATTTTTCTAAACATTTTGATGTATCCAATGGTTTCTAACTTGCAACTGCCCTCTCACAGCCTCCACACACAAACCATGCACTCGTAAGTAGGATTTCATGAGTTTGCTCATATGGTCTGACAATATTTAAGCAAGCCTGTAATTTACCTCTTAAACACTTGCTATACTTCTTAGAAACATTAAATAAGACCGTCATCATGACATCAGTAAAACATGGATTTTATATTACAATTAATTAGTGTTTAGAAGTAAAATCATTAAAGCAATTGTTCTATTCCATGATATGTAGTAACCCCTTGATTCCCGGGATTGATATAACACAGAAATAAAAGTTAAAAATAATTATTTTTTATTACAGATTTGCAAGCTTGAGACTGTTGTGCAATTAATTATAATGCCTTTCATTGCTTTCCCAGGCCCTCATTCAATTGCGATTTGGCCAATTGAATAGGGCTCTAAATAAGCACATAGCATATATTTTTTAAAGAAGTTTTTAGTAAGTAAGCATCTATCCAAAAGCAAGGTTTTCACTAACTAAAAACTTATTTAAAAAAAATATGTTATGTGCTGATTTAGACCCCTATTCAATTGGCCAAATCACAATTGAATGAGGGCCCCAGTATTCTGAAGTACAATAGTGTTTGTTTATTTGCTGCTGCAGATATACGAACATGTGTTTAACCAACTTGTGAGTCCTATCTAGTACTCGTATCATTTTTTGATACATTTGTGATTTACGGGTTTGAATTGTTGTAATTGAATATCGATTTTGTCTTGAGCACTAGTAACATTTACAGGCTTGAAAAAACAATGGAGGACAGAGTTCTGTTATTGACAACCGCAGTGCTTTTGAGTCTGTAATTCGCAAATGGAATGCATGGAATGGAAAGTAGCAAAATGTAGCCAATTGAATATCAGTAACACTTACGGGCTACATTACGGGTCCAAGTAAATGTGACTTGGCCAATTGAATGAGGATCTTTATGTGTTTCCCTTGGCAATGAACATTTTAAAGCTTGATTTGCTTCTTATCTAAACCCATTAGACATTCTCTCTCTCCAAGTAAATGTGACTTGGCCAATTGAATGAGGATCTTTATGTGTTTCCCTTGGCAATGAACATTTTAAAGCTTGATTTGCTTCTTATCTAAACCCATTTAGACATTTCTCTCAGCCAAACCCACTTCTACTTGATGACATTATCAGGTTGTAAACAAACAGCTTAACTAGAGGCTGAATCTCTAACCTTTCATAATTAATTTAATATTGAATTTTGTAATTATTAAGCAGTACATATGAATTTTAATAATCTGTTCATTATTAAAATAACTATCTCCTATAGTAAGAACTTTAAATTACCAATTTGGTGCCAAATCTGTATCATAAATGCATATTTTCCAGATGTATAGGCTAAGCAGAGAAAACAAAACAAGTTACAGTGGCAAGATGCACTTTTCCATGTATGCAGCTTAACTCACCTCTGCTTTGGGGCAAAGGATATGTGACATTGCATTTACGCAAACCAGTACGTGCTTTTGCAAAGATGATGCAGGAGCAGTGAAAATGATCCAAACACATATATAGACACACCTAGATTCAGGGACATATCCACTTATACAATTCTATAGGCATGCAGCCCAGCTTTTACAGATAGACATATATGTGAATGTACAATTGTAACATATATATTTACATTAATGCTGTATACCCACATTAAAGTGATATGGAAGGTTCCTGTGTTTTACTAGGTATGTAATATACCTAAGTTTTTTAGTTGTATGCACTTTGTATTACTAAGAAGCAATTAAAAGTTCTGTTGTTACTGACTAAAATTATTCAAATAGCCCCGTCAAGAGTCTGCCCGCTGCAACATTTGCAGAAACAGACTCTGTGCAATGTAGTGTCCTAGCCTATTAGGGACCACGTTGCATGCAATATGCCCATAAGCCCAAAGTAACTTCTGATATAACTGATGGTTTCTTCTTCAACCTGTTCTAAAATCTTACCATTTTTGAATGCTTAAAGGGACAGTTTATTCAACACAACTTGGAGCAACCCACTGTAAAGTTCTACTAAAAACATGCTATAAAACTTTTTAAATTTATGAAATAGGTGCCTTTTTCACAGAAAAAATCATAAATGAAATGTCTGTTCATATGAGACTCCTCCAGAGAGACTCACAGCAAGAGCTGTGTGCAGAGAGCAGAAGCTTAAAGAGATGTAACCCTTCTGCACAGATAAATGACTGCTAAGATCAGCTAATAAGTACAGTGGGGGTTAACTTCTCCTCCTGCATTCCTGAAGTTCAATGAAAAACTATAAATCTTATGTTCACAGCAGTGGCGGAGCTAGTGAACAGAGGGGCCCTGATGCAAAAATGTTTTTTATTTTTACGTGCCCTGGGCCCCCTTCCGGTGCCATATTATGTATCTATCTATTTTTATATATATGTATATATATATATATATATATATATATATATATATATATATATATATATATGTACTGTATATTTATATACAGACATTGTAAGAAGGGGCAGGCCCCCTTTTTTTTACACTTCCCGAACACCCTCCAACATCAACTCACACAGTACATATTTAAAATATATAATATATTTATATATAGTCTATATATATTATATATTTATATAAATATAAATATATATATATATATATATATATATATATATATATACACACCTAGGGGCCACAGGTGGTCTGCGGGGGGCCCTCAGAGGCCAGGGGCCATGGTGCACCAGTGGTAGCTCTGCCTCTGGAACAGAGAAGTTCACTAATTTTACAAAGTTTTCAGGTTCTTAAAGGAAGGGAACTGCTCATCTGGTAAAATAAGCTATTATAGAATTGTTAAAAGCACATTTTCAAATGGTCAAATACATTTCTGTTGAAAAAAGATAACCTAAGGCAAAACAAAATAAGGGGAAGTGGGTTTTGACCTAACTAAGAGCGTAGGACGGATAGGGGGTTAAATTGTTTGGTTGGGGGAGTGGTCTGGTTTCAGCTGTGGGGTTATTTGGATAGCACATACAGTTACTCTCTCACCCTTCCGTTATATGTGTTAAGAAATCAAATGTGGGTATTTGTTAATGGTATTTAGGTTATCTTGTCACAGCTGAGGTAAAGGCAAGGGTGGTTGCCCACAATAAGTGTTATTATTGTGATTGTTTACATGTCATTGTTGATCGTTCTATTTGTGGCCCTGGTTCCCCTTGATGGCATACTTATGGATGAGCAAGCACCACTTGTCTTGTATTTAATGTTAATTGTGTTACATTTTGTTAATAACTAAGTTGTGGCCTTAGCTTCCAAATTGAGTATTGGGCTTTATTGAGTAAGTATGTTCTTTATGCTGGAGAAACGTTAGATGAAACTGCCAAGCTCAAGAATGGGCAATACAAACTTGAAAAGCAAGTGAGAGAATGTCTTACTTTAACAAATATGCATATGGTTTACAATATTCAAAAGGTAAAAGTTTTAGTAAGGATCAGGGGATAGAATTAATGGGCCGCTATGGCCAAACTGCTTCTATATGTTTTTCTCCAAAGCAGCAGAATTTTTCCACATTAATTATGACATGGTTTTATTTAATAACAGTTTTCTAGCCAATGATCTCCCAAACAGTATGTCTTAGAACCCTGTGATTCCATTGTGTGGAAAGGAGTTTTGGTTCATCTGGATGAGTCTTTATGTTCACAAGTTCTGTTAAGGCTGTTGGAGCCGAAAGGGTTGTATGGCTAATTTAGCTAAATTAGTAAATCTTATCAAGTATAGAAATATTTAACTTTTCTCTGCTCTTTGTTTTGACTAAATATTTTGCTATTTTCTTCAGGTGATTGCTGGTTCTTGGCTGCCATTGCTTGTCTGACTCTCAATGAAAAACTACTTTTTCGGGTCATACCACCAGAGCAGAATTTCACAGAAAACTATGCAGGGATATTTCATTTTCAGGTATTGCTAAAATATTTATGGGTACTTTGCTACTAGTTTTCCTTTATTATTGTTTTAAAGGGAAATTCATTACATTTTTTTCAGCACAAAACAAAATTATAAATATACTTGAATTTACTGTACCTCACTGCCACAAAATAGATAAGTGTGTACTATTGTCAATCACATTTGTCAATTAAAAGGGAAGTTTCACCTAAACACAAGCTGCTCTTGTATGAAAGAATTAATTTTAGATCAAATATATGTGTAACATTGTTAGACCTTGCCTGTACTCAAGAACACAGAAACATAAATGTAACTAGCTTAAGAAGCAATTGCTGCCCTTGAGCTGGCTCTTGAACATTTGGGACATGAGAACAGCATTCTGTGTGTCAGTGACAAAAATGACACTTACAAATGCTGCTTCCTCTATCCACAAACATGGAGGATTAACTAGGCAAGTTTCATAAGTTTTACATAGATAGTTAATATTCTCTTAATAGAAACATAAAAGACCAATGTAGTATTTATTAAATTAAATCTATTTTAGTTCACCATTAATGAACATTAAATATAGACATGCAAACTTGCACTTTAATATATAAAATAGGATCCAGCACAAGTCTCCTCCAACTTATAAATTCTGGAGTTTTCTCATGGTGACTGTAGTTTATTGCCATGTAAGATACTGTGCTATTTGAGTTAGAAAAATTGTGTTTACAGTAATTTTTCAGTGTCACAAGTGATTGACCCATATGTACTAAAGGATGAATTGCTAGAGAACTGTTAAATGTGTCAAATTTTAGCAGATAAGCCCCATGGATTAAAGTATAAATGGAGAGATTTGTAAATTTGTAATACATCTGGCCCATAATTTATTTATTTGTTGTAGCGTCGTACAGTCAAGTCACTCAGAGACCTCATGGACCGTAACATACCAGGAACATCTTTATGTCCATGGTCATGCTGATCCACTTGGTATTCATGGCAGAGATACTGGAGTGGTTTGACAGTTCCTTCTCCAGTGGGCCACAACATACAGCTCCTGGTATTCCTAGGTAGTCTCCCATCTAAGTACTGACCAGGCACAACCCTGCTCGGCTTCAGGGTGGTGTGACCTCTTGGTTCACTGACTGGAATGCACAATTACTAGAACAACTTCCTTGAAAATACTCACTATAATTAGCAGAATTTATCTGCAATTCCTTAACATTTTTAATATATTCTTTGTGTAGAACTTACACTAATTTCTTTACGTCATTATAGCAAACAAACAATCTCTGTCACTTACTAGAATACTTTATAACACTATTTATTCACCTCTAATTTAGGTTTTATGATTTGTTTCACTAATGCTACAATATTTTGTAAATACCAAGGGCCTCATTCTATTATCGGCCGCAGCCGTTGCGGGGCCGCAAGGACCGGCCGCAAGCTATTCTGCTATTCTATTCCCCTCCGGCCGGGGATTCCGGCAGGCTTGCGGCCGGCGCCTTGCTATCTCTTGCGGCCGCTCGAGCCGGAGGAAATCCTTTGATCTAAAACGGCCGCAAGGAAATCGGCCGTAAGAAAATCCTATTTGCAATTCAATTGCTCCGGGAACCCTCTCTGCAAGGCTAAAACCGAGCCGCAGCTTACTTGCAGGAAAGAGGTCCCGCTAGCACCAATTAAGCACGAAATATAGCCCAAATAAAGCCATCCTGCACTTTGAGAAGACTATAAAGTGATTTTCGGTGTTAGCAAAAATAGCACAAAATTCCCCTATACTCAAATCCGTAAAATATATATTTTTTAATATACGTCAAATATCCATGTAAAAAGTCCATAGGGCTTGGAGCACCTCAGACACGCCCACGCCGCAGCCGGAAAATAAACAGTTAATTTGAACTTGGGTTTGGGCTGATGTGCAAGCTTGAGAGTGGGTTACTTTTAATCCTCCTGTCCCCCAATATGATCCCTAGCATTTACAGAGCTGTACAGTGCAGGCTTGAATTTATTTTTGACTTTTTAGATTTCAGAGCTTACGGCCGTTTGCAAGATATACGGCCGGCCGTAAGGGGAGATCCTTGCGGGGCCGTATAATAGAATCGCGAGTTAACAGAACCCCTGCAAGGAATCGCAGCCTTACGGCCGGTTTACGGCCGATAATAGAATGAGGCCCCAACTATGGGAAGTTAAGTCATTATTGACAAAAGATTATATTATTAATTTATTATTGCCACTATGTTCATTACACCTGAAGGCATTTCTACTTCCTCAGTTGTTGAGCACTCTTCAGTATCTAATTAGTGAGTCAGCCTATTAATTATAGGGCTCTTTTTAAGCGTGGCGTTTTTCTATATTCCTTCATTAAAAATTATATATTTTTAATTTAAACCTTACCTATAAACTTCTTGTACCCAATTTAACAAGTATCAGTGTTAATCACTAACATTCACAAATAAGTAGCTATGTAGTTTGAACCTCATGTACATATTTTGACAGTAATACACATCCTCATTAAATATTGAATTATTTTTTTTTGCAGTTTTGGCGCTATGGTGATTGGGTGGATGTTGTCATTGATGATTGTTTGCCTACCTTTAACAATCAACTGGTGTTTACCAAATCTTCTCAGCGCAATGAGTTTTGGAGTGCACTGTTGGAAAAAGCCTATGCAAAGTATGAAACACTTTTTTTATTGTTTGAGACTGACTTTAATTATTTTTATTATTGGAGAGGTTAACGTATTGGCAAAATGTCCCATTTCTTCTGGGTTTTCAATGTTTCATTATTCTGTATTTTTTGCATTTATTTTTAAGCAAGTTTTTTTTTACAATTAACACTAAATCTTCAATAACAAACTCACAGAGCAATTTAACTCATTTTTCTTCTATTATTATCTGCTAAATTAAATAAATGATTAATATAATCCTTAAGAAATGATAACACAAGTATTTTAAAATATATTGAAATAATTAATGTTAAATAAAAGATAATAGATGGTGTCTGCTTGACCTGTGTGGAAGTCATATAATTGGGTTTTATTTGTTTACTTAATAATGGTTAGTAATAAAATCAGTATTTGGGGAAAAAAAGTCGCATTTTACAATGACATTTAAGAATTACTGTTTCAGGCTCTATCAGAGCTGCTTGTCTCCAACCTTCAATAGATATCCTGCCTGGAAAAGCAGATCTGCCCAGGAGGATGACCTAAAATGTCTACTAGAGCCTGCAATGCAAACGTTCAGTGAATGTTGTACTTATCGAGATGCTTGTAGTATTAATAGGACGTTAATCAGATATAACCCTTGTAGATATTATCACACATAGTATTTTTTATTGGCGGCCCAATTTAGCACTAGACATGTAGCCCAGCTTCTCTAAACAAAGTTATCTGTAATAAAGTTGCTAATTCTATATCCTTAATTTTCTACACCAAGATTTGCTATTTGTGTTGAAGGACTTGTGATATTAAGACGTCTGTACTTTTTTCTGTTCTAGGTTGCATGGGTCATATGAGGCTCTCAAGGGTGGAAATACTACTGAAGCCATGGAGGACTTTACAGGAGGGGTGACTGAATTTTATGAGATTAAGGAAGCACCAAAAGATTTGTTCAAGATCATGAAGAAAGCTTTTGATAGGGGTTCTCTAATAGGATGTTCTATTGATGTAAGTGTAAGGCAATTCAACATATTGCTGGATTAAAGTGACAGTCTAATTACCAAGCAGTATTACTTGAAGGGATGTTTCCACATCATAAAAACCAACATAAGCAATAAAACACATGTTAAATGGAAGCCAGATTTTCAGTACACCTCCTGAAGAACTAGAATTAAAATGGGCAAAAACTTTAATGTCGAGGTTATCTCCACGATAGTCCTATATGGAAATTACTCTTTCTTGTCAAATAGGTGGGAACATTTACTGTAATGCCAAGCTCATTTTAGCATAATGAATATCTCTTTCCACTTTTGTAACTCCATTAAATGACTCATCTGCCACTCAAGGCAAGAAGGAATAGTGGAAATTGAAGGCTATTGTATTTTTTTAACTCTCCAATTATATTTTTCCAATATTATATCTAGTTATTCAAACAAGCCTGTAAATGTGGGACTTGATTATCCCTTAAATTATTTTTAGGGTTATATGCTATAAGCTAAAACCTGTATTTAATTTTATTGTGCTGAGTTTAAAAAGTATTTTTTTTCTCTTGTTCCCTATCCAGTCCTATGCTAGTTTATCACATGGACATGGATTTTTAGAGATGTTTAATTATGTGCAATCAGACAGTGTTATATGCTTGTCACCATTTTATCTTTTGGTTCATCCAGTAGGTTATATCTTCATATTGAGGACAATACAAACATTGGTTATGTATATTTACTTAAAAGTGATTGTTTCCATTTATTCATGGGCATCCATTAATGTGTGATGATAATGATGATAATTGCCATGAATTAGATCTATGGTGAACTGATTATCACTACTACATATAACTCAAGCACTAACCAGATAAAATAAGGCGTTCCGACACACAAATAATTTATGAAATGTAGGTGCCATGAACAAACATGGCTATTTCAAACACCTGTTGAGTTAGCAAGTCCATAGTATTTTTTTTTCTTTACTTTAAACACACAGTATCTTAGCTCTTGCCATAAATGTGTATATCTATTTCTATAAATATGTTGAGATTCATCTGCAAATTACAGATATAACATTTGTATTGGATGAACACACCCATGTGTTTATTTAAAGCAATGTGTATACTAAAATCTGCCACCACTGTATTTAATGTTACTATGTGTTACTCATTCACTATGGAGACCACCAAATAAAGTGGTGATAATGACTGCGGTTCCCTAATACCGACAGCTGGTCCAAAGAGAAGAGCATTCCAAGGAATGTTATTTTTAGAATTTACCAATATAGGGATAATCATATGCTCATTATCAGCATGGCAGCTGCTCTGCTTTTTAAATTTATTGAGATGGTTAGTATTTTATTTTACAGCAGGAGTAATTTTTGGGATAATTGTATAAATCTTATTTATTTCACTTTAGTGCATAATATCTGGCTTCAGGCACATTTCAGCTGACATTCTCTTTAAATTTACACAGTTTCTACCTAGTATTATCAATGAAAAAATAATGAAATAAAATTATTTTTCCATAAATGTAGGCAAGAATTATCAGATATTGTATTAGTACTACTGTAGTCCCATCTTTACTATATTCAAGAAGAGCAGGGCAGCTGAGATGAATAATCCAGTTATTGCAGTATATAGTGATACCTTTTTTATTGGACAAGCTTTCAAGACTTGTACTTCTCTTTATCAAGTCAGAAGAGATACTAATTCAAGTATAACATGATCATTGGAATATACAGAACAGGGATTCTAAGTACGGTAATAAGAAACGCGCGTGGAACAGAGAACAGGTATTATAAATAAAGTACCTGGTTGGCCAAATGTGTGAGTCTATATACAAGGTCCGAGATAAGAGGAAAGACCGTGTTATCTCTCTATGTGTCCATTGCTTTGTAAATCAGTGAGGGCCGTAAATGCCCACACATACTGAGTTGAAACGCCGCAATAAAACCAGAGGGAGAATGTGGCAGGATCTCAAGAAGTGTTGATAATGTGCTAGAAATCAAAAAAGTCCATGTTCAATCCTGTATCTTTAGTGTTAAAGAATGTGATCATCTTGATTTCAAATGTTTTTGATTTTCAGGTTCTGGATGGAGTGATCGTTCTGGGTAATATGGTGTCAAACTGGGGTTCAATAGCTTTTTCCATTGTGTTTTTAATAGAATGTCTGTGTTGATTCATCCTTAGATGGAAAGTTTGGCTGGTTTCCCAAATGTAACAACCCATTTCATTTACACAATGTACTGTTTGTGCAATGGGCTGTTACATTGGAGAAACAATTGCATCTAAGGATAAATCTACACAAAAATCTAAAGAGTTTTTTTTTACTTTCTAAAACAAAGTTTTATCAATTATAAGATAATATCCTGCATACTGACATAACAGTTCATTGGCAAGTAAATTTACAAACTACAATTTATGTTTACTACAAAAAAATAAAATTTCAGTTGATAAAGTTCTTGTTTTTGTCTATAGTTTTCAATGAAGACATATTTGGAAGACAAGTAATAATCAAATAAAAAGGGCAAATAACAAGAACTTAAGTTAAAATTTAAGAGACAAAGAGGAGGTTCAGTATGTAGTATGATTTAAAACTATAGGTAATAACAAGTGCTTTATAAATTGAATTATATTAGAGAAAAAATGTTTTCTATAAAATCAACCTGTTTTGGCCTGCCTGCTGTAGCTCATACAATTCATGAATGCACAGTGTGAACTGTAGCCTGTCAGTGACCTCTCTCAGGCAGCATATTGCAGATTGCTGATTGGTTACTATAATATAGTGTAACCCCTTGTACTTAGAAGTACACTGGCTTCATGAGCTGATTTTAGGCAGAAAAAACAGAGCTATTAAGCACTACTTAAGAAAATAAAGTACACAAACGTAAAGAGATAGATAGGTATATTATATGAGTAGGGAAATCCCAAAACTTTCCATGTCCCTTTAAAACTTGTACATGCATCTTCTTTATTTTAATTCTGTACCCCACATATTGTAAGTCTATTATAATTATGTATATTATCGCAATCCTTCAAA
Organism: Discoglossus pictus; assembly: GCA_027410445.1. Taxonomy (NCBI): domain Eukaryota; kingdom Metazoa; phylum Chordata; class Amphibia; order Anura; family Alytidae; genus Discoglossus; species Discoglossus pictus. Next base: position 207,072,863 of record CM050168.1, on the reverse strand, counting down.
TAGACATGGAGCCCTATTCTTTTAAAAGCTCTGAAATGCCTCTCAACCACAGTTCTTTTATATGTTTAGTTATATGCCATTTACTCAAGCTCACAATTTACCTCCTTAAGCCTGAAGTCGTAAACCCTGCCTTTTTAAGTACGATTTTAGGGGGTGGGATCATATGATCTGACAATATTTAAGCAAGCCCGTAATTTACTTCTTAGACACAGCCAATACTAAATGAGACCGTCATCATGGCGTCAGTAAAACATGGAGCTTACACATAATCTGCAATTGGAGGCTACAAATTAGTTAGTGCCAATAAGTAATATTTGCTAGCAATTAAGCACTTTAGAAATCTATAAAATGCATTAGAGCATCTGTTTTAGTCCATGTGGGTTTCATGATACGTATTAACCCCTTGAGTCCAGAGGTCGTTATTACTCAGAAATAACATTCATAAATAATATTTTTTATGTGCATTTTTGTGGATTTGAGACTGTTGTGCAATTTATTCTAATGTCTTTCCATGCCACCCCATGCTTTTAAAGAACAATATTGTGTGTTTAATTGCTGTTACATCTTTGATATGTGTTTGAAAAAGCCCTAGCACGTCCTATTTAGTACTCATAATATTTTTGACACAAAAGTGATACTTTTTTAATTTGCGGGTTAGACGTTATTAGCGAGCTAGAGCTATCGGTCTAATAGATTATTGATTTTGTGTAACTCATTTTTTAGAGCTTGTAATATTCGAGCTGTGTTAATACCAATGGAGTTCTAAGGCCTGTTTTGCATCTTTGGCTAACCTGTATTGATTGTGGGTGGGCAACTCATAATCAGATTGCGAGTAGCTAATAGAATATGTACCAATGTTAAGAGTGATTTTAAGTGTGTATAATTTTACGAATTTGGCAATAAAATACGGCACAGGGTTACCTAAAATAAGTTATGTTCATTTTAAAAAAAATATAAAATTATATTGCAAGATTTTTTTTTAGTACAGTGTATAGCCAGATTCTAACACAAACAGGATTTTCTCCCTTTAAATGATGAAGCCAAATTAGTGACAATGGCCCTCATTCAATTGCGATTTGGCCAATTGAATAGTGCTCTAAATAAGCACATAACATATTTTTTTTAAATACGTTTTTAGTTAGTGAAAACCTTGCTTTTGGATAGATGTTTACTAACTAAAAACATCTTTAAAAAAAAAAGGTTATGTGCTTATTTAGACCCCTATTCAATTTGCCAAATTGCAATTGAATGAGGGCCAATGTGAGCAGCATTTTATAATTAAAATATAATATAAAATCCTGCTTTCAATTTTCTATTGCTACTCCAGTACCTTTTCTAGCTAGTATGCCCTCTAAACTATAAAATAAATATTTACCATTTTTTCTTATAATTTTACTCTCATTTTAACCATAGAGACATATATGTTCACTAACAAATTTCCCTGTATGATCTCTATTGCTGATGCCAGGATAAAAATGTAAATACCTATGGGATGAGTCCCCCATCTGATCTGGGGGAATCAATAAAGCGAATGATACAGAGTGTGGGTGACTCGCTGCCAGAAACAGATTTAGACAAGAACAAAAAGCCGGCCATGGTTTGTATGCTCTATGCATGGTATGATGGCTTTATGAAATCAACACTGTTAAAAATAGTGTACCTGCTTCTCTGTGTTTTCATATGTTGTTAGATTGCATGTTCCAAAACTGGGCTTGACACAAATACATGTAAATGTTGGGTTACTGAAGCTTTATTGTGGCTTTGTTTGCCTTAATTGACATTTTCCGTGGGTTGCATGGCTGCAAAGTATATAAAATACTATTAAACAGAGCACCATATTATTTTTTCTTTTTGCACATAATATATTTTATGTTGTATTTTATATTGTTGTACTTGATTGTTGCTTCATAATACAATTTCTGCTACTACTTAAAATATGTTTAGTGGAAAGGTAGGTGTATTGGGGAGTAAAGTCTCTCATTTGGTATTTGGTGGAAAGTTAAGTAGAGCGGCCTTGGACTAATACATCTATTCAGGTTACTATTAGGCGTTGGAGCAGAGTAGTATTCTATATGTATAAGTATGTGTCTACACACCCCTGTTAAAATGTCAGGTTTCTGTGCTGTAAAAAAATTAGACAAAGATAAATCATTTCAGAACTTTTTCCACCTTTAATGTGACCTATAAACTGTACAAATCAATTGAAAAACAAACTGAAATCTTTTAGGTAGAGGGAAGAAAAAATATAAAAATAAAATAATATGGTTGCATAAGTATGCACACCCTTAAACTAATACTTTGTTGAAGCACCTTTTGATTTTATTACAGCACTCAGTCTTTTGGGTATGAGTCTATCAGCATGGCACATTTTGACTTGGCAAGATTTGCCCACTCTTCTTTGCAAAAACACTCCAAATCTGTCAGATTGTGAGGGCATCTCCTGTGCACAGCCCTCTTCAGACCACCCTACAGATTTTCAATCGGATTCAGGTCTGGGCTCTGGCTGGGCCATTCCAAAACGTTACTCTTCTTCTGGTGAAGCCATTCCTTTGTTGATTTGGATGTATGCTTTGGGTCGTTGTCGTGCTGAAAGATGAAGTTCCTCTTCATGTTCAGCTTTCTAGCAGAAGCCTGAAGGTTTTGTGCCAATATTGACTGGTATTTGGAACTGTTCATAATTCCCTCTATCTTAACTAAGGCCCCAGTTCCAGCTGAAGAAAAACAGCCCCAAAGCATGATGCTGCCACCACCATGCTTCACTGTTGGTATGGTGTTCTTTTGGTAATGTGCAGTTTTGTTTTTGCGCCAAACATATCTTTTGGAATTATAGCCAAAAAGTTCAACCTTGGTTTCATCAGACCATAACACCTTTTCCCACATGTTTTTGGGAGACTTCAGATGTGTTTTTGCAAAATGTAGCCTGGCTTGGATGTTTTTCTCCATAAGAAAAGGCTTTTGTCTTGCCACTCTACCCCATAGCCCAGACATATGAAGAATACGGGAGATTGTTGTCACATGTACCACACAGCCAGTACTTGCCAGATATTCCTGAAGCTCCTTTAATGTTGCTGTAGGCCTCTTGGTAGCCTCCTAGACCAGTTTTCTTCTTTTCATAAATTTTGGCGGGAGCCCCAGTTCTTGGTAATGTCATTGTTGTGCCATATTTTCTCCACTTGATGATGACTGTGTTCCATGGTGTATCTAATTCCTTGGAAATTATTTTGTACCCTTCTCCTGACTGATACCTTTTAACAATGAGATCCCTCTGATTCTTTGGAAGCTCTCTGTGGACCATTGTTTTTTCTGTGGGATGCGACTAAAAAAAATTCAGGAAAGACCAACTAGAGCAGCTGAACTTTATTTGGGGTTAATCAGAGGCACTTTAAATGATGGCAGGTGTATGCTGACTCCTATTTAACGTGATTTGGAATGTGATTGCTTAATTCTGAACACAGCTACATCCCCAGTTATAAGAGAGTGTGCAGACTTATGCAACCACATTATTTTTATTTTTCTTCCCTCCACCTAAAAGATTTCAGTTTGTTTTTCAATTTAGTTTTACAGTTTAAAGGTCACATTAAAGGTGGAAAAAGTTCTGAAATGATTTATCTTTGTCTCATTTTTTACAGCACAGAGACCTGACATTTTAACAGGGGTGTGTAGACTTTTTATATCCACGGTATATATATATATATATATATATATATATATATATATATATATATATATATATATATATATATCACCATCTTATTATGTATATATAGATTTATATAAATGATAAATTATGGGTCAAAACTTTTATGGGAAAGACATACTGCTCCACTGCACACACTGCTCTAGTGGCCAAGTCTGGTAATGCATAATTAAGCTTAATTTTGCTATTTTTTGTGTACCCTATTCATTTAAACTGGGCAGGGGTATGTGTTGCCCCCCCCCCCCCCCCATTCCCCCAATTGCCATGCCCCTGTGTGAGTGGAGCAAAGTAAATGTCTATGTTATTGCTTTAGTTATGTATTTATTTGCATCTATCAATGTTAATAATACTTGATTTGTTATTGTCTTTGTGTTATTTTTGCATGGACTCTGTTTAATACATTGATTGATGTGAGTATACATCATCATCATATTATATTTCCTTACTACAATAAGCTGACATAAACATCAGTCATAGCATATTTACTGGTAGTTTCCTGTGGATAGTAGCTGATAGTAGATAGAAAACAAACTGAGAAGACATAGTTTGCCTTAATGGATAGGAGCATGAATATACTGTGTGAGCAGAATGGGTTGTGTACAAAAAGTTTGCAGTCCATTGCTTGACTGTGGTTACTGTATAAAAAAAAATATTTTGAAAATATTTTTTATTTACTGTCTGTGAGTTTATTTTGCATCTCAGTTATGTGCCTGTGGGCTATGTATGATTCATTCTTTTGTGTAATGCCATCAAAAATGCAATTTAGACTAAGCCTTTAATAAGGTTAATAATATGAAAACAAGTTTCTGCAGCTAAGTGTCTCTTGCTAATGATTGGATTGTGCTCTTTTCTGTTTCACCTTTTTTTTGGTATTTTAGGCTATAGTACCTGCCCAGTTTGAAACCCGTATGGCTAGTGGATTGGTTAAAGGCCATGCGTATTCTTTAACCGGAGTGGAAGAGGTATCAGCTTTGTTTTTTTTATTTATAAACACTTTATTGTAACAGTAATGTGCTGTATCATTTTTAATTATGCACATGAAATATTCATATACTGTATTGTGATATCTCAGTAAATAGTGCAATTTCATAGAACATGCTGCTGTCAATAAAGCCTCTTAAGGCATTTAAATAATTAGCAAAGTATCACAGAATAACAAACAAAGTTGTCCAGCCATTTCACATGACATGCCACATAGGGATTTTTTTTTCAGACAAACAAGAATGTAAGGTTATTTCTAATAATATTAAACTTCTGTTCTCTAAGCTTGATGCAGTAGTCTTGCCACCTTCAAATGAGGGATAGAAGTCAGTGGGACATTTATATATCAGGAGAGCAGTGCTTGCATCTATTGATGTGTCTGTGCATGTTTGCTTAATGTCCCAAACCTTATACATCACGGGTTTTTAACCTTTTTGATCTTACACCTCCTCCAAAAGTAAACTCTAAATTCACACCTCCGCTCCTTTTGGAAAGCAATGAATAATGGATGGAAATATTATTTTAACACAGAAATAGTAAAGAAAAAGTTGTTCTTCAGGAACATCTTTTTGCTTTTCAGCATGATTATGAAGTTGCTTAAAGTCTTCAGTGTCATTCAATTAGATACTTGTTTCTGCTTCTGATTAATAAGGCCACAAATTTGGGTCACAATTTTAGACGAAGCAAGCCGCATGTCATGCCTGAAATCCAACCGATTTCTTGCTTTTGTGTGACTGCTCTTTTACTGTTCTTGCGATTGTTTCAAGCAAGTGTTGTGTGAGTAATTTCCGGCACGGGGGTTTGGTACAAGATTACACAACAGACAGCTAGCCTTCTTTTTGCAAAACACAACCGCACACAATAACATCAGTCCTCATTTTACTGAACACTTCAAAAAAAATTTGGAGGCATCAGGATAATCAAAAATAATTGAATACGGATATTGCAACTCGACTGTATCTAAACTAAGTTCTAAGAAAGCAATTACAAAAATGTTAATGAGGAACGTCACACCTCCCCACTAACACCTTTGCACCTCGCCAACATTTTTTGGAATTCGGATATCGCAACTAGATTGTATCTAAACTAAATTCTAGAAAAACAATTACAAAAATGTTAATGAGGAATATCACACCTCCCCACTTACACCTTTGCACCTCCCCAGGAGAGGCACACCTCACAGGTTAAGAACCCCTTTTATATATGCTGCTTCAGAACATGGTGAGATTGTTTAAATCTCAACATATCAAGGAATTAACACATTTTTGTCATATATGTAACAAATTAAAGAACAGAGCTAACCACCATAGTAAAGCCCACAACATAATTCACAGTTGGTGTAAAAAATCAACTATATACATCTAACTATATACATACAACCTTGAAGTAATACAGTCAGTTAATATTACAACATAGTCCTAGTAAGATAAACTGAACTCCTGCGTGAAGGACCCCTGCTTTAGATAGAAGAGGGGACTTAGAAAGAGTCTTAAGCCTCATCTGAGACTGTTCTTGCATGGTTATCACTATATAGAAGAAGCTACAAGGCATTGTTTTTCTCGGTTTAAGTTTTTATAAAATGTTTTAAAGCTTTCCTGTAGACTTGCAATAAGGAGGTGGTCGTATGGTGCACTGTCTGTTTTGGTGATGCATTAATATTTAGCAGTTTAAAATAGTGATGTCGCAAACATCAAATTTTCGGTTCGCAAACCGCAGATGCAAACTTCCTCAAATGTTCGCGAACGGGCGAACCGGGTGAACGTCCATAGGCTTCAATGGGCAGGTGAATTTCAAAACCCACAGGGACTCTTTCTGGCCACAATAGTGATGGGAAAGTTGTTTCAAGGGGACTAACACCTGGACTGTGGCATGCCGGAGGGGGATCCATGGCAAAACTCCCACAGAAAATTACATAGTTGATGCAGAGTCTGGTTTTAAGCCATAAAGGGCATAAATCACCTAACATTCCTAAATTGTTTGGAATAACATGCTTTAAAACATCAGGTATGATGTTGTATCGATCAGGTATTGTAAGGGTTACACCCGCTTCACAGTAACAGACCAATCTCCCCGTTTAATGCACCGCAAACAACCACAAACAGTCCCTTTGCACAACAGCAAACTCCCCATTTGCAAGGTTGGATACCAAGCTAGCCATGTCCCGTTCCTTGTCCTCACTGATGTCATTGAAGGTCTCTTCCTCCACCCAGCCACCAAGGGTCCCCAAAAGGTGACAACAAGCCCCTTGGGACGCCTGCTGTGTTTGGTCTTCCACCTCCTCAAAGCCACCTTCCTCCTCTGACTCCTCTTCTTCAGACTCCTCTCTCGGCGTTGCCTCTGTCTACGTTATTATAAGGTGTGTACTGTTAAGTAGTACTATTCCTATCAGTTTAATCCCTGTTACGTCCACTATTAGGGGATGTGTATATGGCATTGATTTTTGGAACAGGGAGAGGGAAAAAAATGCTTGGTCGGACCTCCTACTTCGAATTTGGGGCACTGCACGTGCAATGTAATGTGCCATCAGATAGGAGTGGTGTATTAAGTTGTACTATTTATTCCTATCAGTTTGATACCTGTTATGTCACCTATCAGGGGACGTGTATATGGCATGGATTTTTGGAAGCGGGAGATGGAAAAAGATGCTTGGTCGGTCCTCCCACTTCAAATTTGGGGCACTGCGAGTGCAATCTAAGGTGCCACCAGATATGAGTGTCACTGTGCACTGGCAAAAGTTGGCAGAGTAGGCGCTGTAGGCCTCACACACACGCCTGTAGGCAGGCAACTGATATTCAATCGATTACAGTCAAAAAAGTGTTGTTTTATGTCACTGTACACTACGGTTGCACCAGATATGACGTATCACTGTTCACTAGCAAAAGTTGGCAGAGTAGATGCAATAGGCTTCACACACACGCCTGTAGGCAGGCAATTGCTATTCAATCTATTACAGTCAAAAAAGTGTTGTTTTATTTCACTAAGCACAATATAAGCTGTTAGGTGTTAGCCTGTCACACACACACGCTGGCAGGCAGGCATATGCAATTAGATTACACAGAAAAAAATTATAAAATAAAATAAATGATGTTCTAGCCCTAAAAAGGGCTTTTGGGGTTGCTATCCTTGCAGCAGATATCAGATGAGTCCTTCAGGTCTGCAGTGGAAGCTAAATACACAGCCTGGCTATCTATTTCCCTATTAAATCTCCAGCAGCTACACTATCTGTCCTCTCACAACGAATGCAGCTTCAGAATGATTCTAAAATGTATGCTGTCCTTCAGATGGAAGGCTCTGGAAGGGAGTGTATGCTGCTGATTGGCTGGAATGTGTCTGCTGACTGTGAGGTGCAGGGTCAAAGTTTCCTCAATGATTAAGAAAAGGGGGCGAACCGAAAAGCGCATGTGTCCGCCGTCCGCTGCGAGCGCGAACAAGCCAAAATCGCCGTGAATAGTCCGTGGCCGAACTGTCCGCGACATCTCTAGTTTGAAACTGTCACTGCAAAAAAGTTAACTTTTTAAACCCTGCAAAATTTGCATTATGCTGTTCTAGCTATATCATTCTTAATTAAATCATTCTTGAGGTGAGTACATTTTTTTCACCATTAGACCCCCTTCTCTACCCTAAACAAGCACATCATGCAACAAATTAGCATGCTAACTAACTATCATCCATACAGAAGAAAGGAAGTATATGTCCAGAATTATTTTTTAATATTTTTTTAACATTCTAACTATTTTTCAAGAGAAAACAGTTTGAAGATAACTGTTTTTTTTTTTTTTTGGGTGATAAGTCCACTTTAAATTATATTTTAAATTCCTTCATAAATACAGCCCTAACAATGCTGATTAATATTTATCCCTTTCATTTGTTCATTTATTTAGTTTTAATTATTTATTAATTAACTCATTTTAGAATACTTAGCATATATAAAGATGTATTTTGATTCTGATGAACACTCCACTTTTCTGACATATTGTAATAGGCTGACATATCATACAGTATATAAATGTCGCGATTTGCAAGAGAGTTGCAATTAAATCTTCCCTATCATGAGTAGACATTTTGAAGACTGAGCCACTCAAGATAGCAGTACTAAAACAATGTATTCTAAAATATATCTTTTTTTGTCGCACAGACAACATATAAAGCAGATAAAGTGAAGCTTGTCCGCCTACGAAATCCTTGGGGACAAGTAGAATGGAATGGAGCTTGGAGTGACAAGTAAGACCACCTGTACAAAGTATATCAGGTGACATCCCGGCACGTTGACATTTAGGAAATTTCTTTTTGGGACGTGTCGAATGTCACTCTAAAAAAATTTGAGAATACATAATAAGGATATGTTTTGCTTTTCTTGTAACCTTTATTAATATTGCGGTGTTAGCAGAGATCACTATAGCCTGTTTGCCTAGTTCTTAAATATATATTTACTGCATTTACTGAACAAATCTGGTGCAGAAATGGTACATGCAACTTTATAGGTGCAATTAAGAAATTCCCCAACAGAAGAATTATACTTTTTTTGTTTTTTATTAAATGTTTAACATTAATAATGTTTTGTGACTATTAATGTATAGAGAAATGACATACAACCTATTTGTGATTATTATCATTTATTTATATTATGCAAACAATGTTGCATAGCACTAAGTACATATAATACAGTTACTATATAAGACAAGTATGGAAAAAGTTACATATTGGTGCAGAAGTTGTAGTGGGCTCTGCTCTCATAAGAGCCTACAGTCTAAGTGGGCTAATGGTATAAGTCCCAAAAGAAAGGAGGTTGCTTGTATGGTGTACAGTGAGGCACTAGGACCCATGTACAAGAGGTGGTCACTGTCTCATCTGAACCCCAGGTGGTGGTAGCTTCTTTGAAAAGATGGTTTTCAGTGAGTGTCTGAAACTGTGAAGAGTTTGACAGAGATGTAGAGAACTCCACAGGGTTGGGACTGCAAGAGAAAAGTCTTGGAGAAGAGATTGTGAGGAGAAGATGATAGGGGATTAGATTTGAAGGGCTGAAAATATCTTTACTTTCTAGGACCTAGTTATCAGGTGAAGATACATTTTAATTCTGATTGATACATAGCTCCTATAGAAAACAAAGGAAATGGTGATATTTACGCTCACGTTTTATCTCCACTTATATCGATGTCTTATAAACATAATCCAATATGCAGTTTGTGAACATTTATGTGTTACATTTAAATGACATTCTTCATTTAGAAATCAGTTTATTAGTCTCTATTGTTATTGAAAAAGCACAAATCTTTTATTGAGTCAGAGGCGTTCATCTGAGAATGAACAACACCTAAGTAGGTTTGTTCTATAGGTCTAGGTTACCTATAGATTTTAAGGCTAACTGATCTCTACATCTCTGCAGCTCAAAAGAGTGGACTGTCATTGCTAAATCTGAGAAGTCTCGTCTACAGCACCAGATTCAAGAAGATGGCGAATTTTGGTAAGGAAACCCTTTTAAACAATATTTTATGTTACATTTTTTGTATTTTGTGTTTATATAGAAGCACCTACCACCCTCACCTACCAAGAGCTACTCTATATTGTAATGTATGCACAATGATTACCATGGTTATAATTTATAACATGTGTAATCACTATGGTAAAAAATAAACAATAAATATTTTACATAGTACCATATTATTTTACTGTTGCTTATGTATGTGTGCATCAAGTCCTGAAGTTGGCATCACATTTTGACTGTTTTTAGAAACATATATATTAACATTGGGCCTATTCTATTGCCAAGATCGTACATTTATACACACTTAAAATCACTCTTAAAATTGCCACATATTCTATTAGCTACTGGCATTCTGATTACAAGTTACCCGCCCACAATCACTACGGGCCAGCCAAAGAGGCTTACATCTCCATTGATTTTTGCACTAAGGGAGGGGGGAGAGAGGCACAGGAGTTGTTGTTCAGTCGTGTCCGATTCTCTTTGACTACATCATGGCAGGCACATCTTGTGTCTGGTTGTGCTCATCCTTAAGGCTTTCATGACAAATATACTGAAGTGGATTACCAGTTACTTCTCAAGTGGACTACTATTGGTCTGACCTCTCTGCTATGACTGCCCATCTTGGGTGACCGTACATGGCTCACAGCTTCACTGGGGTACACAAGCCGCTTCACCACAACAAGATAGCGATGCAGAATAGGACCTTTGGCTTACCCATGTATAAACTTAATGTAACATGGAATACGGTTCTCCAGAATCTTCAGCTCACATTTCTTCTGTCAAACATGGTTTGAAAGTTACATTACCTGATAAACTGTTTTGTCTTCTCCCATTTTATATGGATAAATAAAATGTGAGGTTTGTTTTGTACTTGGTTAGTGATATTATATTTCCTTGTAGTACGTCTCCATTCATTTGCACATTACATTCATATCTCTGGTGCTTTTCTTTATTAGGATGTCATTTGATGATTTTATGAAAAACTTCACAAAGCTAGAAATCTGCAATCTTACAGCTGATGCTCTAGAAGCAGACCAACTCCAAACATGGACTGTATCTGTCAATGAAGGACGATGGGTCAGGGGATGCTCAGCGGGGGGATGCCGCAATTTTCCTGGTAAACATAAACTTGAAACCTCCCCACAAGAAACTGCAAAGTTAATTATATTCAGGCTGGGATTGTTAGCTTTATTGATTTCTATAATCATTATTTATTAAGCAGTCATGCATTGCAGTGGGTAAAAGCATCTCTTTTAGAACTGGAGATTATGATAAATTCTTCCCTCATTACATAAATATTTGTAATTTTGTACTACAAGCATATTTGGCTCATATCACCCCCTCTCTCCTGTTAGATAGATAGATAGATAGATAGATAGATAGATAGATAGATAGATAGATAGATAGATAGATAGATAGATAGGTGTTAATCATGATTACTCACCAAATTAATGCAATTGATTTTTTCCCCAATTTAATTTTTTACACCATAAGCAAATGATCCAACAAGGATTTGATGAAAAATACTTCTTGAGATTGGGGGATCTAAAACTTCTAGCTACCTGGAAACAAAGCTCTGCAGCCATCTTTTAGTTGGAGCTGTTCCTTCCTTCAACTAGTGTCAGACAGTGCTCAGACTTTTCCATTATAGCTGTGCAGTAAATATGAAGAAAAAAGGAACACTAGACCAGCCTGTAACAGACTGTGATTACTTTTTCAATTCAAGAGAGAGAGAAACCGAAATATATATAATCAGACTATTGCAGTATATAGTGAAACATTTTTTATTGGACAAACATATACAAAATTATTATGATGAGCTTTCAAGAGATAACCTCTCTCTTTATATATATTTACTCATAAATACACATATACATATTATAATATATATATGTATACATAAATGCATACATACACACACACACATATATATATATATATATATATATATATGTACAGTATGTATTTGTGTATACATATATATTATAATATGTATATGTGTATTCATGTGTAAATATTCTAGAATTTGAAATCACTGCATTTGTTTAATGACATTTAAATATTATGCGGCTCATAAAGGCATTGATTCTCACATTAACATTCATACATATATATATAGAATATTTAAAACTGCACTTGTAGTATATATTTGCATATATACTATTAGTCCAGAAAAAAGAAAGTCATGGGTTGATGGGAAATAAAGGTCTTTTGAAGCAGAAGACTGCCTAACCAAACCCCTATGTCACTAATTTCAAACCCTTACATCAGCCATGTCTAATAAATGTAGCACATAAACATGTACTGGATGGGACTGTGCATAATGCATAATGTAGTTATAGTCAAATTGTTCACACAAACATCTCTGACATTGAACAAGAACAGAATCTGCATAATAGTATGAATACTGTTCATTATTTTGGATATGTGCGTTCTAGTTATTTCTTACTAACATCCTCACTTTCAATGTGACAGATACATACTGGACCAACCCTCAGTATCGCCTCAAGCTACTTGAGGAAGACGATGATCCTGAAGACAATGAGGTCGTCTGTAGCTTCCTTGTGGCATTAATGCAGAAAAACCGTAGGAAAGATCGGAAGGCAGGAGCCAATCTCTTCACTATTGGCTTTGCCATATATGAGGTACTTTATCAATAGCTATACATTTACTTTAATGGGTAATCTCATTTCCTCTTCAAGTAGTGAAGCTTTTAAAAAAGTTATTATTTTTTATATTTATTATATATTTTCTATTTTTAATTATATATTTTATTTTATATTTTTGATTTCATAGGTTCAAAAATATTTTCGGTTACATGTCCTAGTCAGGACATTTTACAGGTTATATAGAAAAATATCTCATACAGAAATACATCTTAATAACTCAAAAGCAAAAAGATGCCCAATTACAATTCTGTTTAAATATATACCATATAATATTTCAAACATTTGACAAGTAAAAGTTTAAAACAATGTTTAATCATACGCTAGAATAGTTTCACTATTCACTAACAACCTTATTAAATTGCAATTCGGCCAATTGAATAGGGCTCTATATAAGCACATAGCATTTTTTTTTTAGAGAAGTTTTTAGTTAGTGATCTTATATCCAAAAGCAAGGTCTTCACTAACTAAAAACTTCTGTAAAAAAATATGCTCTGTGCTTATATAGAGCCTTATTCAATTGGCCGAATCACAATTTAATAAGGCTGATTAATCAGTGATAGGAAGGGTGGGGAAGGAGGGAACAGGCAGAAGTCCAGAGTCTTTATTTGATAATTGGATACATTGACGCCATACCCCTTCCCCTCACTGACCCAGAAACAGACTCATTGCACCATTTAATGCAACCATAGCTCTCCAAAAATGTAATCGCCTTCTCACACACAACTTCAACCAATTTATCATGGATCCCGCCAGGTTCCTGCAGAGGCATCAGAGATATTTTTTCTAATTAAAAACTAGTTGTATGAATAAAGTTTTACTGAAACACTTGAAACATATATAGAAAAATTACAAATCCGACAAATAAAAAATAGAATCCTAATAACTCATCATGTTACAATGTAACTAATCTTTTATAGAGAAACCAGGAACAACAATAAAAAAAATCAAGAACCTAATACACAGCTATTTAAATATCACAAGTAAATATATCATATATTTTGCAAAGCTACCAAAAATGCTATAAATGATGCCAAAATGATCAATGTTAATTATCTCTCATGTAAATAATAGCTGTTCGATTTCCCAGGTAAGTGAAACATGCATCGATATCAAATAATTCATTGTAATACACAGATAACAGCTGATGACGTCACACGCTCACTAGAGCAGGCGGCAAGGAGATGTGACTTAGAAATAGTCAGTCTATGGGCCTCATTCTATTAGCGGCCGCAGCCGTTGCGGAGCCGCAAGGACCGGCCGCAAGCTATTCTGCTATTCTATTCCCTTACGGCCGGAGGCTCCGGCAGGCTTGCGGCCGGTGCCTTGCTATCTCTTGCGGCCGCTCGCGCCGGAGGAAAGCCTTTGATCTAAAACGGCCGCAAGAGATTTGCAATTCAATTGCTCCGGGAAACCTCTCTGCAAGGCTAAAAACGAGCCGCAGCTTAATTGCAGGAAAGAGGTCTCGCTAGCACCAATTAAGCACATAAAATAGCTCAAATAAAGCCATCCTGCACTTCTAGAAGACTATAAAGGCATTTTAGTTGTTAGAAAAAATAGCACATAATTATCCTGTACTCAAATCCGTAAAATATTTTATTTTTAATATCCGTAAAATATCCATGTAAAAAGTCCAGAGTGCTTGGAGCACCTCAGACACACCCACGCCGCAGCCGGAAAATAAACAGTTAATTTGAACTCGGGTTTGGGCAGATGTGCAAGCTTGAGAGTGGGTTCCTTTTAATCCTCATGTCCCCCAATATGATCCCTAGCATTTACAGAGCTGTACAGTGCAGGCTTGAATTTATTTTTGCGTTTTTATATTTCACAGCTTACGGCCGGTTCCAAGATATGCGGCCGGCCGTAAAAGGAGATCCTTGCGGGGCCGTATAATAGAATTGCGAGTTAACTGAACCCCCGCAAGGAATCGCAGCCTTACGGCCGATTTACGGCCGATAATAGAATGAGGCCCCTATGTATCTTGAGAGCCAGTAATCTGTAAATGTATAGGGTTGGTTGTTATATTATGGTAATTAGATTCAAGCAGCTATAATTTAGATAAATGTGAGGTTATAAGTAATAGCCTAGGGAATAACAATACGTTGCAAATGGTTGGATATGGAGATCATGCCATGGATTGGGGATTTCATCATCTATGCTGATTAATGCAAGATAATACTGTATATGTGTGATTATACCAATAGTATAACATAGTTCATACACTGATTCATGAATTATAATAATTTGTAATCATTCAAGATATTAAAGACGTATAATTAAGGAATTTGGAGTTATTTATATCCATTAATTAATATGAGTATTAATGATGAATTGAACTTATAATTCATGGATCTGGAGGAAGAGATATACAGCCTTATTAAATTGCAATTCGGCCAATTGAAAAGGGCTCTATATAAGCACATAGTATATTTTTTTTGCAGAAGTTGTTAGTTAGTGAACTTCTATCCAAAAGCAAGGTCTTCACTAACTAACAACTTCTGTAAAAAAAATATGCTCTGTGCTTATATAGAGCCCTGGTCAATTGGCCGAATCACAATTTAATAAGGCTGATAGAGTTTATAATAATAATGTGGTTGATGAGTTATTTAAATTGATGGCATGAACACATATGTAAATTTAAATTGGTGAAAGAACAGTTCATGTTGTACAGTAGTTATTAATTATACCAACTGTCTGTTTATTGCATTTATCTGTGGATTACAATTAATTATTTGATATTGATGCATGTTTCATTTACCTGGGAGATCTAACAGCTATTATTTCCATGAGAGATAATCAACATTGATAATTTTGGCATCATTTATAGTATTTTTGGTAGCTTTGCAAAATATATCATATATTTACTTGTGATATTTAAATATCATCATTATTTATATAACATGTAATGATATCCTTTTATTTTTTTTTATTGCTGCTCCTGGTTTCTCTGTAAAAGATTAGTTACACTGTAACATGATGAGTTATATTTTATTTTTTATTTGTCGGATTTGTAATTTTTATATGTATTTTTTAAATTGTGAATGATTGATTTGAGAAGTTAAACTAAATGAGCCTTGGAAACAGAAACAAAGCCAATT
The DNA here is from genome assembly GCA_027410445.1 of Discoglossus pictus. NCBI lineage: Eukaryota > Metazoa > Chordata > Amphibia > Anura > Alytidae > Discoglossus > Discoglossus pictus. Next base: position 207,056,939 of record CM050168.1, on the reverse strand, counting down.
TGCTTTGTTCGTAACACTGCAGATCAAATATTTTTACCATTATGAATGATAGTTCTACAAAAGAGCAAACAATAAAATATATGTATCTTTAGAGTTTCTTTACTTAACTAAAACAGAATAATATGTAGCACTAGAAACTTAACTACCCACTTCAAATGTGACTGCTTCATGGGCCTCATTCAATTGCGGGATGTAACTCGATCGCAAATTGCCTTGCGTTGCCCTAAGTTTACGCTGCTATTCAATTGGCCGTGCCAGCAAATTAGTCCCCCTTCTGGCTAATTGCAAACCATGCTATTGGCAGTAAGCAATTGCGGGCTTGAACGTGATCGTGGCTGCAAGGCCATAACTAGTGTTTGAAGCCCGCAAACTCAGAGCACTGTAAATGCAAATATAAATTCAAGACAGCACTGCAAAGCACTGTAAATGATGGGGAACACAATGGGTGACATTTGGACAGAAAATAAACTTGAGCTTGAGAATGTTGTGCTTTTCATCCTAAGTCCTACGGGCTCGAATGACCTCCAAGCCCTACCTTGTTATTCAAGCCCGTAGGACTTCAATGAAATATGGAGGTTGGATTCCAAAGTCCCAGCACATAACTCAATTGGAGCATGCAAACAAAAGGCAATTGAATAGCAACGTAGCTTGCGATCACCATTTGCGAGCCCAGATCTTAAAAACTTAGCAATTGAACGAGGCCCCATGTATATAGAAAACCAGAAGCCTAGGAGTCATTGTTAAAATGGAATTACCTATGTCTGGTGATGTGATAGTTTTTAATTTCCAAAAAGAGACATGCACAACGATACATTAGACATAAAAATCAGCAAGACAGTGAATGTGTTTTGGAGATATTTTACCCTTTGTATACTGTTTCAAGAGTTATAAGGATTAATTATTTACAGTTTCACTCATGTAAATGTAAAGGCAAGAACACAATTTGCTTTGGTACTTCCAATTGGTAATTGAAAGTACAAAAAACAAACAAATTTGTATCCTTTTTGATCATCTTCCATGGCATCCTTCAATAAGGTTTCTGTTCTAACTCTTTATTTATACAGCATACACATTTAAGTACATTAGTGCTGCATCTTTGCTATCAGTATCTCTTTTCTGACTTTTTCTTCCACTTTTTTCTTTTTCAAGGTTCCAAAAGAGGTATTGCTTAAAAGGATAAGTAATGACAAAGAACTTACTGAACATTGTTTGTGGCTGTGTGACCCTCTTGGAAACCTTCCAATTGGGTCAGTTTGCAGTGTTTTAACTCTTCTAAACTATGCATGTGCAGTTATTTTATCAGTGTGTCTTCTCACTCTGTCCATTCTAACCCTTAAAAGACCACTGTATCACTCTATGAAAGTTTTTTTTATCAATACAGCCAATGTAGCCAGTATGCCAAATATTTCTGTTTATTATTTAAAAAAAGTAAACATTTTAAAAATAAGTAAGTTTATTTTTGCTTCATGTGACTCCATTTGCAAATCTGATCGAACAGTATTGTCCTTCTTTGTGGATGAGTTATGGGGGGGGGGGGGGGGAGGGCACTCTGCTCCTCAAGGCTTTGTGAGTGAGCCCAGAGGCACTGCTGTACACAACCATGCAACCCCATTATTTATAGAGAAGTCTCATAGAATTACTTAAGAAGGACATTACTGCTTGGTCAAGGCTCTAAATGCAATCACCCAGAATTAAAACAAAATGTTCTAAAAATAAGTATTTTTCATTTTTTTACAATATGCTATATTTTAATTTTTTGGGGCATAATGCTTACACCAGCAGTATACCCTCGTCCTTTGTCCTTTAACTCATGATTCAATATCAAATTGGTGCTATTACAAATGTAAGTGGGAGTGTTGGGCAATTGAGCTTGGAAGTGAGATATTACATTACCTGTAAAAAAAATCGTCATCTTTGCTAATGACTTTCTCATCTCATATTATTAATTATCTCTCACAGAAGGGCATGCCCAATTAGTTTTTTAGTTTTTTTATTATTATGTATACTAAGTCAGAGGCGCTCATCAGAGAACGAACCAACCTTAATAGATTAGTTCTATGGCCATGATAATCCACTCTGAGAGCAACCTCTTTTAGCTCACTTGTACCCTTCACAGGGAGAAATATATCCTGAAGTATATCAGTCTGGTCTCACTCAAAAGAGTGACCCTGCCCCGAAATACCAGGAAATTCTACCCTGAACAGGAGAAACAGCCAACCCCAGACGCGTTTCGGCTTTTATGGGCCTTGTCAGTGAGGTGCAGCTGAACTCCCTAAGGCACAGTGAGCAAGGGGTCCACGTCTGGAGTCCCCTATTACCCTTAGGGAGACTAAACCCTAAGGGTAATTTGCATAAACAAAAAACTCAGAGTGGATTATCATGTCCATAGAACTAACCTATTAAGGTTAGTTTGTTCTCTGAGCACTTCTGACTTAAAAAAATGTGTATATGCAAATTACCCTTGTGGTTTAGGGGACTCCAGACGTGGACCCCTTGCAATATGTGCCTTAGGGAGTTCAGCTGCACCTCCCTGACGAGGTTTGCTGTTTCTCCTGTTCAGAGTAGAATTGCCTGGTATTTCGGGGCTGGGTCACTCTTTTGAGTGGGACCAGACTTATATACTTCAGGATATTTCTCCCTGTGAAGGACACAAGTGAGCTAAAAGAGGTGCACTCAAAGGTGGATTGTCATGTCCATAGAACTAACCGATTAAAGTTAGTTTGTTCTCTGATGAGCACCTCTGACTTAAAAATGTTGTATATACATAATAATAATAATAATAAAACATTGAAAAGTCTCTGACCATTCTACTATAACCAACTAGTTGTATTCTTGTGCCTTATACCGCACTGTGAGAGATATTTAATCACATGAGCAGAGAAGGATCTTCTATTCAGGTAATTTCTGCTCATAATATATATCTTTTAAAATCAGAAATCTTAACACATCCACTCAAAATATTTAGTAACAACCAACTTTAAGTATATTTGTTCATATACGCAGTTTTCATCTTTACAAAAACGGGAACATTTGTTGAATCCCTTTACACTTTATTTATCAATCTTACCCAATTCCTCTCATACGTTTGGAGCTTCAGAAAAGTTACTAATTTTTATAATCTTGTGATTGCTGTTACCTATATCTTTTTCTTTCATCGCTAATGCTTGCATGCTCATTATGAGATACAAGTCTAACATGCTCTTCCATCTATAAAGAGAAATCATGACTTATATTCACTAATTTGTGAGTTTTTTTATTACTTTGTTAGCTTGTAAATGTTTGAACTTTAGAGTCCATATTTTGTGGAAAGATGTAGCTATATAACAGGTCAATTTTTTTTAAGTGTACCCAATTACTGCTGTTCTGGGTTTTTTCAAATAAATTTTACAACTTTTAATACATTATTCTTGCCAGTTTCTATTTTAAACAAAATAATTCTCAGTAGACATGCTTTAATAGTGTGAAGGCTTCTGTTAACGTCTTTTATGAATGTTCTCTAACATTTGCACAAGATGATATCACTTGAAAAAAAAATAGCTTGATTTAATAATGACAATTATGAAGTAAACTTTTGGTTTCAGATGTGTTCTATGTAGTTTTTTTGTTTTGTTTTTTTTAAATATTTTTATTGCAAAAAAATATAAAAAATATATAAAACATTCATGTGACATCAAGTTAGTCAGTATACAAAAGATACAGTAGTATGAAAAGAAAATATTTTCAACTAGCTAAGTGTCATACACATATTGATACATATTAATTTGTATGTTGTCAAGTTGGTCAATATGCAATAGATACAGCAGTAATAAAGGTAAACATTTTCAGCTTAACTTGATGTCGTAGACTTATTGATAGATAATACAGACAGATACACATACATCCATACTCATTCATACCTGCAGGCAATTTACAATAATAGATATGTTTATATGATATCAAAAACAGCTCTCTAACTAACCAATGCAGTAATTTAAGTTCTGGCATCCCAAATCAACCATTTTGGACTGTTGTTATTTAAACCTCCATTATCATAGAGGTTTCTCTTGAGCTCCCGGCAGCGGTCCATTTTAACTAAAATTTCATTCCAATTTGGAGAGATGGCTTGTCTGCATTTAGAGACAATCACACGTTTCCATATTGTAAATAGTTGAATCATATAGGCTATTTTTTCAGTTTTATAATTCTTCAGAAATATATGTAATAGACCTATGCTGGCCGCTAGAGGGACAACCTCCTTAAGGTTGATCGAAATATAGTCAAAACAGGTTATCACCAGCCTCTAGCCATTAAAGAGCATGAGCAAGTAAAGAGGCTTTTTGGTATAGAGATAAAAGTGGGTATGCAATTCCCCTTTAGAAAATGTCCTAGACATTTCGACCCTTTTTATTCTAACATGTTTTTTGGAATAAATAAAGGTATCAATCCTATTTTGTAGCTTTGCTATATATTGTTTAGGAAGTTCCAGTGGAATACATCTGATCAAAAAAACGATAATTGTCAAAATCACCATTTTAACACTGGCAATTTTTCCTGAAAAGGAAATTTTTGTTGTTTCCCAAACGTTTAAAAACGTTTTATTTTCGCTTGAGCTGACTCACAATTCACTTTAATCATATTTTTTATATTTTTATCAAAAGCAATACCCAGATGTTTAAATGAGTCAACCTCCCAATCGAAGGGAAACATGTTCTTCAATTTAGATTTAAGTGCATTTGATATTTTAATACTCAAAATTTCTAATTTCCGAGCGTTCAGTTTGTAACTTGAAACTTTACTATATTGTTCTATTAAATCCAGCACATGAGGCAAGGTTGTCAGTGGTTCTTCTAATGACAGAACCTCGTCATCTGCAAACATAGTAATTATGTGTTCCCTCTCTCCCACCCCTATCCCCCTCACTATTTCATCATTTTTAATAGCAAAGGCTAGAGGTTCCAATATTAGGAGGAACAGGGTGGGGGAGAGGGGACATCCTTGTGGAGTTCCATTACTAATATCAAACTAATGAGATTTAAAACTTGCTCCAATAACTGAGGCTGATGGACTAGAGTATAGGGCTTCAATTGCATGGGAACCAAACAAACCAAATCCCATCTCCAGCAGAACCTGTGTCATATATCCCCACCATATTCTATCAAATGCTTTCTCAGCATCTAAAGATAAAATTAGGGTGGGGGCCTTACCAGCCCCTGCCACACAAATCAAATCCATAAGCTTCCTAATGTTATCTGGTCCCTGTCTGCCAGTCATGAATCATGTCTGCTCTATTGAGATCAATTTATTTAAATTTTGTGATAATCTAATCGCCAGTATCCTTGCGTATAGTTTCAAATCAGTATTCATCAAGGAGCTTGGCCTATAGTTACCACAGTGACTGGATTCTTGATTTTTTTTTCGGAATCATTATTATATGAGCTTTCATCAACTTCTTTGGAATTTTACCTGAATCCTTAAACTCATTAAACAGAACTTTTAATTGTTTTGCAAGTACTGGACCAAAAAGCCTAAAGAAAAGGTTTGTATATCCATCCGGGGCAGGGGAAGAGTATGCTTTTAGTTTACCTATAGCCTCCAATACTTCTTTTTCAGTGATTGGTAAATTTAAGTTTTCAAGTTCAGATTCTGTAATCTTGTGAAGTTTAGATTTACTTAGAAATTTTTGAATTTCGAGGACACTGGGTTACTTGAATAAGATATAATTTTTCAAGTTATATAAACCTTGGTTTATAAAAACGTTTGCCCTCATCCATTAAATAATCTATTCTAGAATACCGCATTTTGTTTTTTAATTTTTGCACTAGCACTTTACTAGCTTTATTGTCATAATAATACAATTTTTGCTGAAATTTCCAAATTGCCTTATCAGAAATATGTTGATTGATTGAATTAATTTGTTTTTGCAACTTTTTTATTTCTAAGTAAGTATTATCTTTAGGATTATCTTCATGCTCTTTTCTAAATTGTGTAGCTGAATTAATAAACTCCTTAATGGCAGACCTCTTTTTTTTTATTTGATAGTTTAGTTTAATCAAAAGGCCCCTAAAGTAGGCCTTAAATCACATCCACAATGTACTGTTTTGCTCCACAGTTCCAGAATTTATATCAATTTTTTTTTATTTCGTTTCATTTTATATACCATAGAATAATATGAGTAGTCCTTTTCGTTTGGGTGTAGTATTCTCCAAATATCGTACATCTGATTATCTTTTATTCATTTTGAAAGTGTATTAGCATCTCTAAGCACTACATCTAGATTTTTGATAATTTTATTAGACTTTTTGTCTACCATGGGATTGATAGTAGCATTAAAGTCTCCTGCCATTATTTCAATTCCATGTCCTAATTTTTTAGGTTTCTTTATTGTCTTTTTTATAAAGAAAAGTTGATTATTGTTAGGGGTATAAATGTTGAGCAAGGAGACCTTTTGATCGTTAATTTTGCCTATCCACAGTATAAACCTACTCCAGGGATCGCAATCGCATAAAGTTTCCTTAATTTTTAAACTACGATCAAAATATATAGATACGCCTCTTGATTTATTGTTAAAGGTTGAATGATATTTATATTCATAAATGTTTGAGCCAAATATAGGGATTGTATTTTCTGACCAGTGTGTTTCTTGTAAAAGGATACTTTTTGCTTTGTCTTGTTTGATCAGTCTTAAAATTAAAAGTCTCTTGTTAGGGGAGTTCAAACCCCTCACATTTAAGCTCAATATCTTAATTTCCATATTAGTAGTTGAGAAAAGCTGTTATATTTAAGGAAAAAAACATAATCTGCTAGTAACTTCATTAGATGATTCAAATTACACTTTAATTTATTTCCTGAGTTAGTTAGAAAGCTTAGTAACGTCAAAAGATAATTCAACCTACACTTTAGTCTATTTCCTGAGTTAGAGATCCCAAAAACTTTTCAGTCCCTCATATCCATACATACCCTTTCACTCTTACATTCATAGACATTATTATGTACCAACACATATTAATAGGGCTATACACCAGTGTTTATAAAGGTCTGGTCAATAGCAATATGGGGAGATTGGCTTGTGTAGCTCATTATTTAACCAATCTTTTACCTTTTACTTATATTCAGTCTGCCATCAAAACAAAATAAAAAATAAATACATTTCTATTAATAAAATGTATTGATATTTTGAAAATGTGTTAATCAATTACTAGTTTTTCACCTTACTAATGGCATACTAACCTTTGTGAATAAAAAAAAAAATCTTAAAATGTGTTCTATGTAGATTTTGAGGTTAGTTAGGACATTGTAACTTTAGGTGATATTAATATGTCTTTATTTCTCCAGATGCATGGCAACAAACAGCACTTGCAGAAAGACTTTTTCTTGTATAATGCCTCAAAGGATAGGTGTAAATCTTACATCAACATGAGAGAAGTTTCCCAGCGCTTCCGCTTACCTCCAAGCGAATATGTCATTATTCCATCTACCTACGAGCCCCACCAGGAAGGAGAGTTTATACTGAGGGTCTTCTCAGAGAAAAGAAACATATCTGAGTAAGTTTCCGCACTAACATTTTTACAGTACACTTAATATATAAACTATTACACATATTGGGGGAATTTATTAAGTCATTGTGAGATTTACCAAAGGCTTTTTCCACTTTAAAACCAAACCTAACATGAGTTATAGCAAATTGGATGTTTAATATGATGTTGGGGCATGTTATGGTCACTATATTATGAAATCTCAAGTTCTCCACATTTATTAAAGATAGATCAGCATCTCATGTTTCAACCCCATGATTGCAGTATATTTTATAGTTAAATAAAATTATATTACCAATGATCAGCTATTAACAGAGAACATACTCAGCTACATATAACAGGTAAATTACGTCAACACCGCTCACAATTAAAGTAGCATAAATTAATAATTATCAATCTCCCAGTTTATAGAAATAGTAAATCTTAATGCAAATTTTGAATTCAATATATAGTTATATATAATGTGACATTGACTGTGATTTTTTTTTTACATTTTATTATTATTTTTAATAATTTTTATGATATGGTTGCCAAACTTACATTATTTATTTTTGTTGTTGTTGCTTATGCAAATTAACCTTAATGCTTAGTCTTCCTAAGGATGATAAGGGGGCTACAGACATGGGCTCCTTGTTCACTGTACTACAATTTAGTATAACATATTAGAATTGTTAAACAGCCGGGTGGAAAATGTGGTGGTGCTCCACTTCTGAAACTTTCAAGTAGTTCTCTGGCATTTGTATATGCCACGTACCCATTGTGCAGATGCAAACCTTCTGTGCAAAGTCTCCTCCCACTTCATGAAGTAGACCACTGGAAAAAGAAAATGGTAGACTCCACAGCAATAAATTAGAGGCTGTAGTATATATTATACATTTTGAAAATTGTCTCTGATAAACATGGTCATTTTTTAGAATATTTTCGTCAAACCTCAAGTATTAACATGTATATCTCTCCTAAGATTATTTGTACCATAAGCAGCAATTATACCTACTTTCCTATAAGCCTTAGTAGTTGCTCGATGTACAACAAAGGGGACTACTGGTCACCCATTTTACAAAGGAAACATCTAAAGCTTCTTTTTGTTTAATTCTGCCCCATACATACCATTCATATGGCAGGCAACTAATACAATAAAAACATGGACAATGGAAGTTTAAATAGAGTATTGTAACACAAATAAAACAAAGCCATGTACGTTCTTGGTAAATCGAATGTCACATGCAGTAAAAGTTTTCATGAAATTAGGGTTGTTGCCAGTTCATGCACAGTCTTGTTAGTTACAGACACGTGCAGCTTTAGGGCTGATGAAACTTTTTGTGTGTGAGTAGTTTTTAAATAGTTGCTTTTGTCATGCATTTTTTCAGGGAAGTGGAAAATAAGATTGAAGCTGATCGTCCCAGTGTAAGTATCCTTTTAATATTTTATTTATTTTATATGTAACATCTAAAGTATCTGTGATATCAATAACGCAATAATCAATAATCAATAATAATGCAGTATTAAGTAGCATACAATATGTCTTGGTTTTTGCAACAACATATTTTAGCCCAGGTGAAAAATGGAAACAAGTTGCATTTAATGTGGACATATGTCTATTTATTCAGTTTGGTGTTTGCCTGTTTCATGAAAAACATTTTTGTTGTTGGCAATAAGTATATTCGGTACTGACCATTTAGAATCACATTATTATTTTTGGTTATTGTTGGTGCTCCTTAAATGTTCTGCACAGTGCCAATGGATACATTATCCCAATTCATCGATGTATACCTTGAGTGATTTCAAAAAGGGTTAAAATGGTATTACCCCACTAATATGGATTAAAGTTATGCATATTTTAAATTCGTGTAAATTTTCACTGAAGTTTTTTGTTTTATTTTTGTCCAGAAAAAGAAAAAAGCCAAGGTGGGTCTTCTTTGCCTTGCTAAGTGTGCAACTTAATTGCATGTTCGGGTTATTACCATTAATAGATTTTGCTATGATTGTTGTCTGAATTTTGAAATTTGCCAACATTTATTGTTTACTAAATTACTGTACTTACTTTTACTGATGGGTGATGTTTAGAACTGGTTTCTATGTCTACCTTGTTTTGTGTTGTGTAGCATTATGATTTGTATCTCTTTCCATCTGGTGGACGTAGAAGTAGAAATGCTCATCTACCATCTTTGTCATCTGCTATTATGTATTGCTGTGTTGATTTTTTTATGCTGTGTATTAAAATCTTTGATGACCCTTCATTGAATGTCTGTACTTTCAGTGGGCCAGATGTGATAAGGTGAGAGGCTCCGAGAACCTCTCCAATTCTATGGTATCAATGTTACTAAACTTGACCTCTCCAACAACTATTCACACCTTACTACAGCTGGCCCAATGTGTTTTGGGGATACTGTTGTGAAAGGCCTCTTACCATATTTATTAAAGGAACACTACCAGTATGATTAGTCATGCATTGTATGATTCACTTATAAATATTTCTCTTGGGGGATTTGTTTCCCCTAGGCATTTTAGTTGCATGTCCATTCAGTCGCTCCCAACACTGCAGATGGAATTTAACTTTATTGGTCGGCTTTAATGAATTATCTAACTATGCAATGATTTCTTACTAAACTAATATTTCTAATTGTCTTGTCATCTAAATCACAATCCAAAATCCTGTGATGTAATTGCACTCATAGCAATTACTTAATTTCAACAATTCATAGAGACATGAAACCAGACGTGCAAAGTTAGAAGACTCCTGGGTATATATAAGAAAGTCTCCAAGATTTATGGCTAATATATATATATATATATATATACGGTATATATATATATATATATATATACAGTTATGGCCCATGCAACTCTCCACACAAACAAATGCTGGTGCTAGTGTTCCCTTAACAAAGTACCTATGTGCACTTGATTTTTGGTCTTATCTCTTCATTTGTTTTGAATGATGAACTTGCCTATAGTCTTTTGGATTTATGTAATAAGGTAAGGTCATTTTGGTTAAAATAGCTAATCATGTGGAATCCCTTTTTCGCCTGATACTCAGCTGTAAATCTTATTCAAAATATACTGTGTAATAATAAATATACTTGTAATTTAGGAAACATGGTTAGTAAATAAAATTAGCAGTAATGCATCTTATGTAGTCATGGTGGCTTTAAAAATTTTTTTTTACAATATATTGTTTTATTTGCTGTGCTTTATGGTGCTTCTTTCTATTCCCAACTGTTATTTTATGTCATCTGTATATTGATGGCGGACCAGTGACTGATGCCACAATTAAATGTTGTGTTTATGCAAAAACAAAAATTATGATGTTATGGAGGATTCCCAGTTATTTGGGATCAATTATTGATTATTGTTTTGTTTTTTTAATTAGTGTATATTTAAATTCACTATCCCAGGATTTAGCATGAGGAAACAAGCATTTTTGGTTGAGTGCCTTTGCTTAATGTGTTTGCTGATGAAAACAAAATCAGTCCCTGTCACATTGTGGAGAGATTATAGATTGTATTGTTATTTGCAATGTAAGAATCACAGAGCCAGAGGTAGATGCAATGACCCAAAAGCAGAAGCCAGACTAATTTATGTGCAGTTAATCCCATGCTATATAACTATATGTGTGTAACGGGTGAACAAAATTCTAACTTACGAGGCAGCAATGTAGTTTTACGATCCAAAGAGGTGTATGTATTTAGATATATGTAGAATAGCCCCCCAAAAAGTAAAACTGTTGCACTAGACACCCTATTGTTCTGTTCTCTTTCTCCTGTTTGTCTCTCATGTGCATGTATTAATGTATTTTTTGCTATGTACTCTACTATTTTGCATATAAAATATTCTGTAATGAAGCATGGCTTGTGGAATACTATTACAGTTTGTATTTGCAATGATTTGCTGTAATATTTGTGACTGCTCCTCTTACTTGTACTGTGCCTTATGCTACCCTATAAAATTGCATGAAATCTTGCCCAGCAATGGTGCCCTTTCTACATAATATGTAATGTTTATGTAAACTGGATGTTTCTATTTATCTGACCAGCATTTTTTGCCTTTTTTAAAGGATGTTTTCCATTTACTTATGCTTGTGGGGGTTGGGGTTAGTCCATATGCATGTTTGTGTAACTGTGTACTTCTTGCATGAAAATAAATTGTAATTTTATAAGAATGTTGGTATTTTACAAACTTAATTTAATATACAAAATGTCTTGTTTAAAAATATAATTTAACAGACAATGTGGCATGTCTCAGCTGTTTTACCTCTGGTTATTGTATTCATGCATATACCACAACCATAATAATTTCCCAGTATAAACATAATTTCTAGATAAACACAATAAATTCAATTCAATAATTATATCTCCAAGTTGTATTTTACTCTTTTTTCTTTCTCCTTCTCTTTCTTTCAACTGTTCAACACAAAAAAAAACATAATTACTAAACCTTACTTGTCAATTCATACCATCAGCCCTATTAAATTAGCTCAACGTGTAAAACCGTAGCCCGTAACGTAGCCCGCAAAACTTACAGCTATTAAATTAGACTCGTAAAGCAATGATTTGCGGGGTAGGGACGGCAAAAAGGGCTATGGGACTAAATTTGAACTGTGCGCCCGTGTATCCTTTGATCGGTCCAAACAAATTCAAGCCCGTAACCCGCAAATGGAGCCCAAAGGCCAACCGGTACTAGAGGCCCGCTAGAGGGGTAAAGTCCTATCCGTAGCACTTTTAATGCAAATATACACACACTACTGTACTCATATTAAAAGGGAAAGTGATGTTAGGTCTTAGAATTTATAGCACAACATTCTCAAGCTGGCAAATCGGCCAAATAAAATACTTTATGTCATGTTTAATTTCCATGTTATATCGATCCCAGCAATCATATAGTGGAACACGCATGTAATAGAATATCATATTTATGGCTTTATTAATATTGCATTATATCTGGAATGTGGGTCTGATCGTAACTCATAATACAACCCCGTAAGACTTTGAAATCCAGCCTCCATTTTTCATTGACATAATGAAGACAATCTCTGTTTCCATTGGCTCCATCTAAACCCGTAACTACTGTTTTGACTAATTGATCATGCTCACGGCCTTGCATCCGACGTTCAAAAAATTATTTACAGGTTTGCGTCTCAAGCCCGTAACCTTTGGCCTGTTCTGATTTAACCCAGCCAAATTTCAAGCCCGCAGCCCTTGCGAGGATTCCGACGCCGCTACAGGCTTCTAATTTAATAGGGCTGCATGACTATCACAATTCACTCATAACTGGTCTTTCCATCTCTCTCCCCATTCATCAAATGTTGCTCCAAACCCTGTATCCCGACTTTGGCTTTGCTTCTTAATACTATCCTATTAGTGACTGGCTCAGGCACCCCTTTGTGTGTGAATCATTAAGTGTCATTAGAGCATTGTTTGAAAGGGTTAAATATGAGACCTGGTTTTATTCAACATTTTACTATTAAAGGAACACTGTCACTCCAAGAGGAAATTTGGTTACATTTCAATATAATTACTAGAGTTTTTTAATAATTTCTCTGAGATAATGTAGCCATCCATCGTGTCCTCTATGACCTATTCCTGCCCCACCCACAGTGCAGGGTCATTGGCTGTTTGCATAGTTTATTTTATGGTGAGGACACTACCCAACAGTAATAAAGTGTTCAAGGCTCAGGCACATAGGGAAACTTCAAAGGACAAGAGCAAACAGTCAGTGACCCTGCACTAAGGGAGGGTAAAGAAAACATCAAATAGCCAAACATGGATACCTATAGTAGAGCCAAAATATAGTAAATAAATGTAAGTAATTACACTGAAATTTAAGCAAACATTATTCAAAGGTTTTTATTAACATGATACTTTACTATGATTTGAAAATGTGTTTGCTTTTTCAGTGTCTCTTTATCTAAAATTTAGAAAGAACCCAAACTAAGATATGGGTGTAAAAATCACACCAGAATAGAATATACTGTAAAAATACAAAAACAATAAAACATCTTGGATTGGAACACTCCATTTAGGTCAGTGACAGAGATAGAGAATGGATGGCCTGCAAAAAAATTCTCCCCCCATGCCAACTCATTTAGCACCACCTTCTCGCCACTACTTCCGGTGCCACTCATAAAAAATCCTTCATAAAACAGCTTCCCCAAGATACCCCTCACAAGCCACTGGCCCCTCTTAATCTCCAAGATTCCCCTGTAAACCTGCAACCACAATTGGAACCCCCAAAGCGACCTAAACCTGGAGAATCCCTTTAAACCAAAATTTGCTGTGGGTGTCCCTGGGTACTCCCGCTGGTCCCGCGGAGAACACAAAGATTCCCAGAGATCCCTGCTAGGCCCATTGACACCCACAGGAATTCTTTCTTGATTGAAGCCATTGTTCCTCTCCTTGACCTGTGGAAATGAGCCTCCTCCTAAGAAAAATAACAACTTTTTAACTATTCTCTCGCCTTATATATATTACATTATACGGATTCTGATTGGCGGAAATGTCAATCGTATTTCAGCCAATCAGAATTCTGTTTTGCTAATAGTTCACGCAACTTGTCTGACTTGTTAATTTGTTAATCAATCAGAGCGCACAGATTTAAATTTGGTTAAGGATGTAACCAGTCAGATAAGGAGTGTAAACTATTCAAAATATTTAACAAAATATATTGACATGATGTAGGGAAGGAAAATGTAATATCAACATGGATAATACATCTATATATCATTTTATAGATGATTCTCAATGTAATGTAACATATTTATATATATATATATATATATATATATATATATATATATATATATATATATTTATTTATTCTTCCTCCATTCTTCACACTACACCTGTTCCATTACAGACTCTGCTAGTTTTAAGTTAATAAATTAATAATATTGTATATCTCTACTTGAGCACATTTGAGTGACACATGGTGGTTAATCAATCTGTGTACACACCAGTACTAAATCTGATATATACTGTAGGTCACATGTAGTCTGTGTAAAGATGATAGTGAGCAGTCATTATTGTGACTAAATTTTACATGTAGGAGATGGGGGAGAGGCTGATGGGAAGACATGATGTGTTATACTTGGCATAATTGGGAAATAATGTTTTATGATACCCATACCTACTGAAAATTGAGTTTACTTATTGGTTACATTCTTGCTATGTAGAGTAATAAGATGCTTTCAAATAAAAAAAAAGTGCAACTGAGTGATAATCCACTGTGTGGGAAGCATGTTATTATAACCATTATATTAAGTAATATATTTATAATGCACACAATGGCACAATGCTTGTGCCAACATAACAGCCACATTTATCTTTATATTTAACTACGGTAACTCTTTTGGTAAGTAACAAGCCACATTCAACTTAGTGCCAATCATATCATTCTAAACTAGCATTCAAGAAAGAGAAAGGTATGTTTAATGTTAGATTATAACTAAAGTACTGTAATTATAATATGCCTGTGGTAAATCCTGCTGTCAAATATTTAAATGTAAAAAATAGAGCACAAAGAATAGTCTACTCACCCGTGAAAAGCTTAAAGTCTATTATCATGGTCATTCCAACCAGATCCTTATCTAAACAAAGTGTCAGTCTGTATAAATGTAGTATGGCTGATGTCAGAAATAATTTATACAAGATTTCAGTTGAGATATGACTTTGTAACACAATTTTTTTTGTCCATGTTAGCCAGTTCATTTTATACATCAGATTTACGTGTTTTTATAATTTGCGTTTTGGTCCCAGCAGCACGCTATGCAATGTTTTTCAATTTCATACATTGCATGACTATTTTTAGATCACTATTTTACAGTCATCCCTTTAATCCTATCACTATGGGCCTCATTCAATTTGGAGGCCGCAAGTCCTGTGATCTAGGCCATATGTCTGCGGGCCTGCTGCGGGCCCGCAGTGTGCTAGACTTATGGTGCTATTCAATTGGACAAGACCGCAAGTCCCCGCCCAAGAGCATAAATAGTAAACCATGCCATCTTATGTAGCATTTGAGAGCGTGAACACGATCAATTAAGCAAGACCGTAACTCCTGATGCAGAAACAGCCAATAGAAAAGGAGCCTGTCATCATGAAGTCAGTAAAACATGGAGGTGACCTTTCAATCTATTAGAATTTCGGGGTACGATATGCGATCGGGCCTGCAAACTTGCAAAGTACATAATAATAAAAATTTATAAAGTCAATGTACTAGTCCATGTGGGTGGCCTGATATGTATTAACACATTGATTCCCAAGATTGATATAATCCCGAAATTACACATAATGAATTAAATTTATTATTGCAGATTTATAGGCTTGAGACTGTTGTGCTATTAATTCTAATGCCTTTCATTGTTTTCCCCGTCATTTACAGTGCAGTATAGATTTTATATTTGCATTTACAGTGCTCCTGACATGTCTGTAACCCCTTTGTGAGTCCTATCTGGTACTCGTAGGATTCCTGACGTTTACGGGTGTGAAACCATTTGCGGGCTTGAGGAATCACAGCAATTGAATATCGATTTGAGATTTTTTCAATCGTAACTCTTGCGGCCATGAAAGACGGGCTGTAACTTGCAATGTTAACCATCGCAAGGAATCGGAGGCCAGAGCCCGTAACCTGGTCGGAGCCTGCAAAAAGACGCCAGTTGAATAGGAAAATAACTTACGGGCTCCATTACGGACGCCCGCATCTTGAATGAGGCCCTATGTTTGTAAATTATTATTTGCATGACACTCCCGACTAATTAAGCTTTATGAATCATCACATACTCTAGGTTTCCTAAAACATTTCCTGAAATTTTAAATTATAAAAATGCACCATTATTCATAATTATTGTAATTTAAATGGGCTCTTTTGTTTTACATTTTTGTTTTGCTATAAAGGACAAGATCCACCTAAACTTAATTTGTTTTCTTTTATATTAAAGAGAATCCCTAGAGTAGAATAACTATCTATGTAAAAGTCTTGAGAGCAGAAGTTGATGTTTTGAGATAAATTCTAGTCACCAACACTGAGCTCTGTTTGCTGATTGGGTCAAAAGTTCAAGAACCATCTCAAGAACTAAACAAACTGCATCTGAGCTCTAAGCTATGACATTACATTTAAGTGCTACAACTACTACATATATATTTAAACCTCAATAAGTATAGTCTTTTGTTTAAGAGAAACTTCTGTTTAGGAGAAACTTCCCCTCTAATAAAATAGCATTTTGGAGGAAACCAATATGTCTATTTAAAAAAAAAAGGTATATCAAATAATAAAGTAGATTAAATTTTAACTGAAAAAGTTTTCTAGATATTTTGTTGGATTGCTAATATAGATAACCTAATATCTAATATAAATAAGCTAATATCTAATATAGATAACCTAATTGTACTTTTATACATGAACTACTGAATTATTTGAAGCATATTGAAAACATTTATTAATTAATTTTATTTTTTCAGTTGCTTTTGTTTGGACATATTTGAAATATTTTGAAAGTTGTTATGAATATTACTATATAAATTGTTCATTTATTCTACTTGTATGTTATGTTATATTAACTTGAAAACGTATAAGGACTGGGTGTTACTGGGAGCCCTAACAGTAGTTATTTCTACTTTCCTACTGTTCAGACAGACATTTCAAAGTCTCCTCTCATCTCATGAAGTTGAGCTACTGAAAACAAAATGGCAGACTCCACAGCCACATAAATGTATCTAAAAAATAATAAATTAGAAGTTGTATTATTTTTTATTTATATTCTAAAAATATTTTGCACATCTTCAGATGAAGTTCTTCAAAAGAATACATTTTAAAAATATGAACATAATTGTTCTTTAATTTAAAATCGAATTAACTGTAAAGTTCTTATGAATTATACTTTGAATCACACATGTCAAACTTTTAATAAAAATTAAATGTGAAATAAGTAAACAAACATTGCAATTTTTTGTATTTTATATACAAGTGCTGCATTGTTTCCAGAGCAATATTTGAGATACACCTTTTTGCTTCCTTGGAAATACTTCATGTTTTGTGTAGGGTCATTACCATATCTAGATTTGACTCCAAATTAGATTTGACTCCACATGCCACATCAGCATTATGGGAGATGTTGCATGAACATTGTTACAGAATGGATAGTATCAGTAAAGTTGCCCTCTTCCATTTTGTAACGACTCCCTTTCTTTCCCTCTCATTCTTCCCCTCCTCCCCTTTCCAGCCAATCATCTTTGTTTCGGACAGAGCAAACAGCAATAAGGAGCTGAGTGTGGATGAAGGTTCTGACGAAGAAAAGAAAAAAAAGAGCGCAAGTCAGAAAGAGAAAAAAGATAAGGTCGTTGTGCCTTCTGTTATAATTATATTGGGATGCACCATTGCTGGGCAAGATCTTGGAGGGGATGAGTTACGAGGAACAAATGATGTTTCTTGATATTTAATTTAGAAATATTACTTAAATGGACACTGACACATGACACTTAAAGGACCATAAAAGTCCCCTATATGTGCTCTGAACCATTAGATAGAGGCTGAAAAATCATGTGGAAAATGTGTTTTATCTTTTAATTATTGCTGAATTCATAGAGTTATGAGTTGAAGTCAGGCTATTTCACTGTGTTGCCTCTGCCTAAATGAGTAATGAGTAAAGAGTTCTGTACCACACAGAACATAATGAATATTAATTAGAATCAGGTGTAGAAGCTTTGAATAAAATGTTGAGCATGTGGCACACAGCTTGTGTTGCTGTCTGTGGTAGAGCATATTCTGGGTTCAATTCCCACAGCGGGTATATTTTTCTATGCTGTTTGAAATATTTTCTTTTGTTTATAGACTAAAACATATGTTAGTATGAGGTAAATAATAAAAATATATATATATATATATATATATATATATATATTTGTATGTATGTATATATATATATATATATATATATATATATATATATAATTTTAAATTACATAATGTTTCCATATATACATATTTAGAATTAGAATTAGTTTAACTTTTATACATGCTTTTTAAAGCAAAGTGTGTTGGTGTGGGGTCAGGTGTTTCATAAAATGTTTTCATTAGCAAGTCATTGTTTCGAAATCAATGCTATCCACTTGATTTTTTTAATTAACTAATGTATTTAACATCAATATAATTAATATATATAAATAAATAAATAACTACACTTAAAAAAAAAGAAAAACAAGTAGAAGACTGTGGATTCGAACCTAGGAATTACCATTGAATTTTTTGTTTTAAAACAGATTGCTTACCACTGCACCACCATACTATGCTTTTAAAGAGAGTATAAACCAAATACAATATATAGCAATTATAGACTCTAGCCTTATTAGTTATGCAGATTGTTGTGGGACAGCTTCAAGGGATAAACTAAAATGGAAATATCGAAGTCAATTCTTGATCAATTTTAAAAATATAACACATTTTCCACATGATTTTCCACTCTCTCAGTATTTAATAACGTGTTTTCTTTTTTTCAAATGATGCTGTAAAAGCAGAAATAAATCCATCTAGCCTCTGCCAACCAATAAGCACTAATATAAATGTATGAGTCATACTTGACTGCCAATTAAATCTACAGCCGTAAACATGATCTATACGTTTCCTGTTATTAAATTAAGCAGGTTTAATTCATATGTTTTCATGCAAGATACAACTTCACTAATGTTTAAAGCACATTCAATCCCTTTAAGAAATGTTATAAAGCATTGTAATAAAAGAAAATACATGTTTTTTAACAATCTTTTTATTGAAGACATTACAAATGTTGCCACACAAGTATACACATCCTGTACATAACATTATGTATGATTACACTGGTTATCTATTTACAGTATGCTAATACATTCAACCATTGTTTGTAGTTTTCTTAGTTTTCTGGGTAGGGGGGGGGGGGGAGAACGAAGCACAGCCACCTGGATAAGTAATAACAGTCACAGAAATATAGAAATATTTCATTTTTAAAGCCTGTGCCATTGCACATATTCATATCAACAGAGCATGTTTATTCTCCCTATCACCCCCACTGTGAGAGTTGTGTCCCCAGATTAGGAAGTCCTGTTTAGACAACATATGCTTAAAATACCTTTTAAGTAATTCTTTCACTAAATATTTTTAACAACAACTAATTGAAATCACATTCACCTAAATGTGTACTTTTAATTTCTGCATTGACTGGCATCTGTACTGTGTCACTTTAAAAATAGCACTGTTTTATCCTTTTTTTTATAATGTATTCAAATATTTGCCATTTTTGCTTGGAATTCTTTCCTCCAGAACAACACAAAAAATAATTTACCATATAATCATGGTCTTTTAAAGTATAACATATGTCAGTGTCCTTTTAAGTCTTACACTCTTGATTTGATTATCTTGTAATGCCAGTGATTATTTTCTCTAATATGTGTTGGCTTGTTTAAACATAGTTATCATAATGCATGTTTCATTGTATAACTATTGATAGTGTTATGATGCTGTAATTGGATGATCCCTAAATCTGTTTTGTGATCTACTTTTGAAACACTTTTAGTTTCATGCTATAAAAACCCTTTTCCTATAGAACACACAGCATATATTTGTATATACTGTCCTATTATTCAAAGAATTTGTATGTACATATAAACTTTTATTGCGTATGCATGTAATGTATTTTTATATATATATATATATATATATATATATATATATATATATATATATATATATATTCATTCTTTTTTATTCTCATTTTTGGTTCCAAAACATTGCCATTAGGGTCATTTGTGAAAAACCTGTACTTACTTTACTAAAGCAAAGTAGGTGGTATAATATATTTGACAATTATTAAAATAAAAATAGTGCTAGATTAACATTACCAGGTAAAACAAAATTGTTTAGTCAGGCCATATATCATTTTAAATGTATTGCTAAAATGTTTGATGTTATTCATGATTATTATATATGTATATACTGTGTGTGTATATGTGTGTTTTCACGAATATGAGCAATCTAGTTTTTATCAATCATTGAAGGGTACATTGCTACTTGTACAGTATATATCTCCACCCCTCTATTTTTGCAAGAGACTTCACTAGTATTGTCAGAAATGTGCTGAACAAGAAGTAAAAACATAATAAAAATATGTATCCCAATAGTTAAGTATTACCAGATAATTATACTAGACTGAAAATGTTATGGTAGGTAGAATTAGTATGATTATTATTACCCATTATTTGTAAATTTAGTTAAGGATTCTGGGTAGTGACATGCAAATTAATTTTGCCTCCATGAACTTAATATGGATCCTTCTGGCATACGCACATTGCACTCAGGTGGTTTTTAAAGCATGGCCTTGGATTGGGGCTCAATTACAATAAGCCACTCATAGATAGTCATGTGTCTTCTGATTGGGTTCATCAATGGTAAGTTCATGATGGCAGCTGTAAAGGACACTGGTATGAGTACTCGGATCAGACATATAGCAAATCCCTCATATTGCTAAAATGAAAACAATTGTAGACTAAAAGACCACTAATGAGTCAAGGTTTGTTGTGATTGTGCTGGTTAATAGATTACGTTACAACTGGTGGATATGATATAAACATCTTCCGATAATTTAATATTGGATGTGTTCTGTAATGTGTATCAGAGGACTTGTTATAATAACCCCCGAGATCACAGAATACTGTTTGGGAGTTTTATTCATATGGAACAATCTCATCGAGATTTTAATACAGTAGTTATTTTTTTAGGTTTTACTTTATTACTAATAATTGCTTTGTGTTAAGTGGACATTTTGCATATAATTATTTTGTATAAGGTCACCTATGTCCAGGACTGGACTGGGTCATCCTAAGAGCATGTCTGATCAGAATTTGATTGGATGGACAAATTAAACCATCCTCCCTGAATGTGTTCAATTTCAGTAATTAAACAGGTTGTATGCAGTTGGTCATCTTCCTCGGTGGCTTAGAGTGTGTTACCCTAAAGCAAGGGTGTTCTGAAGGAAACCAACAATTTTCCTTAAAGTTGGATTCACTCAACTATAAAAACTAAAGCAAAGGGTGACTGTTTATCCCTTTCTGTTTTTCTTTCTTAAAGACTTCTACAGGTAATACTGACAAGGAAACTGAAGAGGAGAAGCAGTTTAGAAACATCTTCCAACAAATCGCAGGGGATGTGAGTACTCTCTTGTTGTTTTTGCTGGAAGGGTTGAAGCAAGTTCCTCTTAAATCATTGAGTTAGGCTTATGGGTTTGTGAGCAGTGGAGAGTAACGCAAACTCATCTACAATCAATTTTTGCTTAGTCGCTGATGTTTTAAACATAGCCATCAAGTCCAAAAATGTTCTGAATCTTTTTCAATGTCTGGTTTGATTACATTGATTTAGAGGAAGTCAGAATAATTCCAGTGAAATATGTTCCAGTTTAGCTATATGAAGAAGAACAGTTATCCAAGTCATCTGTGAATTTAGTACATGCTACATGGAATTTTCAGTAGTAGGATTACACTATGTAGACAATAATTTGAAGTTGTTTTTATGAGAAATGGAGTGGGAACAAATACATCTTGTTTTAGAAGGGATGGAACAGTTTTTTTTGAGAATGGTTAAATGGATGAATTTGGAACAGGAGTATTGAAGCAGAGAACGGGGTCAAAGGGGATAGGGAAGATGTGGGAATAACAAAAGGATGAGTGTAGATAAGGGAATGGGGGAGTGCAGGGCACTTTATTGTAAAGTGACTTTAGTTTTGTGGCTTCAAAAGACATTGTTGTTGGAGGGGAAATTCAGTATTGGAGAGAATTAAATGGAAATTCCTTGTGTTTGAGGTTATACAAGAAAGGTAAGATTAAAAGGTCACTAAAACATTAAGGGATATGGAACATTTCTGTATTTTACTGGGTATATAATATTATATGTGTATTTATTTAATTTTATGTACCTTGTTTTATAAGCTCTGTTTTTACTGTTTTAAATCAAACAAATAGTCCCTGTATGAGTCTGCCCACTGTAGCATATGCAGACACAGACTATATATTCCTGACTGTACAGTGTAGTGTCCTAGCTTATCAAAGACCATATGTCACAACCTGCTCTTCTTTTGGCTTGAAAAGGCCAATCCTAGGTTGTTAGGTTCATTTTATCCCCACACACCGAATAGCTTAACCGGAGGCCAGGTATACACAGTAGGCCACTTCCTTAGGCAAACAAAGATTTGACACCTTATGCCAACTTTGAACTACCTCACGTGGGTTGGGTCTGTCTCCAAGCAATTGGCGCTAGCCCTTCTCCTTCCCCACCTAGGTGCCAAGGGGTCTATAGTCTAAGTTATCCGCTACCTCTGGGTAAGATCGGGTCACAGCATGGGGTCATTAGATAGTGTAGTGGCTGCAGACAGAGTATCTAGGTGAGGGATCTCGATCTTAACCCACATGGGGAACCATAAATCTGGGATGTGGGAGTCTCAAATTATCAGGGACAGGCTTTCAGCTATTCAGGGTACCCAGCACAGGGTAGTTGGGTACGCTAGCGGGCTCAGGGCGAGAATAGTGACAAGGCCCGGTGCATTCAGGGGACTATGCCGTTAGGTTTACCCACTCCCTAGGCAATATTTACCTTGTATAGAGATACCTTTATTGAGTCAGAAGGGATTAGGCTAATGGTTTTGGGCTCCAGGGTGTACCCACTTTGTCGGGGATGACCAGGACTACCATAATAATTTTAGACATTCGTGCTCCTATTGGATTGAATAGGAGTCACAAATAATGGCTAAGGTCAAGTAATTCGCAATTTGTGGTTAACATCAAGACAAAGGATCAAAGGGGTATCACTTACAGAGCACTTGACACCACGTAATCTTTGTCTATTGAAACAAATGTTTCAGTTGCTGTTTTGACAGCCATGTAATTATACTTGGTGACTTAATCATGTTCTTGAATCTCCCTGAAATCTATGGAGCCTAATTCACAGCTTAATGCAAGTTTTAATATGATCATGACCATAGCCAAGCCCTGGGACTGGAGTGAACTGGGTATTGTAGTTGGCTACTGGAAGCATCTACTGGTTGCCCTTAAAGTTGTACTAACCCCAAAATATTTTTTAATGTTCAAAAATTACAAAAATGAACCAGATCCCTCTAGGCTAAAATAAAGTAGAAATAATATTGCTAGAAAGGGCTTTAGGAGCCCAAGAAATAACCAGTCCTTGGGCTTAACATTAGACAACAATATAAATTCGCAAGTGATATAGTTAATTTGAAAAGCTCTGATGTCCATAAGAATAGCCCTTGAATTAGGTAGGCACATGGCTATTGCCATCAATGTCCGATTTTCATTGCAAAAGACTCTTTGAGTACAAGTGGTAATGACACCACACATCAGCAGCATGTTGCAGAATGTTGCTGAGAGGTGGTACACGATAAGCTAGGACGATACACTTCACAGTTTGTACTACACAGTCTGTGTCTTCATGAATTGCAGAGGGCTGACAAGCAGTTTATAATTGTTTAATGTTAGGAAGTGCTTAGAAACATGTCATAATAAAATACAGTGCTTAAAAGTAATTAGATACACATATATACAGTATTATATACCTAGAAAAATCCAGAAACCTATCCCTTCAATGTAAAATCAGCATAAATATAAGGTTTCCCAGTGAATACATAGAACCAAGCCACATTTCATGCATTACTTTTAAAAACAACAACCTTTTTTTAAGTTGTGGTTGGAACTTTTAGCCTAGACATCAACATTCTACTTCCAGGGTTCTTATTAACACTACTGCAAAGCTTAATAGTTTACAAGGATACACCATATTGAGACAGAAGGTGCCAGAAGCAGGATCAGTAAAGAAAATGAAAGCCTTCAGTAAAGAATAATTGCATACAAAAGTGAAACATTATAGGCTGTTTTTTTTTTTTTTTTTAATTTATTAATTTATTTGCTTTCTAAAACAGTTTTCCCATTATCAAGTTTAGTTATTCAAGATATCATATAGAAAAAAATAGACCATAGTGGTCCTTTAATGCAATGGGCTATTTTTTCCATGTATTTTCACTTTATGCTTGAAGAGTAGTATTTTGGAGAGCTCATGTACTGTGCTGTGGCTTAGAAATATAAATTTGTTCTGGGACTTTCTGAAACAGGGGATAGCTTCTTTAAAAAGGTACATCTGTATAAAGAAAAAAGGATGTGTTACATGCAACCCTGGTCTTCCTTTGATGTGACCAGGGGTGTGGAAACCTAAAATGACTGAATAGATAGAAAAACAATAAATGAAATATGATACATGTCCACAAAAGCCACCAGTTGGAGACTTGATCTTTTCATAATTGATTATAACGTTATATCTAATATATATACTTTTTACTTTATGTTTAAGTTTGAGTCGGCATGTTTAAGATGGCTAAACATGATTTCTTACTCAGTAGGAATTTTTCAAGGACAATACAACAAGGATGAGCTTTTAAAAAGGATTGCTCTGAAATTGTTTCAAAAATGAACTGTACAGAATGCAAAATGGTAGTATAGTGACTCATAAATCCCTAACTTTTGACTTATATAGCTCATACTGAGTGATAGAAAAGTAAATGGCCACAATCTTGAAATAACAAAAACCCATGAGAAAATCAAAACAGTTCAGAACAGAGTATATTCTTGTTATAACTGGACTATGATACTGATTGTCTTTGCACAGCACTATATTTCCCTTCTTTTCACCAGGATATGGAAATCAGTGCGGATGAACTCCAAAGTGTCCTGAACAAAGTAGTAAATAAACGTGAGTAATATATTGCAACATCCAGTATAGTGGAGTTATAAAAACATACTACACATTTTTGACACAAACTGCTTGGTATTGGTTATTTATTTAATGGTAACATTTGGGTGGCAGTCCATAAGCAGTATTTCTAAAAAGCTTAACCAGAATAAATTATTTATGTCAACATAGTCATAGTTCAATCTGATGTCATAGTTCTACTTAGCAATTTCTGTATCATAGCCACGAATAAACTAACAGGCATGTGTGAACTCAGTTTGGTGTTTATGCATAATTAGATATTTATATCAAACCAAGAAAAGAGCAGTAGAGTAACCAAAAAACTAAAATCATTTTCTGAGATTCTACTGACTTATTATGCAGTTCTTTTTAATTTGGATTATTAAAGAGGCAATGGAATTATACAGATTAAGTACTTGAAGGCAGGTGGAAGGACGCAAAATAGATTTTAAAAAAAAAATGGTATTTTGAAGTGATGTGTGGAATATAATGTCGTTAAACTGAAATTATATCCCACTCATCATTATAGCTTTCCTTTTGTCCTGGTCTGTTTTGCTGTATTCCTGATGGACTTCTGTCAATATTGCTTAGGCAAGCAAGTATGTAGAGGGTCTAAATGAAGCTCTTTGAAAGTTGTGGGATATTGATTAAAATCACTTGCAAGTACAATTACATCAGGGTAGCACAACCCCAATCTTTGAAGACCTCAAACAAGTCATTATAGCATTATTTATTGATTCTTTACTTGAATGCGTTTGTGTTGATCTGATTCAGTCCTATTGATTGAGTGAACTGTGCTCAAGTAAAGTGATCTTTAAATTCTGGTTTGTATGCAACCTTCAAGGACCACATAGTATTAATATAATGCTTATAGGGAATGGAGATCCCAATAAAGATACACATTTACTAGTCATATATGTTATACTTTCTAGATCAAAAGATTTGTGCAGGTACAGCGTTTATACCATATGATGTAAATACAAACATATTTGACATATCAACAAAAACACTTTAATGCTGTTCTCCTGTTTTTTTTTTTTACAGATAAGAATCTGAAAACAGAAGGATTTACTCTGGAATCTTGCCGCAGTATGATAGCACTTATGGATGTATCCTTTCTTAAATTAATTATTCCATTGTGCATTAGTATTGTGTTTTTCCAGTTTTTACCTACATGCAAAGTGTGTAAACCTTATTCAATTACATGATAACACAGATTTTTAAATTCCACCAAAATTATTAGCGAATACTTACTACTTTATTATATTTGCTACTGCATGATTTCTATTACTATAAAAAAGATAAAACAAACAATTACTCTTTACCACATAACTGTTATCACACCAGTGATGAAAGAAGGAAGTTGAGAGATAAAGAGGGCTTTAGACTTCAAAAAACTTCTTTATGCATAATCAGCTGCAACTCACTGACAAGGACCAGTAGGACACAACATACTTCTAATAGTTTGGTGTTTCTTGCATTAAGGAAAGAATTGCCTGGCAGTTTGGTTTGGGTCATTCCTCTGAGCGACACAAGACTGATACGCTACAGAATTCTGCGCCCTGTGAAAAGCGCAAGTGACCTAAACGAGTGTTGCTCTCTGAGTAGGTTATCATGCCTGTAGGACAAACCAAATATGGTTTGTTTGTTCCAAAATTGAGCTCCTCTTTACTGTGTATTTGCATTAACTTGGTCAATCTTGGCTTTAGAACATTATACTTTATATGATTCTTATTTTGCAGATTGGACATATGGATGTATTTAGGAAAGTTTAAAATGTCCTTTAGTTTACGAATGTGTAATAATTTTAACATAACAATATGGTACCAGAAGATGAGCTGTCAGGTCAGAAGGTGCTTACCACATTACTGAGGAAGAGCAGAGGGCAAGTACAAAAAACACCAGATCTAATGTGGTTGGGCCAAAGCCGAAAGGACACCCAACTGAGGATGTGTCTGGAGGGGAAAGGAAAGTCCGATGCTGCAAAGATCAATTCAGAATAGGAACCTGGAATGTTAGAACTAGGAACCAAGGCAAACTAG
This sequence comes from Discoglossus pictus, assembly GCA_027410445.1. Taxonomy (NCBI): domain Eukaryota; kingdom Metazoa; phylum Chordata; class Amphibia; order Anura; family Alytidae; genus Discoglossus; species Discoglossus pictus. Next base: position 207,029,626 of record CM050168.1, on the reverse strand, counting down.
ATGTGGTCAAGAAGGAAATGACAAGGTTAAACATTGATATCCTGGGAATTGGTGAACTTAAATGGACTGGAATGGGACATTTCACATCAGACAACCACCAGATCTTCTACTGTGGTCAAGAATTCTGCAGAAGAAATGGAGTAGCCATCCTAGTCAATTAAAGAGTGGCCAAAGCAGTGCTCGGTTACAACCCAATAATTGATAGAATTATTTCAATTTCAAGGAAAGCCATTTAATATCACAGTGATCCATGTCTATGTTCCAATCACGGTTGCTGAAGAGGCTGAAGTTGTCCAGTTCTATGAAGACATTCAACACGTCATAGATAGAACACCAAGCAAAGATATTACTCTCATCATAGGAGATTGGAATGCTAAAGTAGGTAACCAAAAGACACCTGGAATAACTTGTAAATTTGGCCTTGGAGTACAAAATTAAGCAGGTGAGAGATTAGTAGAATTTTGTCAAGATAATTCTCTGGTCGTAGCAAACACCCTCTTCCAACAGCCTCCGAGCTGATTCTACACATGGACATCACCAGATGGACAACATAGAAATCCGATTGACTATATACTTTGCAGCCAAAGATGGAGGAGCTCTATTCAGTCAATAAAAACAAGACCTCGAGCTGACTGCAGCTCAGACCATGAGCTTCTTATTGCAAAGTTGAAAATTAAACTGAAGAAAAGAGGGAAAACAATCAGACCAAGTAGATACGAAATAAATAATATCCCTTGTGAATATGCAGTGGAAGTAAAGAATATATTTAAGGAACTAGACATGGAAGATAGAATACCTGAAGAACTTTGGACCGAAGTTTGCAACATAATCCAGGATACAGCAACAAAGAATATTCCTAAAAAGAAAGAAAAGTGAGAAGTCAAACTGGCTGTCTGATGAGGCTTTGAAAGTAGCCCAGGAAGGAAAGAAACTGAAAGGTAGTAGAAATAGGAAAAGATTTGTCCAACTGAATGCAGAATTCCAGATAGCAAGAAGAGACATTCTACTAAGATGTAAAGAGACAGAAGAAGATCAGATAAAGAAGAGGTGGCAGGAATACACTGAAGATCTATACAGGAAGGATCTTAACAGCAGTGATGACCTCAATAATTTGTCCAATGAGTTGGAACCAGACATCTAGGAGAGTGAAGTGAGATGGGCCCTAGGATGTCTTGCTGATAATAAGGCTTCAGGTGGTGATGGAAGCCCAATTTAACTACCCAAAATTCTACAGGATGATGCTGTGAAAGTGTTGCTTGCCTTATGCCAAAACATTTGGAAAGCCCGACTCCAACAATATATGGACAAGGAACTATCGGGTTCCACAGAGGCACAAGAGATGAAATTGCCAATATCTGCTGGATAATAGAGAAAGCAAGAACGTTCCAAAAAACATGTATTTCTGCTTGATAGACTATTCTAAAGCCTTGACTGTGTGGATCACAACAAAATGTGGCATGTCCTTAAAGAGATGGGAGTAGCAGATCATCTCACCCTCCTCCGAAATAATCTGTATGTCGACCAAGAAGCCACGGTCAGAACTGAACATGGGACAACAGAATGGTTCAAGATCGGAAAAGGAGTGCGACAAGGTTGTATATTGTCACCTTATTTTTTCAACTTATATGCAGAATACATAATGCGTAAGGCTGGACTGGATGAATCCAAAGCTGGAAAGTAGTGTCTCCATTTTTGCTGATGACACAAAGTTGTGCAAGGTAATTAAATCAGAAAATGATGTACTTTCCCTCCAAAAGAAATTGCATAAATTAGAGAAATGGGCAATTAAATGGTTGATGAGATTTAATATGAATAAATGTAAGGTTATGCATCTGGGAAGGAAAAATAACCATGCAATTTATAAACTTAATGAAACAAATCTAGGGGTATCAGATATTGAAAGGGATTTGGGAGTGTTTGTGGACGACCACCTACATAACAGTTCTCAATGCCAAGCAGCAGCTGGAAAGGCAAATAAACTACTAGCATGTATTAAGAAGGGTATAAAAACAAGGAAAGCAAATATAATTCTGCCACTATACAAATCCCTAGTACGCCCTCATTTGGAATATGGAGTACAGTTTTGGGCACCACTTCATAAAAAGGACATTTTAGAACTAGAAAAAGTACAGAGAATGACAAAAAAACTAATAAGGGGAATGGAGGGGCTAAGTTATGAAGAAAGACTAACCCAATTAAACATATTTTCTCTAAAAAAAAGGCGTCTAAGCGGAGATATAATTACCCTATATAAATACATCCAGGGTCAGTATAAAGATTTGTCAAGGGAGCTTTTTGTGCCAAGAGGACATCCTTTGAGGTTAGAAGTAAATAGATTCCACCTTAAAGAAAGAAAAGGGTTCTTCACAGTAAGGGTGGTTAATCTGTTGAATTCTCTACCAAGAGAGGTAGTGAGAGTTGATTTATTAGATAACTTTAAAAATGGAATGGATATATTTCTAAATAAAAAGGGTATTCAGGGATATCCTGGATAATTACAGAGGGAGTATTGATCCAGGGAGAAATCCACTCACCAGTATCTAGGGTCAGGAAGGAATTAATTGTTTCCCTTCTGAGACATTTGGCAAAGTTTCACTTGGGTTTTTTTCTGTTTGCCTTCCTCTGGATCAATTAACAACTAATCCGCATATCGCAGATCAGAGGAGATCTTAAAAGGTTGAACTTGTTGGGCTAAAAGTATTTTTTCAACCTCATTTACTATGTTACTATGAAATATCAACAACCACAGATACACAGATGATACTACTCTGATGGCTGAAAGTGAGGAGGAATTAAAGGACTTTCTGATGAGGGTAAAAGAAGAGCGTGCAAAAGTTGGCCTGCTGCTCAACGTTAAAAAGTCAAAGATCATGGCAAAAGGCAATCTCACTTCCTGGCAAATAGATGGGGAAGCAGTGGAGGCAGTGACAGATTTTATTTTCCTTGGATCTAAGAATGCTGCAGATCGTGACTGTAGTCATGAAATTAAAAGATGTTTGCTTCTGAGGAGGAAAGCTATTGCAAGCTTGGACAAGCTTTTAATAAGTAAAGCTATTAAACTATCAACAAAGGTCTGCATAGTTCGAACTATGGTGTTCCCAGTAGTAACATAGGGATGTGAGAGCTGGACCATAAAGAAATCTGAGCGCCGTAGAATTGACGCCTTTGAATTGTGGTGTTGGAGTAGACTGCTTAGAGTCCCTTGACCTGCAAGAAGATCCAATAAATCAATACAAACTGTTCACTGGAAGCTTTGATCATAAGGCTGAAGCTCAAATATTTTGGCCATATTATGAGACGACAGGATTCCCTAGAAAAGACTCTGATGCTGGGGAAAGATTAAAGGCACAAGAAGAAGGGGACGACAGAGGCGGAGATGGACAGATGAGGTCACTGAAGCAATAAACATGAACTTGATGGTGCTCAGAGGGGCAGTGACTGAGAGATGCACCTGTCATGCTGTGGTCCATAGAGTCACGGAGAGTCGGATGCGACTGAACCACTAAACAACAACAAAATATAAAATATAACATGATACAGCAATAAATAACAGGGAGTTCAATTTAGTCTAACCTAGATATACTCTCGGTGTAAATATACATCTTTGGACAAGTATATCAAGTAGGTGTTATCATAAGTAACATTGCTTTGAGTTGTAGTTTTGATATTTGATAGTTGAGTATATTATAGTAGTAATAACTAATAAAACATCAATTGTGTAAAACAGACAATACAGACTGAGCAGAGAGAATAAAATAGGCAAGCAGTGTTATCCATGCTCCCTCTGCAGTCTCTTTATGTATTTGCAGACATTCCTGGTAATTCATTAACGTATGACATTTTAAGTTGGTATATAATAGCCAATCCCTCTTTGACTGTCAATCCCAAAAAGTATTCAAGAAATGTTGCTGATATGTATGAAGGAAATAGAGCAGTTCCAATGCAAAACAGCTGACCCATAGGAACAACCAAAACATTACATTAAAAATGTGAATCTTTATTTTGCAAAAAAATTGCTCTTGTTTTTGTTGTGCATTAGAATCAGTGGAGCATATGCATAAAGTTCCATAAATTCTGGCATGCCTTTAAAACAGCAAAAATATTTACAGTAGTTTTTGGCATAACATACTGCTTTTTCATTATTTGAGTAAAAACTGTATTATCAATGCCAGCATTATACAAAATGATAAAATAAAGAGTGAGGGTGTGGGCTCTGCCTATGATGCACAGAATCAAAAAAAAGAATTATGATAAACCTATTTTATACAAAAAGAAAAATGTTATTATTTTAGAATATACCCTTTTAAGTATAGGCACAAAGTGTTATACCCTTGAGGACAAACCAGTTTGGTGAGAAAAAATTATATTGATTATATTAATCCCTGCATATGACCAAATTACATATTTCAAATTCAACCATTATACAGTAGAATGATAGTTCCATCAGAAGAACAAATCCTACATTACAATGTTGGTCACCAGATTGACCTAGTAAACCCTTAACTCTAACACCTCACAGACAGATGGCTGTGGGCGACTGAACCTGCAGGAATTTCATCATCTCTGGAAAAAAATCAAGCATTGGCAGGTAAAATAAAAATAGTTATAGCACATAGCACAACATTGCAAAATGAACGTTTTTGAGAATGTGTGATTTCATGAATCATTTGAACAAATGTATGAGCCTGGCAAAAACTCATTGTTTCTGCAAGCGATTCCATATAATTATATATATATATATATATATATATATATATATATATATATATATATATACACACACATATATATATATATATATATATATATATATATATATATATATATATATATATATAGTTGTGCTCAAAAGTTTGCATACCCTGTCAGAAATTGTGACATTTTTGCATATATGACTTATCATGCAAAAAAAAATTCTTTTATTGAAGGATAGTGATCATATGAAGCCATTTATTAACATATAGTTGTTTGGCTCCTTTTTAAATTATAACTATAACAGAAATCACTGAAATGGCCCTGATCAAAAGCTTACATACCCTTGAATTTGTGGCCTTGTTACAGACACACAAGGTGACACACACACAGGTTAAAATGGCAAAGGTTCATTTCCCACACCTGTGGCCTTTTTATAATGCAATTAGTGTCTGTGTATAAATAGTCAATGCGTTTATTAGATCACACATGGATGCACTGCACCGGCTAGATAACAAGCCATGGGGAGCAGAAAAGAACTGTCTAAAGAACTGTGTAACAAGGTAATGGAACTTCATAAAGATAGAAAAAATATAAAAAGATATCCCAAGCCATAAGAATGCCAGTCAGTACTGTTCAGTCACTCATTAAGAAGTGATACTAAGCCAAGGTCAAGTAGACCAAGCTTTCAGCCACAACTGCCAAAAGAATTGTTCGGAATACAAAGAAAAACCCACAGGTAACCTCAGGAGAAATACAGGCTGCTCTGGATAAAGGAATGCTAAAGTAGGTAACCAAAAGACACCTGGAATAACTTGTAAATTTGGCCTTGGAGTGCAAAATTAAGCAGGTGAGAGATTAGTAGAATTTTGTCAAGATAATTCTCTGGTCGTAGCAAACACCCTCTTCCAACAGCCTCCGAGATGACTCTACACATGGACATCGCCAGATGGACAACATAGAAATCCGATTGACTATATACTTTGCAGCCAAAGATGGAGAAGCTCTATTTAGTCAGTAAAAACAAGACCTCGAGCTGACTGCAACTCAGACCATGAGCTTCTTATTGCAAAGTTGAAAATTAAACTGAAGAAAAGAGGGAAAACCATCAGACCAAGTAGATACGAAATAAATAATATCCCTTGTGAATATGCAGTGGAAGTAAAGAATATATTTAAGGAACTAGACATGGAAGATAGAATGCCTGAAGAACTTTGGACCCAAGTTTGCAACATAATCCAGGATACAGCAACAAAGAATATTCCTAAAAGAAAGAAAAGTAAGAAGTCAAGCTGGCTGTCTGATGATGCTTTGAAAGAGTTACTTGTACAAAAATGAGCTGCATGATCGAGATGCCAGAAAGAAGCCTTTACTGCGCCAATGCCACAAAAAAGACTGGTTACAATATGCCTGACAACACCATGATACGCCTCACTGCTTCTAGCACACTGTAATTTGGAGTGACCAGACCAAAATAGAGCTTAATTGTCACAACCATAAGCGCTATGTTTGGAGAGGGGTCAACAAGGCCTATAGTGAAAAGAATACCACCTCCACTGTGAAAAATAGTGGAGGCTCACTGATATTTGGGGGGGGGGGGAGGGGTGTGAGCTATAAAGGCACAGGGAATCTTGTTAAAATTGATGGTAAGATGAATGCAGCATGTTATCAGAAAATACTGGCAGACAATTTGCATTCTTCTGCACAAAGGCTGCACATGGGACACTCTTGGACATTCCAGCATGACAATGACCCTAAGCAGAAGGCCAAGTTGACCCTCCAGTGTTTACAGCAAAAAACGTGAAGGTTGTGTAGTGGCCATCACAATCTCCTTATTGAGCCACTCTTGGGAGATCTCAAACGTGTGGTTCATGCAAGACGACCAAAGACTTTGCATGACCTGGAGGCATTTTGCCAAGATGAATGGGCAGCTATACCACCTGCAAGAATTAGGGGCCTCATAGACAACTATTACAAAAGACTGCACGTTGTCATTGATGCTAAAGGGGGCAATACACATTATTAAGAACTAAGGGTATGTAAACTTTTGATAAGGGCCATTTGAGTCATTTCTGTTATCATTATGAATTCATTAAAAAATATATATATATATTCATATTTTAAAATAAATGCCAAAATGTCACAATTTCTGCTAGGGTATGCAAACTTTTGAGCACAACTGCTGCTGCATATCACTAGTGGTCCAAGGTCCAGAATGAATGTTCTCCATTATGAAGTAACTCCAATTTTCAATCTATGAGCACAGAGATCAAGGGATTTAAATGAGCCAGGATTTCTGAAATGTTATTTCTGCTGATTTAAAGGTATTATTCCAAAAGCAATTCATTTGATTTGTATTGATGAAGCAACTATTTGTGGGTTGCATAACAGGTTAGCCCATCTTAAAATGATTAGGGGTGTTGCCGGCTATGTATGTGTTTGATTTTGTGTTGGGTAGATAGTGAGGATTTGCAGTTGGGTATAGAGCAATGTCTAATAGTAAGTACATAATGAACTATAGAGTGACTTTGAGTTGAATTTGGGTAGAAAGTTAAGGAAGACTTTATACTATTTTCTACTTAATGTTTTTTCAATCCCTTAAGGATTAGAGATAGATAGAATAAAGGGCATTGAATGGACAATTGGATTTGGGTAGTGAGGAGCTATTATGAAAGAGTAATTATAGAAATATAACTTGGGAGGGGATGGATAGTGATGAGTATAGAGATTTATAGCTTGTGGACAATATGTACCTTTTATTGTATTACATATCATATTGCACTGTGATATCACATTGCACATAATTTTATGAATTGTCTTGTCAAACGATTTACGGCCATCAAGTTACATCTGTATTTCAAATAAGTATATTATTGAGTGCAGACAAAAAGGCAGAAATTCAAACCCATTTTACTTACAAGAGTTAATCTCTGAGAACAAGGTTAATATGGTGTGGTGCAAATAGCTACCGCTTGGTGCTTATCAGAATTATCATTTTAAGTTTACTACTCAACTTGAGGAAGTATTGAGATATTTGTTTTAAATGAAGCACATTAGTTAGTGCAGGGGTGGACATTTCCCAGGAGCATGAGAGCCTAGGCTCCTAAAATGTGTACTTCCGGCTCCTTTTTTCTGAAGTATAGCGTATCTTTGTGAAGGACTTCCTTCCAGGTTCCTAGAAACAGGAGCCTGGATTTTTTTTATAGGGGCCAGACAAGCCAAGTGTTAGATATTTTTGTCCATCACTGACAGAACTAAAACCACATATTTTGTTAATTTTCACATACTGTAGATGTTGAGATAGTGCCTAGGTATTTTTTTTCTTTTCTGTTCAGTCAGCTGCTTTTCAGAAACAGTATAACAGAGGACTCACCTCTAGGTGAGTAGTCTAAAAAAGGCACCCTTAAAAGACAAGATGAGGGTACTGTGGACACGTCTTTATAGAATACTAGTCCATCAGCTTAAATTGCGTGAAAAAAGTATTGCATGGCATATGTGGATTACATAATGCTCATGCATTGACATAAATTTAGAATAGCTCACAATCAGGTCCATATAAATACAAACACTAATAAATAAAACAGTGCTACATGCACATGATTATATACTCCAGTGGCGGAGCTAGTACATCGAGGGCCCCGGTGCTAAAAAAAAAAATGTGCCCTTCCCACTTGCCAGGAGGGGGTGGTTGCAATTTTATTTTGCGCTTCCCGGGCACCCTTTTTATATATATATATATATATATATATATATATATATATATATATACATACACACACTGCTGTACATGGCTGGAATTCCTGGCTTGTGTATAATCGAACCCTAGCTTTTCTCAAAGCTGTTTATACAGTGGGCATATGCTTACGGAAGCCATGTTTCATATGGTTATGGATTGCAAGAGCATAGCCTTTGTGAGCACATTTGTATGTCCCTGCCAAGGTTCCCATAATGCAGTGTAATAACTGTATTTTCCGGAATTCTGGGCATAAAACTTGTGTTAGACATTGAAATGTGAACGCAAATGTACTATTTAATTACTACTAGCCACTTGCCTGATAAAAATGACGGCAATTAAATTTGAAGCCTGGCAATGGTGTTTGCCACACATTGCGAGGCTCTCCCCCCTCTAAACTGCCTGTCTCTACTTTACTGGCCTTCGGCGCTTATTGCAAGACTCTCCCCCCCCCTACTTTACTGGCCCTGCTATAAGCATGTTCGGCGCTCATCACAAGCCTCGCAATAAGCGCCTCCGGAGCTCATTGCGAGCCTCTCCCCCCCCCTCTACTTGATGGGAGGCGCTCATTGCGAGTCTCTCCTCCCTCTACTTCCTCTCCCTCCCCTGTGTCTCTTCTCCCTCCCCTGTGTCTATTACCTCCCTCTCCCTTTCCTGTGTCTACTACCCCCTTCTCCCTCCCCTGTGTCTCTTTCCACCTCTTCCTCCCCTGTTTCTCTATCCCCCTCTCCCTCCACTGTGTCTCCCCCCCCTCTGTCTCTTCACCCCCCTCTCCCTCCCCTGTGTCTCCCCCCTCTCCCTCCCTTGTGTCCTCTTCCCCATCTCCCTCCCCTGTGTCTCTTCCCCCTCTCCCTCCCCTGTGTCTCTCTTCCCCCTCTGTCTCTTCCCCTGTCTCCCTCCCCTGTGTCTCTTCCACTCTCCTCAATCGTGTCTCCCCCCATCTTCTCACTTCCCTGTGTCTCCCCCCTCATCTCCCTCCCGTGTGTCTCTCCACCCCTCTGTCTCATCACCCCCCTCTCCCTCCCCTATGTCTTCCCCCCTTCTCCCTCCCTTGTGTCTTCTTCTGCATCTCCCTCCCCTGTGTCTCTTCCCCTCTCCCTCCACTGTGTCTCTTCCCCCCTCTGTGTCTCCCCGTCTCCCTCCCCTGTGTCTCTTCCCCTCTCTAACCTTGTGTTTCCCCCCCCTCCTCTCACTTCCCTGTGTCTCCCCCTCCTCTCCCTTCCCTGTGTCTCTCTCCCCCTCCACTGCCGCCCTTGTGTCCCCCCCCCCCCCTCCTCTCCCTTCCCTGTGTCTTTCCTCTGCTCCTCTGTGTCTCTCCCCCTCCTGCGTCTCCGGGAGCGTGCCCTCTGGGTCTCTTCCCCTTCTCTCCCACCCGTGTCTCCAGCCTTGCGTGTACGGCTGCCTGCTCACTCCCGTGGCTAACGTTGCGCATTCCGCATGCGTATGTGCCCGCTTGCTCGCCCGCATGGCTAACCACGCTCATAATTGAGAGTTTGTCGGGCACGCAATTTTTAACATTGCGTGATGGACAAACTCGCAATACGATAACTATTATATGTGATATGCATATATATATTTTTTTTGCAAGTGGATTTTCCTTTACAAGTAAAGGCTGATAAATTGCAGAGTGCACTAATTGTGCCCAGGTGAGAGGGGTGTGGTTTGACTGTTAAACTAGTATAAAAGGTTTGTGAGCTATTTTGGGGTTGTTTGCAAGTGGATTTTCCTTGCAAGTAAAGGCTGATAAATTGCACTAATTGTGCCCAGGTGAGAAGGCAGAAGTTAATATAAACAGAAGGGGCAAACTTGTGAGCTTGCGAACAATTCTAGTATCAAGTGCAATTCTGGTAAAAGCATAGGAGTTTAAATAAAAGGAGGGACTTCAAAGAAAAGGGAAGGCAGATTTATAGTTCAAAGGAGGAAAACATTATACAAATATATTATTTTATATTCTTTCTTTTTCCCACTGATATTTTGTAGACAATAATAATAATTATGAGTCAGTCCAGTGGCAACCTTGTTCAGTGTACATCCTGTCATATGTATGCAATAGTGGAAAAGATGATCCAGGGTCCATACCTCTGTGAGAGGTGTGAGCATGTTGCCTCTCTGGAAGCTCAAATTGAAGATCTGGAGAGGAGAATTGCAGCACTTAGTGATATTGCTCCACTGGAACAAGGGTTGGTGCTCTCGGAGCACAGTTTAGCTGGGCCTAGCATGGAGGGTGGAGCTGAGGCTAGCGAGGATGTCCAGGGAGGTAGCTGGGTTACAGTTAGAAGGGGAATCAGGGGGAACTGGAGGAGACAGGCCAGTTCTGAGTTGGCAAACACCAACACATGTGCCAGATTGAGTGAAACTGTTGGGGATGTCCATTTAGGAATGGCAATGCCAGATAGAGCTGGGTGCTAGGTGCTCGGGTTCGTCATGTTGTGGATCGGGTAGACAAATTATTGGGAGGGGCTGGAAATGAACCGGCGGTCTTGGTACTTAATGGTAGCAATGACAAAGTTAGTGGAAGATAGAGTGTGCTAAAGAATGATTTTAGAGAACTAGGTAATAAGCTGAAATCAAGGACCTCCAAGGTAGTATTTTCTGAGATACTACCAGTGCCACGTGCTAGCCCAGGGAGGCAGAAGGAGATAAGGGAGGTTAATGCGTGGCTAAAGATGTGCTGCAATAAGGAGGGGTTTGGGTTTTTAGAGCACTGGGCTGACTTCTCACTTCGGTACAATCTCTACAGCAGGGATGGATTGCACCTTAATGATGAGGGAACTTTTGTGCTGGGGGTTAGGATGTTAGAAAGGCTGGAGGAGTTTTTAAACTAGTAGGTGGGGGAGGGGGACTAGATATAAGTAATGGGGTAGAAAGTATAGAGGGTATAAGGGATGAATTAACAACTCATAGGAGGAGATGGGGGAGGGGTAGTATAGTCAATAGGGAGGTAGTACTAAGTAACTCAAGTACAGTGGCAGGCACTTCAGAACTACAGACTCATAACATAAGGTGTATGTTTGCTAATGTCATGAGACAATTATTAGCAATTAATGAAAAATGGGATTTAATAGGCATTACCGAAACGTGGTGGGATGAATCTCATGACTGGACTGTTAACCTGGATGGTTATAACCTATTTAGGAAAGATAGAGGCAATGGTACTAGCAGAATTGTTGAATGTTTGTGGGTAGAGTTAAATAGCGGAGCAGCAAATTCCAAAAGAATATTAGTAGGAGTATGCTATAAACCCCCAAATATAGCTGAGAGTGAGGAAATACAATTAGTGTTACAGATTGGAAATGCAGCTAAGCATGGTCAAGTTCTAATAATGGGAGATTTTAATTACCCTGAAATAAACTGGATAAATGAGACCAGCAGTTCCGCAGGTTCTTGAGTACACTCAGGGATCATTATCTGGCCCAGGTTATACAAGAGCCTAATAGAAATGAAGCTATCTTAGATTTAGTCATCACAAATAATATTGATATAGTATCAAATGTTGGAATAGGGCAACCTTTAGGAAACAGTGATCACAACACAGTCTCATTTGAGATTGAATAAAAAAAAATTTTTTTTAAGGGGCCAACAAAAACTCTTACTTTTAAAAGGGCAGATTTTAATGGTGCAAGGGCAGCAATACAAAGTATAGACTGGGACAGACAACTGATAGGTAAAAACACTGAACATAAATGGGCAACATTTAAATCCTTACTAAATATACATACACATCGGCATATACCATGTGGGAATAAAAGTACTGTATATACTCGAGTAAGTTTTTCAGCTCTTTTTTTAAGGCTTAAAAGGGCCCCCTCTGCTTATACTTGAGTCACTCTCCCCCCGTGTCTCTCTAACCCCCCCCCCTTGTGTCTCTCTAACCCCCCCTTGTGTCTCTCTACCCCCCCGTGTCTCTCTACCCACCTCCGTGTCTCTCTAAACCCCCCGTGTCTCTTTCCCTCCCCCTCCTCATCCTCAACCCCCCCTCATTTTACCCCCCCCCCCCCCACGCATACTACCCCTCTAAATACCCATCCCCCCTCACTTACCTGCTTCGGCCTCCGCTCCTTCTGGGTCTTGATGTGGCGCACATGTGACGTCACATGCACGCCACGTCATTAGCATATACCGGGTGCCGGCACCCGGTATATGCTAATGCAGTGACGTCACACGCACGCAACGTCATTAGCATATACCGGGTGCCGGCACCCAGTATATATTAATGCCGTATAGTAATGCCGTGAAGTCACACTCGCGCCACACGCGTGCCACGTCATTAGCATATACTGGGTGCGCCACATCAAGACCCGGAAGGAGCGGAGGCCGGAGCAGGTAAGTGAGGGGAGAGGGGGGAGGGGAGTATTTAGAGGGGTAGTATGAGAGGGGTTTAGAATGAGGGTGGGTTTAGAATGAGGGTGGGTTGAGGATGAGGAGGGAGGTTTAAGAGGGGGTTGAGGATGGGGGGTTGAGGTTGAGGAGGGAGGTTGAGGAGGGGGTTGAGAATGGGGGGGTTGAGGTTGAGGAGGGAGGTTGAGGAGGGGCCTGAGGATGAGTAGGGGGCCTGAGGATGAGTAGGGGGCCTGAGGATGAGGAGGGGGGCTGAGGATGAGGAGGGGGGTTGAGGAGGGAGCTTGAGGAGGGAGGTTGAGGATGAGGAGGGAGGATGAGTAGGGGGGTTGAGGATGAGGAGGGAGGATGAGGAGGGAGGATGAGGAGAGGGGTTGAGGAGGGGGGTTGAGGAGGGGGGGTTGAGGTTGAGGATGGGGTGGTTGAGGATGGGGGGTTGAGGATGGGGGGGTTGAGCATGGGGGGGTTGAGGAGGGAAGTTGAGGAGGTGGTTGAGGATGAGGAGGAAGGTTGAGGAGGGAGGTTGAGGTTGAGGATGGGTGGTTGAGGATTGGGGGGTTGAGGTTGAGGAGGGAGGTTGAGGATGGGGGGGTTGAGGTTGAGGAGGGAGGTTGAGGAGGGGGTTGAGGATGAGGAGGGAGGTTGAGGAGGGGGTTGAGGATGAGGAGGGAGGTTGAGGAGGGGGTTGAGGATGAGGAGGGGGGTTGAGGTTGATGGGGGGGTTGAGGATGAGGATGGGGGTTGAGGAGGGATGATGAGGAGGGAGGTTGAGGATGAGGAGTGGGATTTAGGAAGAAGGTTGAGGATGAGGAGGGGGAAGAGACACAGGGAAGGGAGAGGGGGGAAGAGACACAGGGAAGGGAGAAGGGAGAAGAGACACGTGAGAGAGAGGGGGACACAAGGCACAAAAGGGACACAGGGGGCAGCACATTTCCCACCCTCGGCTTATACTCGAGTCACTCATTTTACCCAGTATTTTGTGGTAAAATAGGTGCCTCGGCTTATACTCGGGTTGGCTTATACTCGAGTATATACGGTAAAAGGAGTAAATCCCATCCAATGTGGCTTAGCAATGATTTAAAGATCAAGATATGGAGTAAAAAACGGGCATTTAATTTATACAAACAAGAGGGGACAGAGACTGCTTTACGGGAGTACAAGGAAATCAACAAGGCTTGTTAGACTGGCTAAAATAGAAAATTAAAAATTAATTGCAAAAGAGAGTAAGACTAACCCTAAAATATTTTTTAAGTATATTAATGGGAAGACGGTGAGGAAGGAAGCTATAGGAACATTACAATGCGACACAGGCCATCCGAAAATTAGTGATCAGGAGAAGGCAGATGAGCTAAATAGGTTCTTTTCTTCGGTATACACAAGGGAGGCACCAGTGGTTGGGACATTGCAACATAATGGGGCTACACTACCTTTGCAAAATAATTTGTTAACACAGGAAGTAATCCAAAAGAGGTTGGAAAAAATAAATGTTAATAAAGCCCTGGGTCCTGATGGAATACATCCACAGGTACTGAGGGAACTGGGTTCTGTAATAGCCAAGCCATTATATTTAATTTTTCAAGATTCACTCAACACAGGGTCTCTACCAGATGACTGGAGAAAAACAAATGTGATACCTATATTTAAAAAGGGAGCAAGAGCAAATCTAGGGAATTATAGACCAGTGAGCCTCACTTCTGTAGTGGGGAGGCTTTTAGAAGGGTTAATAAGGGACAATATACAAGAATATGTCTATTTGAACAGAATTATAAGTAGGAGTCAACAGGGATTTATGAGGGATAGGTAATGTCAAACAAATCTAATTAGTTTCTATGAGGAGGTTAGTAGGAACCTGGATGAAGGCAACTCAGTGGATGTAGTCTTTTTAGGTTTTGCAAAGGCTTTTGATACAGTGCCACATGGGAGACTATTTTGCAAACTGAGAGATACATGAATTGCAGTACATATCTGCTCATGGATTGAGAGCTGGCTAAAAGACAGGAAGCAAAGGGTTGTTGTAAATGGAACATACTCCGATTGGACGAATGTGGTATGTGGGGTTCCTCGGGGTTCAGTATTAGGTCCTCTCCTTTTTAACATATTTATTAATGATTTAGAGGTGGGATTGGAGTGTGGTGTCTCCATTTTCTCTGATGACACGAAGTTGGGCAAGGTCATTAAATCAGATAATGATGTGCTTTCCCTCCAAAGGGATTTACATAAAATCGAGGAATGGGCATCTAAGTGGCAGATGAGATTTAATACAAATAAATGTAAAGTAATGCATCTGGGAAGGAAAAATAGCCATGCAATTTATAATCTTAATGGAGCAAATCTAGGTGTATCAGATATTGAAATGGATTTGGAAGTGCTTGTGGACAACCACCACAGTGCTCAAAGCCAAGCAGCAGCTGCAAAGGCAAATAAAATATTAGCATGTATTAAGAAGGATATAGAAGCAAGGGAAGCAAATATAATTATGCCACTATACAAATCTATAGTATGCCTTCATTTGGAATATGGAGTACAATTTTGGGCACCACTTTATAAAAAGGACATTTTAGAGCTGGAAAAGGTACAGAGGAGGGCAACAAAACTAATAAGGGGAATGGAGGGGCTAAGTCAAGCATTTGTGGGCACTTTTGCAGGTCCCGGCTCAGCTTCCCAGAATGCAGTGTAATAACTGTATTTCTCAGAATTCAGAGCAGGAAACACGTTTTTTAACTTGTTTTAGACATTCAAATATGAACACAGATATATTATTTATTTACTGTACTACTGTACGGTGGAGGGTTCTATCTCTCTTTTGCCCCCCATATTACAAATGATATATATATATATATATATATATATATATATATATATATACACACATTCACATACATAAAATATTCTCTTACCTGCCTGGTGTGAAGAGGGGCTGAGGAGGTGCCACAAGAGGCCACAGAGCGCTGTGTGGGGCCAAGGAGGGCCGCGGGGGGCAGAGGAGGGCCGCGAAGGGCCAAGCAAAGCCGCAAGGGGCAGAGGAGTGCTGCGGGAGGCCGAGGAGGGCCGAGGAGGGCCGTGAGAGCCGAGCAGAGAGCCGTGGGGGGCTGAGGAGGGCCGCAGCAGGGTCAGCAGTGGTCCCCGCAAATACATCAGAATATATAATTGCCACAAATTGTGAGCCACTTTCATTGGATTGAAGCTACTTTGGAGTTACTTAATGCATGTTCATGTTCTTATTTATTGTAGGCAATCTTTTTACGCTACGATGGGGACCAGTCAGGCACCATCAATAGCTATGAGATGCGTAATGCTGTCAATGAAGCAGGTAATGTTTGTTACTTAAACCTTCTAAAACTGGTCAACACAATGACTAGCAGCAGCAGTAAGCATTCTTAAACAAGTTAATTCTTATTTAATGTCTACCACTTTGTCAAAGTCCAAGTCAGCAGGGCATGCAGCTTGTTGCTCTTTAAGCTGTGATATAGACTGACATGTTTCATCTTGCAAAAGTCTCAATTGTACCGGAGATCTACAAAATGAAACATGATAACCTTCATCACAGTTTAGAAGGAAACGTGGGTTGTACAGAAGGCTAATTACAATATTAACAAACAAAATATGATTTATTGATCTTAAACTTAGAATAAATACTATACAGTTCCATTATGTAAAAATATAATGTATCTATTGTATTTTTTTGAGGGCTGTTGAATCTATTTATGTATCTTCAGAAAGCTGTACAGGAGGAGATAATCAGACAGCCCATACGCTGTGATATCCTTAAACCAAACTTGATATCTGCCATTCCAAATAAGGGTTGAAAAATGTATCATCTTTTAAAGCATGTTTTAAGCTACACTCTCAACTCCATAACTTCCTTTTCTAGGGTTCCACTTGAACAACCAGCTTTATGATATCATTACAATGCGTTATGCCAACAAACACATGAACATTGACTTTGACAGTTTCATCTGTTGCTTTGTCCGCCTGGAAGGAATGTTTAGTAAGTTAAATTTTCACATATTTGTCTCTCCCTTCCCCACTTACCCAAGCAAATAAGCCAACCAAAATCTCAAACTGCCATTGTTACTAGTGGGTGTTCAAATGGTTTTGTGCCAACATGTAGCTAAATACATTATATGGCGTGTTTATGCATTAAATATCTTGCCATATTGTCTAATGACACTGCAGTGAATTTATTCAACGTATCTCCCTGCCTCTATCATAGGGTCTGTAGTAGTGATAACTATATTATACATCATCATGTTCTAAATATTTTTCCTACAGGGGCATTCCATGCATTTGACAAAGATGGAGATGGAATCATTAAGCTCAGCGTTTTGGAGGTAGGTGTTAATCCACAACAACACCTTAATTTAGTTGTAATTTCTCATCCCTATGCATGCCGTTAGTCTCTGCTCAAACTGTTTTCCTCTTTATCTTCCATTAAAAACAGTTCAGCCTTATGTAGGGGAAACCCACAATTGATCATAACAGGGCTCACAAGAACTTGTTTGAGCCAGCTCTAGGTAAACAACTCTATTTCTAAATATCAGTAGTCTTGGATCAGTGTGAAACACTGTGTTCCTATTTGTGTATTCTGGCCAATGACAGAGTGAAAGAGAAATATTGTATTTCTTGTGATTATATGCTAGAAGAAGCATGATTTTGACATAAGGGGCAAAATAAGTGTATTATTTGCTGAATACAAATAAAAGCAAAGAATCATAGTACTTGAATTATGTGCCCATTTAATAATTTTCTATATTTATATTAGTACAACCAACCATCATTACACTTTGAGGGGAAAGTCTTATGAATGGCAAAAGCAATGTTTTCAGTAGCAAAAACAAGTTTTAATTACTGGGAAACACAACCTGATTGTTACACACTTTGATCTTTATATCTCCAATTTACGCCTTTCATCTATTAGCTTTTATTTTATCATATATTTAAAATCCGCCAGTAACCAGACTGTTCTTATTTTCTTTCTAGTGGCTTCAACTTACCATGTATGCCTAATACCAACAGACTCCAACAACGATCCACCGTTTCCCACTCAGGATAGTCTCCATGTTGGACAGAACTTTTCACATTTACCTCATAGACATTACACCCTTGTACTTATACTGAAAGTTGTTCATGGGAAGAAAACAGAACAAGAGAAGTCTAAGATGTAATTCATCTGTTGACGTTGTCTCAATATAGTCCACTGCCAACTATTCTTATAAGCAAATCCATACGTTTATCACATCAATACAATTAACCTTGAATAACCGTTAATATAAATGCTGTGAAGCTATAGTTGAAAGTTGAAAGTTATATGTAACAAGTGGCATCTCTTTACTTAAATTCTTCAAAGTCCCTATATTTATTACTTCTGAAAACTACACGATTACAGCCATATGTCTAATTGTGCAAATTAGAATATATTTTAAAATCAAATGAATTGCTTTTAGCATTAATGCCTGTTTGCAGGGCTGGATTAACCATTAAGCAAAATAAGCACATGGGGATACCACAGAAATTTTCCATTGCTGAATATACCATGGATTATATGGTGCAAAACTACAAATGGTGCATCTGAACCAGGTTCCACAAAAAGAGGCTCTCACAATAAATGTAAAATATATATTCAATAAAAAAAATAAAAATAAAAAAAATATTAATAATAGAGGTTATTACATATATTAATCTTGGGAATACAACAAAATTAGAATCTGGTAACGGTTTATTATTGTTAGTATTTTGAATTAGATATATATGGAGACACCAAAATCTTGTAAGTGTTTGGGGTCTAAAGGTTTTAATTCGGCCCTGCCTGTATGTATGCTGGGTGCTTTCATCTACACTTCATACATAACTAAACTAGTGTTAAATATTCCGCCAGCTCAAACAACTTGCTCATATTATATCTCAAACAAAAATATTTTTGAGCATAGATTACATTGAGAAATTATGCAAACTTACTTTTCTTGTCAATCGCTATGGATTATTCTGGCGCTCTATAAATAAGTAAGCAACTATAATAATAACAACTCTTAAAATGGTGCGTCACCTTTAATATATAGGGTAGGTTTGCAATTTTTGCAGCTTCTGTGTCATTTTGATGACCCTAAATGTTCAGTCTTATATTACATAAAGTCTAGTCTCTCCAAAACATTACACATCAGGTAGAAGCCAATAAGTTTGTGCAGTTTCTCTGGCATCTTCCGTCTGTATTGGTTTCTCCAGAAACAAAACATTGGCACGACCTAATAACATGGGCCCCTATTCAATTGAGCAATCGTAATGAAGCCCGTAAGCTAATTTGCTATTCAATTGGCTTCTTTTTGTGAGCCGCAAACGATCTACGGGTTACAGGCTGAAAATCCCAGCAGTTGTCAAAATCGTAACTTACAGCCCATCTAAGCTTTTGATCTTTCAAGCCCACAAAAGTAACAATCGCTAAAAGCGCTATTCAATTGCTACAATTCCTCAAGCCTGCAAATTGTTTCACAACCGTAAATGGCGAATGTAGAAGAAAATCCTACTGGTACCAGATGGGACCAGCAAAGGGGTTAAACACCTGTTCGTAGCACTGTAAATGCAAATAAAAAATCAATACTGCACTTTAAAAGACGGGGAAAGCGAAGACAGACATTAGAATTAATTGCACAGCAGTCTCAAGCACACAAATCTGGAATAAACAAAAATATTTTTTTATGTTTCATTTCGGTGTCATGTTGATCTTGGGGATAAATGATTTAATACATATCAGGCCACCCACATGGACTAGAATATTTCCTTCAGTCATTTTTTATATTTTGCACATTGATCGCATATGGGACCTCCAAACACTAATTGATTGACCTGTAACTTCCATGTTTTACTGACGTCACAATGACGGTCTCATTTACTATTGGCTGTTTCTAAATTGGTAGTTACGGCCTTGCTTAATTGATCATGTTCCCGCCATGAAATGCTACTTATGATTCCATGGTTTATGGTTTCGGCTTTCAGCCCCTAAATTGTTCAATTGTATCGCTCTGTAATTGTAGCAAATTCAAGCCCGCAAACATACGGTCTGTATAACGTAATCTGCAGGCTTGCAATTGAATAGGGCCTATGGTGTTTACATATAATGATAGGTGCATCTAGCTCCATATATATATATATATATATATATATATATATATATATATATATATATATACATATATATATATATAGAAAGCTTGAACAGCAGTCACAGTAAGATATCATTAATGTACCAAACTGGAGTACCTCTGGAAACAGGAAATGCCAGATAAGTGACCTGATTCGCTATGGCTTCACAGTAGCACCAATTGTTTTGAAGGTGTTAGTCTCCCTTTAATGTGATTTTTTTTAAGTGTGTTTTTGATGTAGAAATAGAAGTGTGAAAATTGATAACTTGCATGGTATTTTCTATGTGGAAGTGCTACAGTAAGTCTACTAAACTAATAAAATACAGATCACTGCTTGTACCATTGCAATAAATTGTATGGCCTTAATTTGGATATTCACCATAGTTGATTGAAATTGCAGAGCACTTTGCAATTAAGAGAATGAAAACAAACAGCAGTTATTTGTTTGAATACTTATTATTAAATGTTAAACAATATATGCCAGGGTAGAATGATTTTTCAGAGTCCATTTCTCCATTTTCAACAATAAAAATTACTAGCACACAGTTGAAAATGCACAGAATTATATATTCGGATTACAGTATCAAACTATCAGTCTTACAGTCTTACACCTTTGCGCTAGGCGAGTCCCTGAATATGAAAGTGTTATCCAGAAATTCTGGACTGTTGGATTCTCTTTTAGGACTGATTGCCCACCACTGAACTATTCACTTTTAAAAATAAAAATAAAGTGCTGCCTATTATATAATTTAATTGCAAACAAATAATGAGACACTGGGGTGAAAAATGTCCATTTGGAACCATTGTGCAGGCACAAACATTGATGTTTACAGGTTGCCTAGATCAGCTTGTTTTGCTCCAAAGATCTTTCTAAATTGGAATGGGGTTGCTCTGAAAAAATTATTGAAAATGTGAAGAAATTTATCAAAAAATTTGAAGTATATGAAGATTATAATCTAATAAAAAATTCTGCTTTTGGCTCAAGATGTGTATTTTGTGTTGTTAAAAAGGAACATAGACGAGATACAAGGTATTTATTAGTTGGGTAATTGAAAACATTTATTTTTCTAATACCCAGTGATGAATAAACGTTGAATGAAAAATTACATTTGGAGGGTTGTTCTATTCATCAAATGAGCATTCATTGATTTGTTACTATTACAATTTATTTTTCTGAAGGAATTAGTTCACCAATGAAGAAACTTACTTGAATATACTTTCAAACTTAAGCATTAGTTTAACATTAGTAATATCAGACATTCCTGTGTGAATGAAAGCTCTATGATCCAGTAGGATATGATGATACTCAGTCTCAGCATCCATTACGCATAGATTCAATCTTAATTATCAATTCTCAATGATGCCCTAGTTCTCCTTAAATATCATCCTTTAAGTCTGCAGTGTTTTATTGTTTTTAGTCTTTTGGTATGTTTTTCCAGCCAATTGATAATTCCTTCTACATTTATGGGACTTGATACATTTAAACAAGAAATATACTGTAATAGACCAATTTTGGAGTATATATAGGAAGCCAGAATATTCTGTTGTAGAGCTGGCCTTTTCTGTAACCCCTTGTTGCCAGGTGATCCTAACTCTTATTTGATAGAATTGAATCCATTGATCACTTGTTCATGCAGAATATTGTCCATGCATGATTAATTCATTTCTAACAGCAGGTGTAAACAAAATTTAACAACTTAGGAATGGTGTGCCCCTTTAATATTTTCATCAAAAGTATTGCGGTATTGTATTACCTTGCAGAGGTGTCATTTGTGGTAAGTAAAATGTAAAAATTTGTATATGTTAATATGTACTGCTCAGCTAAGGAATTGTAGTAACTGTGTTAGAAACAATCTTACGATTTGCAAAAAACATTTTTAATGAAAAAAAAAAGAGTTTTCATTAAATATAACATGTTTTAACTACTGAAAGATAAACACACCAGAGTGTAAAATGGATTTCTTCTGTCATTGGCCCACTTAGTCATATTCTACATGCAGATTGCTTCTCGTCCTAGTCCTGCTCTTCTTCTCCATCAATTCAATTTATTTTTGCTTGCCTTTTTTTCCTTAAAGCTTTTTGTTTTATTAGCACCTCTTTTTGAAATGATCTGAAAACTCTCAGTGCTCACTAAGGCCTCCATTCTATGGCTCCCACAAGAACTCTTGGAAGTTTGGCTCGTACCTACAGTACTTTTTGCGGTTCTATGGCTCTAGCACCCAGTGGAGTTTGCCTGGAGTTCTCTAGCTCTGTGTGCTCGCAGGAGGCTCTAAGTCTGATTCTCAGTAGTCTCCACAGCAATGCTACAGAATGGTACCCATTAATTTGAACACAGTATACTAACACTAACTTCCCCATGTATCCTATCTATATATATGAACTCCTTCCCATGTCAGGAAAGAAGGATAAGTAATGTATATGCCCCCTCTTACAGGTATAATTTTTTTAATGTAGTTTTTTAATGAATTTAGTGTTAGGGTCTATGGATCCCTGTAGTTGTAGGAAGGGTACCATTGGGGTTCTTTGAGCACCTCCATGATATAGGGGTTAAAGTTAAGTGCATCATCATAGTGTATTGTTAAAACCTGCTTTTTGGGGCCAGGGTGGGATTCCCCTGATCCTCACAAGCAACAGCCCGTCATGGCCCAAAAGTGTATGTGAAGACCAAAGGACTTTTCTTCAGCCACAAATTATTTATTTTCCCCTATTCTTCTAACAATCATCTAAGCTGTCCTTGTCACAAACCCGAGGACATTAGCCACATAGCCAGATGAATCAAAGTGGTATTATGATGGCCATAAGGACCTTGTGAAAGACTTGTTATGTTGTGATGATTTTCCCAAGCTCTGGTTGTATGCCCTGTATCCCTAAGGCCTCTTTTCACCAGGCCTTATGAGCCTAGAGGGATCTGGGTCCATTTCCCATTTTAGGGCCTTATTTTTTGTGTGGGATTTTGCAACTATTACATTAAGCTAACTCCTGCTAAGACATACGGACTCCGGGCTCACAGTATCTTATCAGCCCCTGCTATGCCCAGATCCTGATTGTAGGTAGCCCACAGTTTATGCTCTGTTTGGGATACATATGTATTGTGTGTTTCACTTAGAATGGACACTTTTGTTATTTTTACTGGGCAATAATCACTTTGCATCCTGAACCTATGCTGCTGTCCTAGAAGAAGGGTATAGATGAACCGGATGAGATCTGCAGGTAGGATTGGCCTCCCTGGCCTTTTCAATCCCACTGAAGAGCAGATTGTAATGGTTATGCGAGAGAGGAGGCTGTAAGCTGGGTTGCTTTTGTTACTACTACCACAAAGAACTAGACAGTTATACTGGGTAGTTTCTTATCAAGCACAACAAAAGTAGTAGGTTGTCACAGCTTGGTGACAGGTGGTGAGAATCCATGTAAGAAGAATAGCAGGTTGTCCAACTACCAAAATATGTCCACTCCTGATGTCAAATACCTATTCAGGCAGAGACACTTTGCTTGGACAGTGGGAACCACCAAGGCTGACATGATACAGAAATTAAGAAAACACAATGAAACAGATGCTCTATTTCTCAATAGTACTATCTACAAAAGAGAACATATCTATGGAAATTCTATCAGATTTTATTCAACAATTTAAAAACATGATTAAAAACATAAAAACAAGAACAAAGCCCTGTCTCCTTCCAAAATTGTCATCTAACTGATACAGTAAAACCCTTAGTCCATATATTATGACAATATGGCCCAAACAATCTAGTATCCACTCTATATACAGAAAATGTTCTTCCTTTTATACATTAATTATATCAAAGATCCTTATTGTCATAAAAATAACTATTACTCATAGAAGATCAAAATTAATAATATGGCAATCTATAAAAGCAATGAGTACAATTGATACATATGGACAATTTCCACAAATTAGATAAAGTGCCATTGTTAAATAAAGTGACTTGTGCTCAAAAAAGTGGAAATGTGTCCTTAACAAATGTAAATACTTTTAATCACCACATACATGACTTGGGACAACTGAAAAGTCGTTATGTGAGTCCAGTCATCAGGGCCTAAGCAGCCAAGAACATTCCTGTGGACCCAGAGGGTCAGGAGGAGGCCAAGAACTCAGAACCTGGGGTGAGTCCATTGCCTGATGAGGAACAGGGATTGGGCCAGTGTAGAGAAAGTGAAAATAGAATTGAAAAAGATGAGACCTTGGCAGGCGCTACGAAAAGGGCTGAGCAGTCGGAAACAGGTCCAGAAAGGGAGTTGTATGTGTGCGGAAAAAGGGCTACAGTATAGGGTCACCACAGCCTGAGGGAGAAAGGTCCCGGGAGGTTTGCAGACAGATGGTGTCTCCCCAGAAATGTAGGGGTAGGCGGTTAGAGATAGCCCACAAGGTGCCTTTAGCTGGTCTCATGGGTATTAAGAAGACCCGGCATTGCCTTACCAGGATTTTCTACTGGCAAAGCGAGGCGAGCAGTTAAAGCATGTGGGACTTGCGAGGGTCGCAATTGCGAGCCAAGAGTGTAACTCTAAAACCCCCCAAAAACAGCTAAATAATTTAACAAAAATAATAACACACTCACACACAGCACAGTGGGGGAGGGAGGAAGCCTTGCAAGCAAATTTAAGGCATATTTGGTTTTTCATTAATCCAAAATCGGCTAAGGCGGACGAAAAACTTAAAAAAATCTGAAACTGGATGAAAAAGAGGCTGAACAAAGCCAGGCACACTGCACTAAGAAAATACACGATGGCGCAAACAGTAACACTTACACCAACAACGCCAGGCACAAGGGACTTTGAAAATAAAATCAACGGCAGTCAGCGCGTAACACGCAAACATACAGCAGACACACAGAGGAGAAAGACACTGGGAAGGGGGGGGGGAAGATGGTGGAAAGAGACACATGGCATACCCAAGAACAAAACGTGCAGGTTAACAAAACCTGCAATGAGAGGCCCGTACAGTAGGCGGGAGGAAAGGCTCGCAATCAGCACCGAATGCGCTCATTGTGAGCCAATTAATGAGCGCCAAAGGCGCTCAGCGTGGAGCTTACGATGAGCGCTGAAGGTGATCAGTGCAAGGCAGGAAAGCTGAAGTACATGGGGTAGAGGCTCGCAGGAGGAGCAAAAGCCTCACATTGTGTGGCAAACAGCATAGCCAGCGTTACAATTTTATTCCCGTCATTTTTGACGGGCAAGTTCCTAGTGTGTATATATAGAAATTGTTGTGCACTTTACCTTTTTGCTCATTTTCTAGGGTTTTAGATCTTTATTTAGATACATACTTTGCCTCACAGCCTCTGGGACTCGGTAGGAAGGTTGCTTAAAGGGATCGCAACCTTCTATGAAGACCTTGTGCACAGCTAGAGGGATACACATGCAGGTGGCCCAGGCCAAAAACAAACAGTATTATGACAGGGAGCCCCAGCCCCAGGAAAATTTAAAAGCCACTTGGGAAGGCCCCAACCAGGTTACAAAGAAATTAATTCCCCATAAATATGTAGTGACTATAGACTCTGCCAGGAAGGTTACTAGGGTAGCCCAAATCAGTAGACTGGCGTAGTACCAGAGAAGGAACCAGAACTTGTTAGCAATATGTCTGCCTAAAGGCAGTGACCCAGAGGAGGAAACTTACCTGATTTGCTAGCCCCGGCTTGTCCAGAAGGGACTGCTGAGGGCTACCCTTGCCCCATACTAGGCACTGTTTTCCATTAGTCCCAGTTGTATCCCTCTAGCTGTGCACAAGGTCCTCATAGAAGGTTGCCCTCCCCTTCCTACCGAGTCCCAGAGGCTGTGAGGCAAAATATGTATCTAAATAAAGATATATATACATATTCATATATACAGTAGAATCCCGGTTATTCGACACACTAACCGGGACTCTCAAGCAACTGGCACCGCCATCAATTCCCCATTTTCAAAAAACTCCTGCTAAACCGGTATAACAGTTATCCGGCAATAGGGAGTCCCTGTCGGTGCCGGATAACAGGGTTTTACTGTATATATATATATATATATATATATATTTATATATATATATATACACGCATTTACATAGAAATGTATTTATTGTTTGTATAAGATAGTGTATGTGTGTATATATATATATATATATATATATATATATATATATATATATATATATATATATATACATATGTGTGTGTGTATATATATATATATATATATATAGTAAATAAAAAGTACATCTGTGTTCACACTTGAATGTCTAAAGCAAGTTAAAAAACCTGCTTCCAGCTCAGAGTTCCGAGAAAAACAGTTATTACACTGCATTCTGGGAAGCTGAGCTGGGACACACAAATATGGCCACAAATGCCTCGCTCTTCATTCCGCAGCCATTATCAATCATGGCTTCCTTTAAGCTTATGCATGTTGTATTACACAGCTTTAATGCAAAGCCAAGGCTGGAATAAACACAGGCTGAGTATCCAATCCATGTACAGCTGTTTCAAGCTTACTGGCTATCATCAGCATGGAGCGGGATCTCAGCCTGTGTTGTGGAAATTATGAGTAGGTAGTTCACCACAACAATCATTTATAATATGGTGGGCAAAAGAGCGATAGAAGCCCTCCACCGTACAGTAGTACAGTAAATAAAAAGTACATCTGTGTTCACACTTGAATGTCTAAAGCAAGTTAAAAAACCTGCTTCCAGCTCAGAGTTCCGAGAAAAACAGTTATTACACTGCATTCTGGGAAGCTGAGCTGGGACACACAAATATGGCCACAAATGCCTCGCTCTTCATTCCGCAGCCATTATCAATCATGGCTTCCTTTAAGCTTATGCATGCTGTATTACACAGCTTTAATGCAAAGCCAAGGCTGGAATAAACACAGGCTGAGTATCCAATCCATGTACAGCTGTTTCAAGCTTACTGGCTATCATCAGCATGGAGCGGGATCTCAGCCTGTGTTGTGGAAATTATGAGTAGGTAGTTCACCACAACAATCATTTATAATATGGTGGGCAAAAGAGCGATAGAAGCCCTCCACCGTACAGTAGTACAGTAAATAAAAAGTACATCTGTGTTCACACTTGAATGTCTAAAGCAAGTTAAAAAACCTGCTTCCAGCTCAGAGTTCCGAGAAAAACAGTTATTACATATGTGTGTGTGTATATATATATATATATATATATATGTGTGTGTATATATATATATATATATATATATATACAGTGCCTTGCAAAAGTATTCACCCCCCTTAACTTTTTACCTATTTTTTACATTACAGCCTTAAGTTCAATGTTTTGTTAATCTGAATTTTATGTGATGGATCAGAACACATTAGTCTAAGTTGGTGAAGTGAAATGAGAAAAATATATACATAAAACTATTTTTCAGAAATAGAAAACAGAAAATTGGCATGTGCGTATGTATTCACCCCGTTTGTTATGAAGCCCATAAAAAGCTCTGGTGCAACCTATTACCTTCAGAAGTCACATAATTAGTGAAATGATGTCCACCTGTATGCAATCTAAGTGTCACATGA
Organism: Discoglossus pictus; assembly: GCA_027410445.1. Lineage (NCBI taxonomy): Eukaryota > Metazoa > Chordata > Amphibia > Anura > Alytidae > Discoglossus > Discoglossus pictus. The sequence goes on along the minus strand of CM050168.1, from coordinate 207,002,221 downwards.
TCTGTCATTACATATAAACAGCTTTTTTTAAAGGCCCCAGAGGCTGCAACACCTAAGCAGGAGGCACCACTAACCAAACACTGCCATGAAGACCAAGGAACTCTTCAAACAAATAAGGGACAATGTTGTTGAGAAGTACAAGTCAGGATTAGGTTATAAAAAAATATCAGATGCAACATGGAAAAGATGGGTGGCTCTAGGTATAGATAAATACTGGGAGTAAAACAAGGGGTGCTACTTTCCCCTAAAGAGAGCATATCAAAGAGCAAGGACAGTAGATAGAGATCTACTACTATCTAACAAAAATAAAGAACAAGATGAAATGGTTAGGTGCATAGGCACTTACAATGGCAAATGGCATGAAATTAGAAGAATACTCAATGACAACTGGAAGATTCTTCTAGACGATGAAGATCTGAGGCCATTTTTAAGCAATCGGGCCCAAATTACTAGCCGAAGATCAACTAACCTGAGAGATATGCTATCCAAAAGTCCCCTAGAAGGGACTAAAAATAATACTTGGCTCAATAGAACAAAGGGCTGCTTCAAATGCCTATCATGCAAAGCATGCAAATTTGTAACTACCACTAAAACATTTCCCTACAAGGAGGGATTGGGAAATTTTAAGATCCAACAGCTAATAACATGTAAAACTGTAGGAGTTATATATTTGATGCTTTGCAAATGTGGTATGAAATACGTAGGGAAAACCAGTAGAGAATTCAGACGGAGAATATTAGAACATGTATACAGCATTACTAAAGAATATGACACACCAGTGGCCAACCATGTTAATTCTCAACATAATGGAGACCTTAAAAATATAACTTTCATAGCCATTGATGGTATCAAACACAATATCAGAAGGGGAAACATTGATAAGGAATTATTAAAAAAGGAGGCCTACTGGATTTTTACATTGAAGACCAAAAAACCGTGGGGCCTCAATGATGGATTTACCTTTACACAATTCATTTAATTATAAAGGCTATCCATATACCATTGACATATCACAATATGCCATGATGTGGATTAAATGGGGTACATAGGGGAAATTAATTTTCCTTGGTTTTATCCTCCTTATATTTCCCATGTAATAACTTTAAGAGAGAAAAAAGGAAAAAGATGAACAACTTATGTGGTTTATAATCTACAAACCACTTATGATTAATATGTTGTTTGGAACTATTTAATATATTTCCAAACACTACTATAGTGAAAGGAATAATGTGCAAATTGTACCAAAATTAAAAATAGATCTAGTAATATAATTAATCATAACATATATTCATATCAATATATATATATTTTCTCTTATTCTCTCCTTTTTATACCATATTGTTTAGCAATATTGTTTATACCCTCTGAGATATCTCATTGATTATAATAATATGTCATATCACTTTGCACCTTATAAGTATTTTTAATAGTGAATGTTGTATTTCATAACACACATGTTCTTTTTCTTTATATCAGCAATAGCTTGATCAAAATGTTCATATTGGCTATTACAAGCATAATTGATTCTCCTTACTTCATTTACTTCCCACCAGTGTACAGCTATATTTTAATCCATTTTAATTTGATTTATATATTTTTCATCAAAAGCTACTTCACGAGCTTTCAAGGTTGCTATGTCAACCAGTGAGCATAACTAGCCTGTCTGACACCCTGTCGGTAACTTCTGATGAAATATTCAGAAACGTGCGTCGGGTTGCACGCACTACGCCGCGTCGCCGTTCTATGACGTCATCACGTAGATGCATGGACGACACACGGGTAGTTTAGGAGCTCTGGCGTTTCATTATTACTGAGACTTACCATCCATATCATTTAATCATATCTATACTATCGATACCTCTCTATAAATTACTAATGAATATAATAATACATATGGTATCAGATAGAATAACCCCTAGCTCCTAAGTTGAAGTAGTGGAATATAATATTGTTATAGTATTCAAGTACTGGACTCTTTCTGTTTAATACAAGACTGGCCATTATCCCTGTACCTCACGTAGCACTTGCACTTTATTTTCCACTGCATTGATTACCACTGGTTCTATTTATTACCATTTATTTGTTATTATCATTTTTTCTATATTAGCACTAGACACTTTATTACAGTGCAATATCAATTCTCTATATAAAATTGTATACTAATGGTATACTACTATATTTCCTATCAATAGCACTAGACACTTTTATAGGTGCAATAAATATAGAAGTGCAAACACAGACGTCTAATTTTTTGGACCTTTGTTTCTGCTGCTTACTAATATTACACCATTATTTCACTATTGGGGGATTATACTTTAATAAGAAAATGAAGGGATTTCTGGTATATTCAAAAGTCCCATAATTTCAGTTAAATTTTCAAGAGTCCAGAATAATTCACAACTATCCCTACTTACTTTATCTTGTCAGAATCTCAATATTTTAACCTATATTTTAATATCTAGTTTTATATAAGATCAATAAACGTTAAGTTTTAGAACTCTCTGCTGCTCTATATTGTCATTTGGGCAGAGGGTGTGCACTTCAATCTCCAAAGGATATCTGTTCTGTCCTCCCTTTGTTTGTTATAAAAAAATATCCAAATCTTTGATGATCTCCAGGAGCACCATCAAATCTATCATTACCAAATGGAAAGAACATGGCACAACAGCAAACCTGCCAAGAGACAGTTGCCCACCAAAACTCATGGACCGGCAAGGAGGGCATTAATCAGAGAGGCAGCACAGAGACCTAAGGTAAATCTGGAGGAGCTGCAGAGTTCCACAGCAGAGACTGGAGTATCTGTACATAGGACGACAATAAGCCGTACGCTCCATAGAGTTGTGCTTTGTGGCAGAGTGGCCAGAAGAAAGCCATTACTTTAAGCAATAAACAAAATGGCACGTTTTGAGTTTGCAAAATGGCATGTGGGAGACTCCCAAAACGTATGGAGGAAGGTGCTCTGGTCTGGTGAGACAAAAATTGAACTTTTCGGCCATCAAAGAAACGCTATGTCTGGCACAAACCCAACACATCCCATCAACCAAAGAACACCATCCCCACAGTGAAACATGGTGGTAGCAGCATCATGCTGTGGGGATGTTTTTCAGCAGCCGGGACTGGGAAACTGGTCAGAGTTGAGGGAAAGATGGATGGTGCTAAATACAGGGATATTCTTGTTCACCTTCCAGCAGGACAATGACCCCAAACACACTGCTAAAGCAACACTTGAGTGGTTTAAGGCAAAACATGTAAATGTGTTGGAATGGCCTAGTCAAAGCCCAGACCTCAATCCAATAGAAAATCTGTGGTCAGACTTAAAGATTGCTGTTCACAAGTGCAAACCATCCAACTTTGAGGAGCTGGAGCAGTTTTGCAAGGAGTAATGGGCAAAAATCCCAGTGGTAAGATGTGGCAAACTCATCGAGACTTATCCAAAGCGACTTGGAGCTGTGATTGCCGTAAAAGGTGGCTCTACAAAGTATTGACTTTAGGGGGGTGAATAGTTATGCACATTGACTTTTTCTGTTATTTTGTCCTATTTGTTGTCTGCTTCACACTAAAAATAAAAAATAAACATCTTCAAAGGTGTGGTCATGTTCTGTTAAATTAGGCAAATCCTCAAACAATCCATGTTAATTCCAGGTTGTGAGGCAACAAAACACGAAAAATGCCAAGGGGGGTGAATACTTTTGCAAGGCACTGTATATATATATATATATATATATATATATATATATATATATATATATATAGTGAGAACAAATGTATCTATTGTATTCATATCTGTGTGTGTGTGTATATATATTATACACACACACGCATAACAGGGTAGATCCCTCCTCTGAGGGATCTACCCTGTTATGGTGTCGGGACAGGTCCGCCACTGCAGTGCTGCCTCCAAACGCTAGATGGCGCTGTTGATATTTTGCAGCACTGCTGATATGTGAGAGAAGTTCTAAGCTTATAATGTTAGCCCTAATCCTCACCCTAACAGTTTATCTAAGCCTTGACTCTATGACGTGGCACCGGAATATCGGCAGCACCATCTAAAGGTTGCTCACTGCCACTGCTGCTGCCTTGTGCTGAGCGATACCACTAGAGGATAGGACCCCTCTGTGTATGTGTGATATATATACACGTGTGTGTGTGTATCGTAAAAAAAAAAAAAATCTGTATAAACAATATTTTTATTTAGTTAGCTCCTGCAAACAGAGAGGGAAAAAACAACAGCAGTGGTTGATACACAGTATAGTTAATACACAGACTGAACTATAGTTAATACACAATAGTTAATACACAATAGTTAATACACAGACTGAACTATCAGCTGAAGTGGTAATCAAATGTGGAATGTGCTGCAGAGAGAGACTCTTATAGGAAAATGCATAGCACCTTCTAACATGGATATGTGACAGACTAATCCCATGCTGCTTTGCAGCAGAGACAGGAACATAGTTTGCTATAAAGCTGCCGCTTCTTGCTCCTGATTGTCCAAAACAAAATTATGAATGTGATGCTAATTTAGCCTGGGTTTGTAGGGGTATCTACTCTAATTCTCAACTGGCAAAAAATAGAAAAAAATGTGTTAACTTAAAGGTAAGTTTTTAAATGTTAATTTTGGTCATTTGTCATCAAAAGAATGTTTCATACACTACTGATTCCCTGTATCAGATGCACTCATCTAGGAAACTTAGAAATGCCTTTAAGCAGATCCCCCTCCCTTGGGTTGTGACATTTTTTATACCACTAGCGACTTGCCGGCAAACAATGACGGTTGATAAAATTTGAAGCCATGGCAATGCTGTTTGGTACAAAATGTTAAGCTTTTTATACTCTAAGGCTCATTGCGAGCCTCTCCTCTTGTGTCTTTTGGCTCCTCTCTATATTTTTTTAAATACTAATTAATGAAGTAATTGAATAATAAATTAATATAGTTTACCTTTTTCTAATTAGTATATGTAACAATCAATAGCCTGAAGGTAACAATCTTTTTTTATTGTCCTGCAGCATATAATGTCCAGTGGGACTATTGCTGCCCTGAGGAGATAGTTTTATGAATGTTCCAACTGTGCATTAGAAATAGGCTGCGTGCGTGAGGGCAAACCGTTGGGTTATTTGTGTAAAGAGCTACTTTAGATGCGTAATGTTGTTAGTAGCAAGTTAGGATTGTAAAATAGAGTAATTTGTCTATGTGTTACATGGTACGCGAGCATTTACCGTCCTTTGTAATAGTGTATTTTGTACCTCGTACATTCCTGGGTGTAAGTGGTACGCGGTGGGTGGTGTTTTGCGCGGTCCAGGGTCGTGTAGCCTTATTTTCATTATTTTGGGCCGCCATTTTTTTTCTAGCTAAGCCGATTTTCGAGTGGCGAAATTCAGCAAAATCGACTTAAATGCGCATTCCACCTCACTCCCAGAAGTACGGGCTGTTCCCCCGTGCTGTATGTGATGTTTTTGTTGTATTTTTTTTGTGTGTGTTTTTCGCTTTGCGAGGTTTGGCCGTTAACGTTGTTTTTTCCTATCTCGTATTTTTTTTTTCTAAGTTCCGCGTCTTGTAATTTTTTTTCTAAGTCCCTGGCTCGTCAACTGCTTATTTTTTTTTCTAAGTCCCGCGTTCATCAACTGCTTGCAGGCTAAGGCGATCCCACGTTTCCTAAGTGTTTGGAGGGTAAGACCTGCGTGTTTCATTGCCTCCACTGCTCACCTCGCATCGCCCAAGTGCTGGGAGTTTTAGTGCTTTAACGTCTCGCCATGCGAGGCTCGTAGGCGACGAGCACCTTTGGCGCTCATCGCCCAAGTGCTCCAAGTTTTATTGCGTTAACGGCTCGCTACGCGAAGATTCACAGGTAAATCATCGCCTAAGTGCTGCGAGGTAGCGGCTCGCCCCGCTATGCGAGGCTCACAAGCGATGAGTCGTACTAAGTCGTACACACCACGCAAAGCGGGACGACGTCTCATAGTTCTACAATTATAATATGTGATTGCAGTCCGTAGTGCCTCTCATGGTAACATGTTAATGTGGTGCCATGGCAGTACTTAATGGTTATGCTTATACTTTAGTTGGGCTCGTAGGAGATAGAGGGTATTGAGAGATTCCTTGGCTCATATGAGGTAGCTGTAACCTTTTAATTGTCGGTTTTGAGCAATCAAGCTTCAAATCTGTCACAAGTTGTTAGCTCCTTCATAATGTCGGGGTTGATGAATCAAGGCTTTATGTGGGTTGAAGGTACTCATGAGCTTTTTTTATTTATTTTTCTTATTTTGGGTACTCTGAGAAATTTGCGAGTAAACTTTAGAGAGATCATATATTGTTATGAGAGACATGTGATAGCATTTTTTTAAAATAGTTATGGGACAAACATATATATGAGGGACATTTCCAGCACTGGGACGTCATTCCTCAGAGTTTAGACTTACGTGTATGTGATGTGATTTGATGTCTTGGTGGTGATTTACTGGTGAACTTAACTTAATTATTTTCTTATGGGAGCCATGGAATGGAGGCCTGTCTCCTAAGGTCTGGTTATAGCTGGCCTATCCATAAGTAAATCACTGCTGAGTATAAAACTTGCCTTTTTCTTTGTTTTCGGCTTACATTTGCATTTACCTTAATTCGCACATTAAATAACGTGATTGTCATACTATCACAATTACCCTATAACCCACCTAGACCAATTTCACCAAGACCTCAGCGAGAAATGAAAATGAGGGTGAATTGAAAAAATAGTAAATATATTAGGAAATTACTTAGAGATTGGGAAGTCCACTACTGGTTTATGGAGTGTTGGAGTTATAGGAGGCAGAAGGGTAGATAAAGAAGGATGGAAAGTGGAGAGAAAATAAAATATGATGAAGGGGCAAGAATGTGGTGACAAATATTGATATTGAAGAGACTGACAGCCTAACCATGTAATTTAAATCATAGTTTAAAAAAAACTGAAGAACTGGCCTGTGAATAATTAATCAAGTTTCAGATGGTAGCCAGTTAGTCCTTGGTCGAAAAAAGGTTGAGAAATACAACTCTAGATTATACAAATACAGTAAATAGTCATATTTGTTGATATAAATACATATAAACGTTTGTCATTTGTATATAATTGCCACTGAATGCTCCAATTTAAAGCATGCTTCCCCACAAATGCCTTTACCAGAGTGATTTGAGATATATATATATATATATATATATACTTATATATATATATATATTTATATATATATATAACATAGATACAAAGTTATATAGTAATTGAGGTTGAAAAAACTTTTAGTCCACCAAGTTCAACCTTTTTAGATCTCCTCTAATCTGCAATATGCGGATTAATTGATAAATGATCCAGAGGAAGGCAAGCAGAAAAAAAACCAATTGAAACATTGACAATTATGTAAAAAGGGGAAAAAATAAAATTCCTTCCTGACCCCAGATACTGGCAATTTGATTTCTACTGGGATCAATACTACCTCTCTAGTTATCCAGGATAACCCTGAATGCCCTTTTTATTCAAAAATATATCCAAACCCTCTTTAAAGTAATCTATTGAGTACACTGTCACCCCCTCTTTTGGTAGGTTTCCATAATTTAACCACCCTTACTGTGAAGAACCCTTTTCTTTCTTTAAGGTGGATTTTTTTTTTACTTCATACCTCAAATCATGTCCTCTTGTTAGTTGCAACCTCTTGGCACAAGAAGTTCACTTGACAAAGCCTTGATGACCCTGGGTGTATTTTTTTATAAGGTAATCATATCCCCTCTTAGATGCCTTTTTTCTAGAGATACTACATTTAATTTGATTAGTCTTTCTTGATAACTTAGCCCCTTTATACCCTTATTATTTTTGTTGCCCTTCTCTGTACTTTTTCCAGCTCTAAATTCCGTTTTTATGAAGTGGTGCCCAAAATGGTACTCCATATTCCAAATTAGGGCGTACTAGGGATTTGTATAGTTGCAGAATTATATTTTCTTCCCTTGCTTCTATACAGTTCTGAATACATGGGAATATTTCACTTGCATATGCAGATGCTGCTTGGTATTGAACACTGTTATCTGATGCCCTTAGATTTGTTCCATTATGAGTCAGTCCAGTGCCAACTTCGCTCGTGTACATTCTGTCATATGTATGCAATACTGGAAAAGATGATCCAGGGTCCATACTTCTGTGACAGGTGTGAGCATGTTGCCTATCTTGAAACTCAAATTGGAGAACTAGAGAGGAGAACTGCAGCACTTAGTGATATTGCTCCACTGGAAAGGGGGTTGGTGCTCACAGAGCACAGTTTACCTGGGCTCAGCATGGAGGGTAGAGCTGAGGCTAGTGAGGATGTCCATGGAGGTAGATGGGTTACAGTTAGAAGGGGAAGCAGGGGGAACAGGAGCAGGACGCAGGCCAGTTCTGAGTTGGCAAGCACCAACAGATTTGCCAGATTGAGTGAAACTGTTGGGGATGTCCATTCAGGAATGGCAATGCCAGATAGAGCTGTTCCCTCTGACAGCCGGGAGAACAGTTCTACTGGAGGAGTGGGAGGGCAGAATAGGCAGAGCATTAGGCAGGTTTTGGTGGTGGGGACCTATTTTTAGGAAGGTAGGCAGGGTGATTTGTCAGCCAGATCCCAGCAATCGAAAAGTTTGCTGTCTCCTGGGTGCTCAGGTTCGGCATGTTGTGAATCGGGTAGATAAATTATTGGGAGGGGCTGGAAATGAACGGGCCTACTTGGTACATATTGGTACCAATGACAAAGTTAGTGGCAAATGGAGTGTCCTAAAGAATGATTTTATAGAACTAGGCAATAAGCTGAAGGCAAGGACCTCCAAGGTGGTATTTTCTGAGATACTACCAGTGCCACGTGCTAGCCCAGAGAGGCAGAAGGATCTTAGGGAGGTTAATGCTTGTCTAAAAAATGTGGTGCCCTAAGGAGGGATTTGGGTTTTTAGACCACTGGGCTGACTTCTCACTTGGGTATAATCTCTACAGCAGAAATGGATTGCACCTTAATGATGAGGGAGCTTTTGTGCTAGGCGATACGATGGTAGAACAGCTTGGGGAATTATTAAACTAGTAGGTGGGGGGGAGGGACGAGATAGAAGTAATGTGGTCAAAAGTGTAGAGGGGGTAAGGAACGCATTAACTAGCCATGGGGGAGGAGATGGGGGAGGGTTAGTACATTCAATAGGGTGGTATTGCTAAGTAACTCAAGTACAGTGCCAGGCACTCCAGAACTACAGAGTCATAAACTACAGTAACGTAAAGTGTATGCTTGCTAATGCCAGAAGCTTGCCAGGAGAAAATGGGAGAGTTAGAATTATTAGCAGTTAATGAGAAATGGGATCTAATAGGCATTACTGAAATGTGGTGGATGAATCTCATGACTGGACCATTAATCTGGATGGTTATAACCTATTTAGGAAAGATAGGGGCAATGGTAATAGAGGAGGGTGGATTTGTCTGTATGTTAAGCCTCAATTTAAGCCTATAGTCAGAGAAGATATTTATGGTGGAAATAGTGGTAATGTTCAATGTTTTTGGGTAGAGTTAAATAGCGGAGCAGCAAATTCCAAAAGAATATTAGTAGGAGTATGCAATAAACCCCCAAATATAGCTGAAAGGGAGGAAATACAATTATTGTTACAGATTGGAAATGCAGCTAAGCATGGTCAAGTTTTTTTTTTTTTTAACTATTATGTGCCCCAAAAAATTACAAAAATAAAACATACATACACATCTTCCCAATATTATAACCATATTATACATACATTTTTTCTTTAATAAACAATATTTAAAGGACATATAAAAGAAATGCCAGCTTTTAAACATAAAGAACTCCTAACCTTGTATACTCATTTCTATTTATGCTTAAATAATCTGTGTTCATCAACTCTCTATTGTAATTAACTTTATTTACAACTTCTTTCCATGTTGGGATTGTAGATTTATTCCAGTATTTCACTAGTAAATATTTAATCATTAATAAAATATGTGAGATCAATAGATTCTCTTTGGGAAATCATTTATCTATCTGTATATGGAATAAAATTACTGTGGGAATGCATGGACATTCTAATTCTAATATTTCTGTTAAATGTGCACAACGTTCTTTAACAAATTTCAGGATTTTAGTACAATCCCAGCACATATGGGAAGATGAACCAATTTGACCACAACCTTTCCAACATAATGGGGAAATCTGAATATCAAATGTATTTATAATGGCGGGGACTAAGTACCACTTTTGGGTTAGTTTAAAGTATAATTCTCTATATGAATTATTTATAGAGGATTTCTTTATTAATTTTAAAGTTCTTTCCCAGTCCTGATCTTCAAATTTTATATTAAATTTGTGTTCCCATTCTATTACACTCTTAGATTTTATATAAATCATGACTTTTTTTCTAATTTTATTCATCTTTGAAATAAGGTGAGACACAGGACCCTTAATCAAAATAAGTTCTAATTCATACATTTTGTCCATATACACAGGTAAATAGCCCTTAGATTTTAATTTTTCTATCATAGCTCTGTAATTTAGCCAAGATATTTTCCCCATTCCATATATCTTCTGAAAATCAGTATAGTTTAGTAAAGAACCTGAACGGTATAGATCATATATATATTCTATACCTGCTTTCTTCATAAAATCAATTTCTTTTTTATTTGAGCCATCTTCCAAAATATCAAACGGAGCTGATAAAGACAGAAAGTGAAATAACCCTAATTTATCTTTATTCCAAAATGTTATCAGTGATCTTATTCCTTTTGGTAGTCTGCCCCATTTATCATCATCCTCGTTAGATCTACCCAATAGTGATCTGATTGATAAGGATCCAGTCAGATCTTCCTCAATCATCTTCCAACACAAGTTCCTATTTTGTATATTTATATTAATTATGTGAGTTATTGCAATATTTTCACAAATTTCTTTAATATCTGGTGTTCCAATCCCACCAAATTAAAAAATGTTGTTAGCTATTATTTTCTTTACTTTCCCTTTTTTTATCTAAGTAGATAAATCTATCCATTGTTTTCTGAATGGATTTAATAATATGAACAGGTACCATTTCTGGAATACATCTAAATAAGTAAGTTATCTTGGGAATAATACTCATTTTAACCATTGCTATTCGAGCTGACCATGAAAATCTTATGTTTCGCCACTCGTAGAGTAGCAATCTGATTTCTTTTAGTATTTCTGATATATTATCTTCTATTGTTTTATCATTAGGGAACTTGAATCTTATACCCAAATGTGCGATATTTTTGGAATGCCAATTAAATGTATAGGAATTTTTACATTTGTTTACAGTGTCTGCAAGTTTAGGCCTATATATATTATATCAGACTTTGAAGGGTTTATTTTAAAATATGAAACTTTACAAAATTCGGCCAGCAAATTCATTAAGTTTTTGCAGGATTCTGCTGGATCTGTTAGAGGTACTATAATATCGTCAGCAAACAACATAATCTTTTATTCAACATTACAAACATTTATACCTTTGATCTTTTTATATCTTCTTATTAATTAAGCCAATGGTTCCAGAAAAAGAAGGAACAACAATGGAGAAAGAGGGCATCCTTGGTGAGTTCCATTTGTGATTTTAAATTTCTCAGATTCAAAATTTGGGCCTGCTATATATGCTGATGATTTCCCATATAAAGCCTTTATTGTTTTGGACGTAAAGTCAGCTAATCCAAATTTTTGTAACACTGCTTCCAGGAACTCCCAACTGACCCTGTCGAATGCCTTCTCTGCATCTAATGACAGGATCAGTATGGGAGCTCCCGTTTTTTAAGCTTAAAACATCAGATCCATTAACCGTCTGGTGTTGTCCGAGGCTTCACGTCCTTGGACAAAACTGGACTGATCCAAATGTATTAACTTTGGCAATATTTTATTAAGCCTATTTTGCTAGAATTTTTGCATATATTTTTAGATCTATGTTAAGAAGGGAAATAGGTCGATAACTTGTAATGTCCTCTGGATTTTTTCCCGGTTTTAAAATCTTTCTAATTTTTGCTTCAACCAATTCTGGTACCATTTCCCCTGAATTTTTGATTTCATCAAACAGGGCTAGAAGGCATAATCTCATTTCCTTCCTAAGAAATTTATAAAACAGATGATCATACCCATCAGGCCCAGGAGCTTTGTTGGATTTTGCTTTGTTTATTACCTCATCTACTTCTTCTAAAGTAAAGTCTTTATTTAAGTAATCATGATCCTCTGTACTAATAATAGGAAGATTTATTTTAGCATGGTCAAGTTCTAATGGGAGGTTTTAATTACTCTTAAATAAACTGGATAAATGAGACTAGCAGTTCAGCTAAGGGGAGCAAGTTCTTGAGTACACTCAGGGATCATTATTTGGCGCAGTTTATACAAGAGCCTACTAAAAATTAAGCTATTTTAGATTTAGTAATCACAAATAATATTGATATAGTATCAAATGTTGAAATAGAGCAACCTTTGGGAAACAGTGATCACAACACTGTCTCATTTGAGATTGAATTAAAAAAACAAAATTATAGGAGGCAAATAAAAACTCTTAATTTTAAATGGGCAGATTTTAACGGTCTAATGGCAGCAATACAAAGTATAGACGGGGACAGAGAACTGATAGGTAAAAACACTGAACATAAATGGACAACATTGAACTCCTTACTAAATATACATACTTATCACCATGTACCAAGTGGGTATTTAATGATCAAGATATGGAGTAAAACACAGGCATTTAAATTATACAAAAAAGAGGGGACAGAGACTGCTTTAAAGGAGTACAATGAAATCAACAAGGCTTGCAAAAGGGCTATTAGACTGGCTAAAATAGAAAACGAAAAATGAATTGCAAAAGAGTAAGTAAATATTTTTGTAAGTATATTAATGGGAAGAAGGCGAGGAAGGAAGCTATAGGAACATTGTAATGTGACACAGGCCATCTGAAAATTAGTGACCAGGAAAAGGCAGATGAGCTAAATAGGTTCTTTCTTTGGTATACACAAGGGAGGTACCAGTGGTTGGGACACTGCAACATAATGGGGCTACACTACCTTTGCCAAATAATTGGTTAAAACAGGAAGTAATCCAAAAGAGGTTGGAAAAAATAAATGTTAATAAAGCCCCGGGTCCTGATGGAATACATCCACAGGTACTGAGGGAACTGGGTTCTGTAAAAGCCATTATATTTAATTATGCAAGTTTCACTCAACACAGGGTCTCTACCAGATGACTGGAGAAAAGCAGATGTGATACCTATATTTAAAAATGGAGCAAGAGCAAATCCGGGAATTATAGACCAGTGAGCATCACTTCTGTAGTGGGTAAGCTTTTCAAAGGTTTAATATACAAGAAAATGTTTATTTGAACAGGATTATAAGTAGGAGTCATCATGGATTTATGAGGGATAGGTCATGTCAAACAAATCTAATTCGTTTCTATGAGGAGGTTAGTAGGAACCTGGATCAAGGGAACTCAGTGGATGTAGTCTTTTTGGATTTTGCAAAGGCTTTTGATACAGTGCCACATGGGAGACTATTGTGCAAACTAAGGAATTGCAGTAAATATCTGCTCATGGATTGAGAGCTGGCTAACAGACAGGAAGCAAAGGGTTGTTGTAAATGGAAAATATTCCGATTGGACTAATGTTGTAAGTGGGGTGACTCAGGGTTCAGTATTAGGTCCTGTTTAACATATTTATTAATGACTTGAGGTGGGACTGGAAAGTAGTGTCTCCATTTTCTCTGATGACACAAAGTTGTGCAAGGTAATTAAATCAGATAGTGATGTGCTTTCCCTTCAAAGGGATTTACATAAAATTGAGGAATGGGCATCTAAATGGCAGATGAGATTTAATATGAATAAATGTAAAGTAATGCATCTGGAAAGGAAAAATAGCCATGCAATTTATAATCTTAATGGAGCAAATATAGGGGTATCAGATATTGAAATGGATTTGGGAGTGCTTGTGGACAACCACCTAGGTAACAGTGCTCAAAGCCAAGCAGCAGCTGCAAAGGCAAATACAATATTAGCATGTATTAAAAAGGGTATAGAAGCAAGGGAAGCAAATATAATTCTGCCACTATACAAATCTCTAGTACGCCCTCATTTGGAATATGGAGTACAATTTTCAGCACCACTTCATAAAAAATAAATTTTAGAGCTGGAAAAGGTAAAGAGGAGGTCAACAAAACTAATAAGGGGAATGGAGGGGCTAGGTTATGAAGAAAGACTAACCAAATTAAGCTTATTTTCTCTAGGAAAAAAGACGTCTAAGAGGAGATATGATTACCTTATATAAATACATCCGGGGTCTGTATAAAGACTTGTCTAGGGAGCTTTTTGTGCCAAGAGGTTTTCAACTAACAAGAGGACATCCCTTGAGGTTAGAAGTAAAAAAATTCCACCTTAAAGAAAGAAAAGGGTTCTGCACAGTAAGGGTGGTTAATCTGTGGAATTCTCTACCAGAGGAGGTGGTGACAGCGGATTCGATAGATTACTTTAAAAAGGGGACAGGGTTTATTTCTAATTAAAAAGGGAATTCAGGGTTACCATGGATAATTAGAGAGACAGTATTGATCCAGGGAGAAATCTGGGGTCAGGAAAAAAAATCATTTTTTTTTCCTTTTGAGATGATTGGCTAAGTTTTTTTTTTCTGTTTGCCTTCCACTGGATTAATTAATACATAATAAAAAAAAAATATATATATATATATATATATAAAAAAAAAAGTTTATTAATAATTAACAATTAATTAATTAACTAATTAATTAATTACTAATACGTATATTGAAGATCAGAGATCTTAAAAGGTTGAATTTGATGGACTGAAAGTCTTTTTTTCAACCTTAATTACTATATTACTATGTAACTATGTAATATGTCTATTCAAACAGGATTAAAAGTAGGAGCCAACATGGATTTTTTTTTTTTTTCATAAAGTTTTTATTGACACATTCACAAGACAAGCACATTTGAAAACAAGGAGCGACACGCAGGTCCCCCACACTTTATGATTTTCATCGTATACATTTGTGCTAGCCCAAGATAAAATACATATGTCAATTCCGTGTGTCACCCTCCGCCTTTTTCCTTTTTCTATTATTAAGATAGTCTGGGCATGCAACCTATAACAGGTTAGGTAAGTTACCCGTGCTTAAATGCTCTATTTATGTCTCGCATGTGCTAGATATCCTGCTATGGTTACTTATTTTCAGAAATTAAAACAATTTTAACTAACAAAAATATAACATAACTTAACACAAATTAACGTGTGCCTTTCAACATTACGTTTTACAGAAATTGCTTACTACCTTTCTTACCGTCCACGTCCGCAGCGACCTCAAACGAGGTACCACGGAGAGACCTGTCCCGGACCGTACCAGCTATTATGTGCCTCCCCCTTTCGATCAGTGCACTACCGTCAGTGTATCTGGAATCAGTGTTCCGTCCCGCTCCAGTCACCCCATATTTCCTTATAAACAGCCACCGTATCGTTTAAAGTTACCGTCATATGTTCAAATGTCATAATAAAGTTGATTTTGTTAATGACTGAGTGGATATCTAGTGTATTCTTCCGCCAATTTCCTGCCAGACTGCTTTTAGCCGCCAACATGATACATTGAAGCCACTTATTTTGGTGAATACGTAAGTTTTGTACTGGAAGCCCTAGGAGACATGTTCCCATCTCGGGATGTATTTTTGTTTTAAGTGTGTTAGAGGCCAGTTCGGCCACCTTGTGCCACAATGATTGAGCAATTGGGCAGTCCCACCAAATATGGCGGAAGGAACCTCCTGTGATACAGCCTCTAAAACAATCAGGAGAGATATTAGGGTCCATTTTGTGTAGCCTGTCTGGCGTGTAATAGGTTCTAAATAAAACTTTGGCTGATGTTTCCATATGGCTAAAGTATCTGGAGCCTTTCGTCAGTTCTAGGCTAATTTTGGACCACCTACTCATGTCCCATTCTACTCCCATATCCTGTTCCCATTGCTTAACATGCTTGGGCTTGCTAGACATGTCATTAGAATTGGATATAGCGTACAGTTCCCCCAATATTTCCCTGGTTAGTGGGGCTTTATTACATATTAGTGTGAACCAAGTTGAACTTGGCGGGCCCCATTTACGGAGTTTAATGGTGACATTGTGGCGAATTTTGTTGTAGTTGAAGTATTCTCTGGGTGGGAGATTGTATGTTTCCATAAAACTCCTAGTATTTAGTACTGCACCCTCTCTAACCCAGCTTCCAAACCTATCTAACTTCCGTGAAATCCACCAATCTTTGGAGAACGTACCCATCTCCTCAAGGGTGCTTGGGGAAGGGAGTGTAGTGGTTAGCAAAGAGATATTGGGGCTTAGCTGTCTACTGATGTTAGCTCTTTCCCATTCCCTCAGAGACAGGGCTATCATCGGGTTGTTTCGAGACAGCTTTAAGGGCAACGGGGAAGAAGGGTCCCATATAAGAGTATCCCATTTTAATGGTGCAATTTGGTGGTTTTCTACAAAGACCCAAAGTGGCTGGTGCTCTGCCGAATGCGCCTGGGGCAAGAAAGAAATCTGGGCTGCCCTGAAGCATTTAAGGAGGTCGGGACAGCCCGAGCCTCCAGAGGATCTTCTCCTAATCATAATTGCTTTCCTTATTCTAGGGCGCTTGGAATTCCAAATAAATCTGAATATTGCATTTTGGAAGCTGGTCAAGTCTCTCCTATGTACCTGAATAGGCAGAGTCTTGAAAAAGTACAGGATCCTGGGGAGAATATTCATTTTTATTGCATTTATCCTCCCCGACCAAGAGAGATGATACTTATTCCATTTCAACAAGTCCTGATTCAGGGGCTTGTATAGCGGAATATAGTTGGACTGGTACAGGCCAGTGATCTCCGGAGTAATTTTAATACCTAAATAATTTATATATTTTTCTGGCCAATCAAAGGAGTACTGGGATTTGAGAGTATCTCTCAAGGCCTGCGGAGCCTGAGCCAAGATCGCTTCCGTCTTGTCTATGTTAATTTTGAGCCCCGAGATAACCCAAAGGACTCCATCAGGGACATCAAGGCTGGTATTGAGTGAATTGGGTTCGTAAGTGTGCACAGGATGTCATCGGCAAAGAGGCAACATTTGAACGGATGTAGGCCTACATTTATCCCTGTTATTAAGGCGCTATTCCTAATAGCCTGAGCCAATGGCTCAATGGCTAGAGCGAACAGGAGGTGGGAAAGGGGGCAGCCCTGTCTTGTGCCTCTTTTAATGTTGATGAGTGTGTGATCAGCCCCTGGAATGCTGATGTTTGCAGATGGATTATTGTAAAAATACTTAATAACATTCACAAAATTACCCACCAACCTAAACTTCGACAGTGTGGCGTGCAGGTATGGCCATTCTATGGAGTCAAAGGCTTTCTCCAGGTCTAGTCCTATTGCACATAAGGGGGGTACTATCCTTTTTGGCTAAGTGAAATACGTTGAGAAGTCTTCTTATGTTTAGATTGTAAGTGGCAAGTGTCTAATCCTGTGGGGTGCTTTGGGAAAAAGCACTTTTACAAGATTCGAAGCTCAAAACAGGGCCATCCATGCTTTTGTCAATATTGTATGTTGTATATTTCCTTGTTCTCCTCCCCTGTACAGCGCTAATAATGTTATCCTCCGCCTGTCTATAGGGAATAAAGCCCACTTGGTCCTTATGTATCAACCTTGGCAGAAACTTTGCTAATCTGGTGGCCAATATTTTCCCAAGGATTTTCACATCCCCATTCAAGAGAGAAATGGGCCTGAAGTTTTTAGCCAGTAAAGGATCTCTACCCGGTTTGGGGAGGAAGAGAAGACTCGCCTGATTGAGTTCGGGGGGCATGGTCTTCCCCTCCATAATATCCCTGAAAAGCTTTTGCAACTTTGGGGCAAGTGGATTATTGAATGTGGCATAGTAATTATTTGTAAAGCCATCCGGGCCCGAGCTTTACCTTTTTTCAAGGTTTTGATCGTTCTGCTTATCTCCTCTAGCGAGACTTCTGCATTTAACATATTTAAATCCTCCTCAGTGGCTGAAGGGAGGTCATAGGCGTTCAGGAATTCGTGAATTTTATAATTATTGGCCACCAGTTTAGATGAGTAAATGTCCTGGTAATACTTTCTGAAAGTTTCTTTGATCTCATCCTGTTTCATAGTAATTTCCCCCCTTGCGTCCCTAAGCTGGTGAATGCGCGCAGAATTATTCCTAAAATTTCGTCTCCTGGCCAGCATAGGAGAGGGCTTGTTAATTTGACAGTAAAATTTATGTCTCGTTTTTCTAATGGCCTTCTCGGTTCTTTCTGCCAGAATGGTGTCTAATTCTGATCTGGTTCGATTTATGACGTTTTGTGTTTCCCTGGTGAATTTACTCTGGTTTAACTCTTCCAACTTTTGTAATTTCTGGAAGAGTTTGTTTTCTTTGCTGAGTAGTTTCTTCCTATATGCCGCTGAGATTTTTATGATTATCCCTCTAATGTAAGCCTTATGGGCAACCCAGGACCATCCTATTTCCGTCTCAGGAATATCGTTCAGAACGAAGAAGGTGTTAATTTCCTCATCTATTTGGGCCCGTATCTCTGAGCATGTGATCAACTTGTCGTTCAGACGCCAAGCGTGGATGTGGGGATTATTTTGGCTTAAACTTAATTTACAAGATATCAACGCGTGGTCTGACCATGGGCAGGGTAAAATTTGGGCATCTGATGTGCTATTGAACAGTGAGGAGTTGATTAACAAGGCATCAATCCTGGAGTATGTGTTATGTGTAGGGGAAAAGAATGTGTATTGTCTTTCAGAAGGATGTAACCCCCTCCAGGCATCTATTAAGTCCAGTTCTTTAAGTAGGGCATGTATGACGTTAAGTTTTCTCGCATCCCTGGTGTACGAGGGTGTCCCTGACCTATTGAGGAATGGCTGAAGCGCCAGGTTTAGGTCCCCCCCTATGATAATTTTCCCTCTGTCCTCTTGCTTCAAGAGGTTCAAAAGTTTGATTAGCGTGTTGTGCGGATTAACCGTGTGTGCATATAAATTCACCAGGGAGACCTTAAGTTCAAGAACCGTACCTGTAATTATAAGGAAGTTACCCTCCTTATCCTTTACCTGCTTCTCTAGCTTGAAGGGGAGGTTCTTGTGAAGGAGAATGGCCATACCTGCTTTCTTGGTTTGTTGTGAACAAGTATAAAAATTTGGGTAATCCTTGTGGAGGAATTTCGGGACTTTATCTGATGCAAAGTGAGTTTCTTGCAAAAAAATTATAGAGGGTTTGATTTTTTTATAAAAGAGGAAGGCTTTACGCCTTTTAAACAGGGAATTGAAGCCTTTTACATTATGTGTTATTATATTATGTGGGTGATCCGTCATGGTTGTCTGTTCTCTAGGTGTGTAAAAGTCTCTAGAAAGTTACCCCACGCGGACCACTCTGCCTCGGCTCCCGTTTCCCATACCAGCCGGTCCGGGACAAGCCCACCACAACTCGCTCCAGACGCGGACGACTCCAGGCAATTCTTGATCCGCCAGGCACAAGCGGCATAACATGTAAAAAAACAAAAAACAAAAAACAGTATCAGTACAATTTAGTATCTCAGTAATAAACCTACAATGACAGTGAGTCCTCCCTTGACTACTACATATAGTCATTCCGATAGGATTAAGTTAAGGGAACCTACCCCCCCCCCCCCTAAATATTCCAACAGGGAGAAAACTATCAATTAACATTAACCATAATAATATTAGCTATATCTTGGGCACTAAGCCCCTGGTTGTCATGAAACTTAGCTACCTAAGGTAGCCATCCTGAGTACTCAATAAAATATATGCAATACTAAGCGAGTTAGAGAACAATCTGAAAACAAATAGAAAAACATTTTAGAAAAACAATTTAACCCATTACCCACTGCTGGCTAAAGAGATTTTATAAGAGTAAAGAAACCCTACATGAGTTAACATCTCCTCAAGTTAAGCCTGGCCTCTAGCCCCTATATGCTCCCGCTAAACATATGCACAAACCAAGATACAATACTGAGGTAGAGTCTGTAGAGTGCTCAATGTCCCAGCATGTGCGAAGAGTCTGGAGAATCTGGTTTTCCTCTTTCCAATCCCGAGGTAAAGTCCAGCCTCTGTTGACAGTATGGAAAAACTTATAGAGCAAGAATGTGGACCTGGAAACATTTTTAGGATAAAGGGTCCTCCGTCACCCCCTGCTCCCGATGCTTGACGTCCCTCACATGGTTGGAACTGGACTTTGATCTTTGAGGCAGTGGGTTCTCTGAACCCCTCCTGGTCTGCCTCGAATCCGCCTGAAGGAAGGAGCTTTCCTCCTCTGAATCCTCAGGCATGAGTCTCAGTCTGGTTAAAAGGCTTTGGCTTTCCTCCAGTGATAGCACCCTGAAAGATTTTCCTTTATACGTGAACAAAAGGGCGAATGGGAAACCCTCATCTATACAGTATTTTATAATGGGAGAGTACTCTTAGTGTGGGTCTCATCTCCCTTCTCTTCTGCAAGGTAGAGGGTGAAAGGTCCATATAAACTTGGATCTTGGTGCCGTCTGGACCTACGATTTCCTTTCTTAATATCATTTCAGCTAGAATTAAATCCCTAGCTTTTTGCTGTGTAAATCTGATGATGATGTCTTTGGGTGTATTTTGGTCCCTAGATGACCCCATCGCTCTGTGAGCTCTTTCTATTGACCAATCTGATTCCTCGACCAATGGAAGGATCATGCTGATAAAATCTCTAGAGTACTGCAAAACGTCCGTTATTTTATTGGGAGTCCCCCTTAATCTGATGTTATGTCTGCGGGATCTATTTTCCAGGTCCTCCACTTTGTCTTCCAGTATCTGGATCTTAGACGCTTTCTGCAAGATATCCTGCTTATCAAGTGCTTGGGCCTCCACAATTTGGTCGGTGCTTTCCTCCAGGCCCTGCAGCCTCTGGGTCAGGGACTTGATGTCTGACCGTAGATCATCTACTGCGTGCTTGATTTCAGCTTGCATGATCTGCTTGATTTTGGACAGGGTGCCGTCTGTTAGTTCCATTTGAACTGGTTGTGAGCTCTGCACCGCCGCTTGGGCCGGCGAGTCCGGATGTTCCGAATTAGGACTCGGACTTGGGTTGCGGCTTGCGTCAGGTGGTTTATAGAACTCCTGGATTCCCTTTCCAGCCTGTTTTTTTTTTGTACTTTGCTAGTACTGCGACTTGCCATCTTTTAAGGAGGGTAGAGATTCAAGTTTAAGGACCTGGACCAGTCTGTTAGCTGGGTTAGAGGGTAATGGGTTGGTATAGTGCTAAAGTAGTTAATTACTCATGGATGGCTTAGTGGCTGCCAGCCTCATGCATGCATAGAAGCCACGGTCAAGCTGCCCCCTGGGCGTGTTGATCTTCTCTGGCCCAGTGTCCTCTGGGGCATAACGAACGCCTTGAGTAAGGGAATTTGTCGTTCCTTTAATGCCTCCGAGATCACCAATCCCTGCCCCAGTGCTGTATAATATGTGCTCCCAGGGTAAGGGCTCTTCATCCGAATTAAGGTTAGAGAAAAAAAATTCCTTGAACAGAAAATGCTAACAGATTAGTGCAGTTTGTGATTTGGATGCGCTATTCTTAGAGTGTCCACCGGGTGTCAGTGTTAGCACACTAGTGTCAGAGTCATGGAGTCTTTCAACACCACATAGCAGGGCAATCCAGTCTTTTAGACAAACACGAGCTGCAGGCAAACTTTCTCAATCTGTTATTATTACATAGAAATCAAGTTGGGGCCTTTAAGCCTTATAGTGAGACCCTTAGCCAGATTGTAATGTCCTCTAGGATCATAACTTCTCAGAATCTTTTGATGTCCCACTTGCATAAAAAACAAAGTCTGTAATAAAATATGGTGAGGGCTCTTTTTTTTTTGGGGAGGGTTCTGTGTTGCATCAAGCCTCTCTTAGCAGTATCTGCTTTCTCTGGTCTCTCCAGTCCCCGGTGCCCCTGTACTCACTCCGCTCCGGCCTCTTACTGTATCAGTGCGGCAGCGCCAGCACAGCCGCCGGGACTCTGCGGGAGCTTGTACGGGGGACTCCTCTGAAGTCGGGGTAACGCTGCTCGCGTGGCTGGCCGTCCGTCGGGACTCCCCCGGGGGTAGGGTCTGCTGTGCGTCCCTGAGCTCCAGGGCAGCACAGTCCGGTCTGCTGTGGGAGGTAGAACTGGACCCCACAATCTTTGTGGGTATATGAGCTCCCAGAAGCCTGCAGATGTATGAAATTAAGTAATTAGGCAGTTTATGCCCTAAATTTAATAACTGTGGTGCAGAGCCCACACGACGTGCAGCCTTCCAGTCTGCTGGCTAGCTCCACCCCCCGCCAACATGGATTTTTGAAGGATAGGTCTATTTTGATTTTGCAAAGGCTTTTGATACAGTGCCACATGGGAGACTATTGAGCAAAATAGGGATACAGGAATTGCCATAAATATTTGCTTATGAATTGAGAGCTGGCTAAAAGACAGGAAGCAAAGGGTTTTGGTAAATGGAACATACTCTGATTGGACTAATGTGGTAAGTGGGGTTCCTCAGGGTTCAGTATTAGGTCCCCTCCTTTTTAACATATTTAATAATGACTTGGAAGTGGGATTGGAGTGTGGTGTCTACATTTTTGCTGATGAAACAAAGTTGTAGAAAGTAATTAAATCAGAAAATGATGTACTTTCCCTCCAAAGGGAAAGTTAGAGGAGTGGGCATCTAAGTGGCAGATGAGATTTAATATGAATAATTGTAAAGTTATGCATCTGGGAAGGAAAAATAGCCATGCAATTTATAATCTCAATGGAGCAAATATAGGGGTATCAGATATTGAAAGGGATTTGGGAGTGCTTGCAGACAACCACCTTGGTAACAGAGCTCAAAGCCATGCAGCAGCTGCAAAGGCAAATACAATATTATTAGCATGTATTAAGAAGGGCATAGAAGCAAGGGAAGCAAATATAATTCTCCCACTATACAAATCCCTAGTACCACATTAGCCAAATCTGAGTATGTTCCATTTACAACCCTTTGCTTGTATTTCTACATTGTATATGGCGATATATATGTAGATTTAGAAAGGATTTGAATGTTGTCCATTTATGTTCAGTATTTTTACCTGTTCGTTCTTTGTCCCAGTCTATCAGCCTTATTAAATTGTGATTCGGCCAATTGAATATGGCTTTATATAAGCACAGAGCATATTATTTTTTTACAGAAGTTTTTAGTTCGTGAACTTCTATCCAAAAGCAAGGTCTTCACCAACTAAAAACTTCTGTAAAAAAATATGCTCTGTGCTTATATAGAGCCCTATTCAATTGGCCAAATCGCAATTTAATAAGGGTGTTTATGTGTTATCGCTGTCCTTAGACCATTAAAATCTACCCTTTTAAAATTAAGTGTTACTGTTGGCCCCTTACAACTTTTTTTAAATTTAATCTCAAATGATAGGGTTTTGTGATCACTTTTCACAAGGATACCCCTATTATAACATGTGATAGTCATCACAAAAAATATGGATATAGTAAGTCCAAGATAGCCTCATTTTTAGTAGGTTCTTGTATAACTTGGGCCAGATAATGATCTCTGAGTGTACTCAAGAACCTGCTCCCCTTAGCTGAATTGCTGGACTCACTCATGCAATTTATCTCAGACTTAACATACAGACAAATCCGTTCTTTTAGGAAAGATAGGGGAAATGGTAGAGGTTATAATCATCTAAAACTTAACAGTCCAGTCATGAGTCACCCCACCATTTTTCAGTAATACCTATTAAATTTCATTCTTGTTTACTGCTAATAGTTTTAACTCACCCATTTTCTCCGACAAGCTTCTGGTATTAGCAAGCATACACTTTATGTATGTATCTATGGATCTGCAGTTTTGAAGTGCTTGTCATTGTATTTGAGTTATTCAGAAATATCTCTCTATTGACTAAACTAACCCTCCACCCTTTTCCTCACCCAGTACTAGTTCATTCATCCCTTATCCTCTCTACACTTTCTATCCCATTACTTCCACCTAGGTTCTCCCCCCACCTACTAGTTTAAAAATTCCTCCAGCCTTTCTACCATCCTATGCACTAGCACAAGTGGCTCCCTTGTCATTAAGGTGCAATCAATTACTGCTATAGAGATTGTACCCAAGTGAGAAGTCAGCATAGAGCTCTAAAAACCCCAAACTATTCTAAGTGCGCCACTTTTTTTAGCCATGCATTAACCTCCCTAAGCTCCTTCCGTCTCCCTAAGCTAGCCCGTGGCACAGGTAGTATCTCGAAAAATACTACCTTGGAGCTTCTTGCTTGCCTTCAGCTTATTACCTAGTTCTATAAAATCCTTCTTTAGGACATTCCATCTTCTACTTACTTTGTCATTGGTACCAATATGTACCAAGACTGTGGCTTCATTTCCCAAAAATAAATCTACCTGATCGACAACATGCCGAACCCAAGCACCTGGGAGACCGCAGACCATTTGATTGCTGGGATTTGGGCAACAAATCACCCTGTCTACAATCATAATAATAATAATAAAAAGTCCCCAACCACCAAAACATGTCTGTAAAGGCTTATGTAAGATCCTTTTTATCTGCATAAATGTCTTGTAAACATTAAAAATATAGATCAAGCTAAATGAAGAGAATACTATTTTTGCTTTGTTAAATAGACTTGTTTGTGGGATTGTATATGTACAAACAGCTTGCTGTGAGATAGAATACAAAAAAACGAAAACACTGTGAAGATAAAATTATTTTTATTTTGTTTTATACTTTTAACTTGTGGAGTTCAGTTTTCACAGCTTTGCATTATTAATAAACATGATTATTGTAAAGCTTGTACACAAAACACTGGTGTGCTACAACACAGACCATTAGGATCAGTATGGAATACTCTTAATAAGGGCATCAACTTTCCTTTTTGTGGAGAAAAAACTACAGCAGGAAAAAATATTTGAGATCAGTTTTCTGCACAGGTAACAACTGGTACACTACTGCATAGTCATATTAATATCACACATGATTTATTGGATGCTGCTATATATTTCCTTACCCCAATTAATGTTACACATCTCTGCCCACTTTTAAACACTGGCAAAATTGATTGACAAATACATTTAGTGTGTTGGATACATTGGTAATCCAGAATAAACAAAACAAATGGGTATACATGTATGTAGGTATGTATGTAAGGGATGACCTAGATCAGGCCTAGAGCAAAGATGGATAGTGTTAATGGAATACAGATGGACTATAGATTACTAGCATTCTCATTGTGATATGCAAAGTGAATATAAATGGGATTACACATTATGTATTTAATCCTGTGAGAGCAGCAGAAGCACAGACAGTTTAGATCTGTAGAAGGGCAAGAATAAAAAATAGTATAAATCTTTAAAGAGAAAGAAACTCTGCAGGAAGGAATGAAGAAGTGAACGGGGAGAAGAAAAGCATGGTTAAAAAAAAAAAAAAAAAAGAGGAAGGAGAAATCCAAGGGAGGTGATACAGGGGGATAGACAATATATTTTCAAGGGTAGTATAGTTGAAAATCCCTGCTCTTATTGCTTTTAAATTGTAATTATCCTTACTGGAGAAAATAGTGAGCTTCATACAAGGTGAAGACTGCATATACAGGTCTGTGGAATTTTGAATTGTGCATTGTAAAAATCACTGGTAAGAACCAGACAATCATACAACCTCATCATGCACCAAAAGCAGTGACATGGTGAGCAATGCTATTGCCCAGTGAGAACGGAAGGTTTTAGCTCCCCAAACTTACACAAAAACAGAGAATTTATTTCAACAGAACAGATGAAGGAACACAAAGAGAAGCTGATTTCTGTACAGAATGTTCAAATGTGGGTATGTCTACAAACTTAAAGATTACCTTATTTGTCTAGTGGTTAGACCGAACACTAGATTACATTTTAATAACAAGCAGACCTAAATCATTCAATAAAACAAAAATGTGGATATGATGAAGTCTAAAAATACTATGTAATTTATTTTAAAAAAAATAATTATTAAATAAAGTATACAGTGTTAAAGTCAACAGGACTAATCAAAGCAAGTTGGCAACAATTCTGTGCTTCTTTGTACGGTTTTAGTTACCCCAATAAAACAATAAATTACATATTATGAAATAACCAAATTTAGGAAAACATTAATGGCAAGCTGGCTACAGAAGGTAATTCTTCCTTAGGGAACCAAAAAGAAAAATTTTTTACAGATGTGTTCAGAATCCAGTAAGTTGTTGTCAATTATGGTAGAAATGCATCTATAAATAAGGATATTTCCAAAAGATTTTTTTTACTAAAAATCAAAATATTGGTGTTAGATACTATACACTGAATGCTGCGGTTTGGCAGAAATTCCACTTCTCTTAGGTTATTAATACTAACTGGGGGTGATTAACAGAATGTGAATGCTCAATTGATTGAATCAATGGAATGATATTCTAGCGATTCAACCACTAAGCATGCTGTATCTGGTAATAACGCACCACTGTGAGCGTTACTTAATAATGTTCAGTTGCAAATATCCTAATTAATAGGGAAAGGTTTACATTTCTACCATAGTTAGGTTCTTTGAACAGTTTTATTATAGTATCCCCTGTTTCATCTTGATCAGTTCCTCCACTTTGATTAAGTTTTCTATTTTGTTTTAAGAAGTTTCACCTTCTACAACTAGCCTGTTTTGCTCCTGTCTAAAATGGTAATCTGCACTTTTAACATTACAAAAAATATGAAATGTCACAGTTTAAGCAGAACTGTCATTAGGATAGACAAAATAGATTATATTCACAGTATCTAGAGACTAGCTATTCCACAAGGCACCATCAATTATAGTATAAATAATATCTTATTTTAACCTAAAAATACTCTATTGCAAAGTTCTAAATACACATGGTGCCTCCCGCGTGAAAGTCAACTGATATGATGATTAAGTTCCTATTGGTCTTGTCCAGAGTGAAGTCACTAAATTTCCAAAGAGACCTCCACCAGTTTAGCTTTGCTAATATCCTTACTTTAATATTGTTAATACACAGCAAATCTCACAACACCAATATTGTCTTAAAACATCAGACTGCTTGTGCACAATGTATGGAAATGAAGGTTGAACCCATACAGTACTAATCCCTTATGACTAATGGATGATATCAATATTTATTAAGTAATACAGATCAGGAAACACAGATTAACATGAAAAAAGCTGGGAGACTTTGTTTTCCATTGCTGATGAACCAGAGAAACAGCATTTTATCATATGAAGCAACTTGTTTTTCAGAGGATATAATTAGTTTGGTAAATCTGGATATTTTGCACATTTTGTTTTACATTTTAGCAGAACAAATATATAAGCCCATTGCTATAAAAACTGTTTTGCGATCAGCAATGAAAAGATAAAAGCAGTTCTTAAAGTCATAAAATAGAAATTAAATAATTAATGTCAATTTATCCCAGTCATTAGTTGTTAATAATGAATAAAAAGAAACCTGTGCTTTGCAAATGAAAGTAAATAAATGCATAGGAATGAACCGGTGTTTATGATATATTGGTACAGAAAAGATATTTAGAAGTCAAGCACTCCACACAGCCAACTATTTGACATTTATCAGCCAGAGTATAACATTAAGATATTTGATACAGAACCTGTAACATTTTAGAATCTCTGTGTAATTAAAGGGCCACCGTAATGTCATAAAAGAATGAACCAGATATAACTAGCCTCTCACCTTCTCCCTTGAAACCTTTGCAGGGTGAAGACCATCAGATCAACTTGAGGCCGATATTATAATATTTGAAAGTTAATTTTATTATTGACATTTACTGTGGTCCTTTAAGCAAAGCTGCAAATTGCGTGTGAATTAAAGACCCCCTGATTCTATACCAATATATCCATGTTATTTTCTTATCTAACAACACACTGGTTTAGAATACAGCACCATCTGAAAAAACATCAAACAAAAACCAAACATAAACCATCAACTCAAATAAACTCATTGAATACAAAAACTCAAAATACTCATATTATACTCTTGTGCCATCCACACACTGATATCAGATGCACTGCAAACATAACATACTCCAATAAGACACCAATTAAAGTAACTTGCCACACACCAACCATTTAAACAAAAACAAAAAAATCACTTATAATTCATACCAACCTTAAACAAAATTTGTAATAAATGCTTTGTTTTGACAAAACACAAATTAAGATAAGTTGTACACACTTCACATACACTCAGGCTATTTAACTGTATCCCTTTCATCAGTAAAATTCTATCAAATAGTATTTGGCAGAGTCAGCATTTCCAACCTCACCAACCATCTGTCAAGTAGAGTCTCTTCATGGAGAAAAGCCAGTCATAATTGTATAGGTTTATATCAAAGGGGGTCTAATATAGCTCATCTAAGTTCCAAAACTATAACACACTATGATAAACCTACACTTAAATGTTTTGTAAAAATTGTACAGTTGGATTTAGGCTACATATATCAGGTACAGTATTTTTTTGAAATACAAGATTGGTTCATCAAGCGTCTGGCTCGCCAATAACAGAGGGGAGAACATAGTTCTGTTATGTCATAGTAAATTAGGCAAATGCTATCAAATGGATATGTTGCTAAACATAACCTACTGCTTACAATATTGATGTTTGTACTTTTACAGAGTGACGTTGGTGAACATTTATACTTCTAATTATGTTATGCACTAAGGCTGCAATCATCACCAGCTAAGTATTTCAAAGCCAGTTCAGATTTTTATTTTCAACACATTTCCAAAGAAAAAAAGTGTTGACATTCAAAATCAGTATTTTCAGCACAGAAGAGGATGTAGAGTGCACCAGCCTTATGTCATTTTGATATGCTTCACAGTTAAATGAAAAATAAGTTGACAAATTGACTGTTGCTTTAAATCTTTTATTAGTTAGCCCTCAAATTCAAATAAAATATTTATCATGGGGAAGTCAGAGTTTTCCTTGCGGAAAAAACTATGAGCTCACATATAAAATTATCTTATAACGATACATAAAAAACACAGTTTACAAAAAATGCATGTTGTATAATACAATTATAAAACATTTATACTTTAACAACAATAATAAGTAATGTATTGGGACTAACGTTTAAGTTCCAATTTGCATATTTTATTGATATTTCCAAACTATAAAATACCGTAATCTGTGCTGAACTATATAAAAAAAAATAATAATAATAATTCACCAAGTATTATTTTAATATCCAGTTGGTGCCTAAAATGAGGAAAGTGTATACATCTAAAATGTAATGTATGGATTAAGTTTTGGCACTGAATTTTGAAGTAAGCAGATAATTAAAAAATCATGTGCAAACATAATTGCATCTAGTAGGGCAGAAAAGGTTATGGAAATAGCACAAAGGTGAAAAAGGAAAAAGGAAACTTCATATTTGTGATCTCAGCGATTGATCTAAAAAACACATAAGCATTTGGTTAAACTTTAAAACCATCTGCATCTATCTGGCTTTTCTCTGGGATTAGTGAAGTAACACATGAAAAGTGCTGGAGTGATCATCCAAAAGTAGCCTATATTACATAGGGTATGCACAGAAAAGAAATGCATGGTTTAATGTTGTGGTGCTTCAATATGGATATTTTCAACAGCACTCTTACTCTCGCACTGATAATTTAAGAGACACCACAGTGAACAAAATGCTGACATTTAAATGTTATTAACCAGCTCTGCCAAATACCTTTCTACAAATCAAAATAATTGTATAAGTTATATGACAATTATACCTAGATCAGCCAACCAACAAGAGCCAATGATAGGCCATTTGGTAAAGAAATCTCTGCTTGAGCATAGATGGATGAATTTGAATGGCTATATTACCAACTAAACCACCAGTGGTCAGGCAGGGATATTCATAAATCTTGGATTGTACTTTGAAATTGGCTGTCCATGATCTATAGTAAGAAAGAAAAAAAAAAAAAAGGAAGAAAACATATATAGGACTCAACATATCCATGCTCACACATAAAACCGTCAAACTAATACAACTGAAATTAGTACAGTTTTATATTAGTCCTGTTTTGAAGTTCTCTTATTTTGAACATGCTGTACCCTCAGCTTCTGATTGATGTCCACCGACAGACTAACATGTTCAAAACATAAAAGGACCCCTGACCAATGGCTGCTACCACCCAGCCAGAAGACACAATGATTCAGTGGGCCATTTACTTAGAATACAAGACGCACAAAAGACGTCATGCACTGCAACATGGTACTCACCTACTTCATTTGTCACAAAGGTTTAAGAGGCAAGAGAACTCTCAAAGTCCAGGGTCTTGCAGTTATCAACTAAACATTGAATTGGTTGTGGAACATACAAGAAAGGAGTGGTTAAAGGAAGTAAATAAGAGCGTATTTGCAAGTCACTTTAGTGACTGAACAAGGCTCATTACTACACGTCCTGTAAATGGTTTGTGCTATTTTATATAAGCACAGCAAGACCAAGGAAAGTAGTAGACATCACTTTTGTTATAAGAAATCTGGTGTCTGGATCACAAAGCAGCAACCTTACCCATTATCACTGCCCATTTTATTTTTACAGTAGTTTAGAACTGGAAGTAAATAAAATGATTTTTTCTGTAGCTCAAAAAAAATAAATATACCAGACCAAAAGTTGTCAAAGGATAAAATACTGTAAAAACAAATACTAGAAAGGACAGAGTAATACCCCTGTTGTACAGTTGCTGGCAAGATGGAGTACTCACAAAGTGACTTCTAGATGTCTGCAAATGTAATATTTAGACACAAAGCTACAGCCGTGGCATAGATTTAACTTGTTGGTTGCATTAGTGATATACATTGTATTGGATTAAAAGCGTCTTCATTTATATTATAATACCCTAAATATATGAGATTTTCAGGAAAAAAGCCATTAACAATCATTCAATTTATGAAAGTGTTTTTCAGCTTTTCTTTAAAAAAGTTCTAAAATAACCAAATACAAAAAGGTCTTGATAAAAGAAAACAGTTTATGAAGACTAATAAAGTGGAAATACTATGCAATATTCTCTATGCTGTGCCCATGAGAGAAAAAAAAAGACATTTCTATTTATTTTGCAGAATGATTGGTTAAACTGAAATACCTGGTAAAAAAACAGTAAAGAGCAGAGGACATTGATTTTTCAGTATTAAAAATCTATTAATAAACCAATTCGCCTAAACCTTTCAGGCTGTTGCTTTGTGTGATGATCAACATATAAAAGGCAATATAATACGCCTAGAAGTTTCTATTTTCCCCACAGTCAGGGGAATGCACCGTGCAGAAATCATAAGGCGCCTCGACGTGAAGAAACGTTCCAGATGTCGCTTAGAAATAAACTTCCCAATATGGGAGGTACTGTGCTTGTTTATGTGTTTACTCGACTATCTTCCTCTGCATGTCGTTCTATGTGTCCTACAGCGTCCTGTGAGAAAACAGGGAAAGCAAAGTTATTCCACATATCCACAGTAAAAAAGGAACAAGATTGAGGAGGAGCAGTCACCAATTCAAAATTATTTTACATTTCAAGATGCCCATGAGACAGAGCGTGGAGCACCTTACAGTATGTTTGTCACAGAGTTGCATTATTGGTATACTCTCACATTCAAGTCCATGGTATGCAGTGTAGGAAATGTAGTAAAATGCTTTGATTTGTAACAAATTAAAATACTGTAACCTGCAGGAAATTGCTAACAATTAATATCTGCACTACCAGTATATAAAATGTTGAAGGCATTAGTAGTGAAGAAAAGGACTTTTTTCCCCATCAAGAAATAATTCCAAAGTGATTCCCAAATGTTTTCCTGCTGAATCACGTGCAAACTGGTACCAGAACTTATTGAATATTACTGAAAGCAGCCACATTAAAAATCCATGAGCCAAAATAATTCATAAAGTATAATTTAAGATTACAGCTAGTAATCATTCAACTACTAAATGCTATTAAAAAGCATCTTGATACAAAAATCTCACAATTAAGTTTGTAATTGTATTCTATGCATGTGCAAACATTTAGCAATGGTTTGGTTCTAACTTGAAGATTAGATGTAAAGACAGAGGTGAATATCAGAAACTCTGATGGACAAATCTACTGTAATTTTATTTTTTTCAAATAACAAGTATCATATCAAATGAATGTTATCTATAGTCTTTGCTGTGTCCCTTTAAGGGCCACTGGGGTCGTTTTTTTTTATATATATATTTTTTCTAACTAAATTCTATAATGGGTTAAATAGTTTTTAAAAAAAGATAATCACAGCCTTTGCATTTTTCAACAGGTTTTGCATTAGTCCTAATGAGCACACTGGCAGTTGTAGCTACAACATTCTCATTGTGCAGACAGAAACTGCCTTCCGGAGTCCAAAGTCTCCTCCCACCTCAGAAGCTAGATCCATGGAAATGAAAATAGTTGACTCCACAGCAGTATAATAAAAGTAATACAATTATTAAGATATCATTGTAGAATGTAAAAATAATTACAATATTGTTGCCTATTTTCAAATATAGTTCTTTAAATAAGGATATATTAAGATGTATGACTGGAGTAGTCCTTTACCACAAAATGTTATTTCACTTGCTTCCCTACCTGTTTGGATCCCCTACGGGCAGTGAAGAAAGCATCACAGTTTTTCCATCTGCATTTCAATGTCTGGAAGTTTGGGTTTGTGTGATCTGTGAGCAGATGTTGTTTCAGATGTTCTGCGACACCAAATATAAGAGAGCACCCGTGCCACTAAAGGAACAAACATGTTACTTTAACGTTTCATATTTTTAAGATTGCTAATGCTGCTGCAAAATTAACTAAACTGGACAATGCATTTTACAACATAGTTAACCAAGTTCCTGCATCTAAACACAACACTAATTGTGCCCAAACTTCAAGGAGCATCAGTAAGTTACCAAATCTAAATATTTTTCACTAGGCATTCATATAATAAAGCATAAGTACATAGCTAGGATAGATCTATTTGCTGGGTTTAATTTCACACATTGGTGGAATGCTTACTTTATTATTATGATTATTTATTTATTTTAATCCTGGTTTGGTCTTTGGTCAGCCAAAAAGAAACGCTTCGTGGGCAATGAAGAGCTAATGGTTTTTCACTATGAGGATGATCATAACAGCCCCCCCACCCTTAGTTTTAGTTGCAGATAGGATTCACCTTTTTCCATTTCTGTATATAGAGTAATAATTCTATTGTGTTTTATAGGATTCAATATTGGTTGTAGTCAGATAGTTTTGCATCCCTGTTTCTGGAGTAGACAGTACATTTAAATCACACTTTTTAACTAAATTCATTTTAAAAAATGCAGTTCAGTGTACAAAGTTTCTTTTAAGCTACAGTTTGAAATGAAAACAAAAACATGGAAGATTTATTATGTATGTAAACATTAATTCTCCTTACCCAGCATCTGTAATTCTGCATCAGATTCAGATGAACTGCTTGAACACTGCCATCGTAACAACCTGTATAAATCTTTAAAATAAAAAAATAAAAATCAAACATTTAACAGTGTGGAGATATAATGAATATAAATTGAATACAATAAGTCTACAACGGATATGTTTAATTATTATTTTTTTTGCCAAAATATAAAAAACACGAGTTGTATATAGTAGGTATAATGGTCATAATTTAAGTTGGATGGTATAAGATTACTACTACCTCCTAGAAAGACGTAGAAGGTAAAGAAATGATCTTCCAGTGGAATATGCATAAAGCTTACCTGAGAACAAATTAAGGATAATGGGCAATTGAATGTATGGCTTTAATAAAACCTTACGTCACTTAGAAATAAAACATATATAATTTACAACCTGTATATCATACCATGCTCTTGTGAATCGCCATGCACATGATCATGTCTGAATGTCCACCATAAACTTGTAATCGGTCATGAGACTGAAAGAGACATTTAAAAACAAAAATGATGTTAACTTATGCAGTTTGATCAAACAGAGAACCTTTTCATACGGTTTTATGCTGGGTTTTTGAATCTCTCTTTGGGCAGAGGAACCAATGAAAGTTCATACGAATATACATACATATTAAAAAATTAGCTTTGGGGTTCTGATGCACTTTTAAAAACAAGCAAATAAAATCATGTTAAATCCCATATTTAACTGTGAAATAGTATTTAAACATTTAAAGCATTTCATATGTCTCAAATACTGGATTAATGGTAAAGCAGAGAAATTACATTTGTAGCCTGTATGAAAGTTTTGTAGAAGATTATTATTGTGATTGTAACTTGTAATTCTTACCTGTAATTCATAAACACGGACAAATTTATCCAAGCAGGCAGTCACCATGACTTTACCCAAGATATTAACCACTGTAACAGCATGATTGTGACCTTTGTAAATGCGCACCAACTCGCCGGTCTAGAAAGCAAAACAGAAAAGGAATAAATTAAAGATGAGAATATCGCAACTCAAAAGCTTAATTTAGAAAAGGTTTACATACATTAATATTACTGCTTTGCAATGTTGGAAATAAAAGAATCAGTAATGATATGTACAACGAGTACAAATATGGAGATAAATTACAGAATCTAAAACTAACAGTCCTTTCATTCCCTCTCAAACTACAATACCATGTTCATATACAGATCAATTTCTTTTATTGGGATGCTGAACTATATATTATAGGAGTAAGAAGAAAATGTGATTTGTGCACATTATTTCAATGCATTTCACATATTTTCTTTTATTCTATCACACAAGATATGGTCCCAAACTTACATGTATGTTGTGTGCATGAACAGACTGATCACTGGATCCACTAAAGACCAGATCATTGACAACCTGTAAAAAAGCAAATTATTCTGATTAATACAGAAAAATGTAGAATTTGGGGTGTTGAATAAAAGTGTAGTTTCTTCCAGGAAACACCAATGTCTCGGAAAAAAAAACTCTGTCTTGACAATGCATGTATACAGTTCTGTGGTATGAAGTATTTTACCAGGGCTGAAAATACACTGTGATTTTAATGATGTGTCATGAGTTATTAGCTTCAGCAAAGCAAAAAAAAACGAATAGAGAGTTTAGTAGCTGGTTCTAGCCACATAAGTATCTGATTCAGTCTCACAAAACAAGGAACAACAAAACTAGAGGCAATCAATGATAGAACAAGTTAACCTTAATAGGTTAATTCTATGGACTTGAAACCCCACTCTGCGAGAGGCCTCTTTTATCTTACTTGTGCCCTTCACAGGGAGAAATATCCTAGTATATCAGTCTCGTCTCACTCAATACAGCCCTGAAATACCAGGCAATTCTGCCTTGAACAGGAGAAACAAGAAACCCCAAGTGTACATTTCAGCCTCTTGGGCCTCATTTGTAGGGTGTATCTGAACTCCCTAAGTTCACTGGGCAAGGAGTCTATGGCTGGAGCCCCCATCACCCTTAGGGAGACTAAGAAATAATGGAAAGTAACGTGTAATACTATGTAGTTTTAAAACAAATATTTTATATACACCATTATAATCTATAATTAAAAAATTAGGACAGAAGCCAAAATTGTCTTACCTTCATACAGAGGACAGTTTTAGTGTGACCTTCCAGGGTACGCAGCAGAAGGCCATTGCGAGCATCTCTGACACTGATTGTACAGTCATAGGATCCTACAAGAAGCAGTCGGCGAGACCCCTCTTGTGCTGTTGCCAAGCAGCTAACTGCCCGGGGTCCATGGCACTCAAACACATCAATCTGTTTGTTATTCTTTGGAGAGGGGGGATAATGACAACAATTAGAATAAACAAAAGAAAACAAGACAGTGCTAGAAAAAAAATCTAAATCTATTATAGGGAAGGTGCAAGTATAAAAGTATAAAATAAATAAATAAAGGGTAAAAAATACAAACAAAAAGGCCATAAAAACTCGATTTACTGCATTGCTAACATTCTGGCAAACTTGGATGCTCATTAATAGGATGTGCCACTGACCTTTAAAGAAAATGTAACTACAGTGCCATTTGCAAGACCTGCATATAAGATCCGCCACCGGACATGGAGACAAAGAACTCGCTCACCGAGTTCCAGTTGCTCAAGATATTCCTGCGACTACAAAAAGATGGGAAAGACATAAAAAATTAATTTATTCAGACAAAGAATTTGTTAAGCTAATCCATAGTAGTTGGCCAAAACAATATATGTAAATAGAAAAAGTTACTAAGAGTATCAATCAATGTAAAACATATCTATTCTTATTGGCATTGCCATGTATGTTTAATAGGTTTCTAAATGTGTTTCATTAAAAAGGACCACTGCACAAATGAAAAATATATGTATTTAAAAACTTTACATCTGACTAAAAGCTCAATTATGCAGGAAAAAAAATAAGTTCGACTAGTATTTAATTACAAAAACATGTTGATGCCTTTACAGGGCCCTGGAGAGATCCATGAGACATTGGTTGATATTGTGAGTTAGAGAGGCTTGTACATTTCTGGATAGCTACAGTTGCATTGAATCATGCAAGGAGTATACAACTGGGACTGTGAGGTTGGAGAGTTGTGGTGTCTATTTCTACTCTCTCCAGTTAACAATCCAAACCTCTGGACTTCCGCCTGTTCCCTTCTCATCTACTGCTCCTTCCACTGATAACTACAGAACACACACACCAATGATCCAGCTTTGAGGAAGCTATTTAACAAACACATAATTGATTCCTGTACTCATAAACAGAGTTTTCAAGAACCCAGATTTTCCCAGAAAATGTTTTGTGACCACTCCTTACACAGCGGATAATATTGATAGTTTGGTACATACATAAACACGTCTTTGTTCGGGATTTGCAGAATCAAGCTGATTTTAAACATGCATAATGTAAAATTTAAAACCGCTGAACTAAAAACAATGGGGCACAAATAAATGTACTATTATTCAGAACAAATACGTGTTTAAATGTATTGAATTGGACAGATAAGAGCCAAACTAACAAATAAAGAATTGGAAGCTTGTTGGTGCAGAACACCTATGATGATATAATTGTACACAAGATACCTTAATAGAGTAGCATCGGATGGTGTGATCGCTAGAACCAGTGAATAGAGTCGCAGTCTTCCCGTATGTTTGAGTTACAAGGAGACAATTGACTTTAGACGTGTGTCCTTCAAAGACTCCCACACACTGCCGCGTCTGAAAGAGAATGACAGACTACTTACAAAAAGTAACATTTCTAAATAAAGCATAATTAAAATACACTTTAACTTAAAGGGAACTTTATATGGTACATTTTATTAATGGTCTGTAAGGTGCTTGAGAGTTTTAGTGCCCAATTACTCTAGAAATAAGAAAACTGCTCCATTTTCAAAACTTACACTTCAAAATTTTGAAAGCAGGATAAGTGGTCAGGGTGGGCTAAATAGAAAGGTCAAGCGTTTTTTGCCTGCCATCAACTTATAGATATCTGTTAAGCCTCTCTTTGTGTACTTCCACTGTTTAGGCACAATAATTAGATGACAAACCTATCAGGAGTCTGTACACTTGTTGAAATGTCAATACACAGTGAGTAAGAGAGCTACCTCCTAGAAGTTTGAATCATGGATAGTAGAAAAGATAATTCTTCATATATAAGCTGGATTTCACTTACCACAAGGTTGTAAACTCTGACTGTTTTGTCAGCAGAGCAGGTGTAAAGTAGCCCCCCAAATATCTGTATGGCGTTTACTGCAGCTTGGTGTCCTTCAAAGCTGCCCTCTGTAGGTTCTTCATCCTCCCCAGGTTCCGATGATACTTCAGCTAAAAAGATCATGACATTACTAAAGTCATTCGCTATTCACTGTTTTTGAATATTCGATAGTAATTCCCATAATTCACTAGATTAAAAAATAACAGCAGCAAAACAAACAAATAAAAAAGTAAAAAAGCACCAAGTCCTGGTTCAGAATAAAATACTAACCTGAGGAGTTCTTTGAGCCTCTGAGGGACGCCCTCCGATTACTAGCCACACTGTAAGAAGGAGGAGTAACAAAATTAGCCACAAATAGCAGATGTAACGCTAATCTGAACATACGTCAAAATAGCTATTATGTCAACATTAGATGTTTAAGTATAGTCACAATGTACAATGCATTTTGCTCTGCGTTATAGCAGGGCTGTTGAGCTGCAAATTACTAAACATAATTGAGCAAGAGCACGATATATAAAAAAAAAAAAAAAAAAAAAAGCATGTAATTAATTGTAAATTCTTATTCAGGCTATAGCATACCCATACCACAGAGTATGGGGAGCTTTCTGATGTAAGGAAGCATTTAAACATTTGTTTTAAAAAAGTTCCATAATCTCCATTTATTTTCTCAGCTAAATTCCAGCACATTTACAGTAAAACATTACAGGTTTTCTGTTAAATTGCCGCCCTCTGCACAGAGCTTCAAGTCATAGCCAACTCAGCAATGCTCTAGCAGCTTACCAATTGCATTTGCAAATACCTCACTGGAATGCCCTTTAAATAAATCTAACCTTTGTAAATTATTATGGTATTCATAAACAAATAGTCGTTTTCTTAGCTCAGGTGCTTTACTGGGACAAGGAACCCATTTTATGGATAATACAAACATAAAAACCATTGGACAATCTACTGGCCTTTCTGTGATGTAGTATTATGACATATTATATTCTCCTTATTAGAACTTTAAGTCATGACCTCTTGCATTTTGCTTTTTCTGGAAGTTATTGACTTCCTGAATTCGATTAAGTTTGTTAATAAATTTGAAGGTTTTTAATATAATCACACATTCCCTCTTTAACTTCTTTAGTGGGGGGGGGGGGTGTGTCTATAAAAGTTAAGGTCATGAATTAGTTCCTTACAAGTTTTAAAAAGAAAACAATTTGGTTAATACTCACCATCTTAAGGTTTCATCTACATAGTTTGTTCCTAGTTCACTGGTGGAAGTAACTTCATCATTTGCTTCAAAATCCCCTTCCCTCGAGCTCCCGAGGTCTGTTTTTACTGGACTGTCTGGCTTCTCATCTTCAGAATCTATTGCCACCACCTCAAAATGAGGGTTTGTGATCTCCACCACCTCCACATTGGAGTCACTATAGTTGTCATCTCTGTTCATCTCCGTTTCCTGGGATGTAGCATCGTGTTCCTGATCTGGCGATGTGGAGGTGCTAACAGTGGTTTCTTTAGACAATCTCCTGTTCTTGCATTTGCGCACAGGTTTGTAGGCATGTATATCCAGTTCTGTGTCACTGTTCTCAGGAACATGGGTCGCTCTTAAGGTTTTCTTCTTCCGTAGTTTCTTTTTTTTCTTCCCACTTTTTGTCTCTATCATGATGAGTGTCGATTCTGCTTGTTGCTCTTCAGGTTGTCCAATGGGATAGTTGTTTGCTACTTCTGACAATGGGAGGTTCTGATCTTGCATAGAACTGGAGCAGCTGTCTAACAAGATGGCTTTATTATCAGGGCTGCACAGTTCTGGTTTTAGATTAACTTGTGTGCTTAATGGAGGTGGGGATGTAACTTTTGAGATGTGCATATCAACGGAGGGATCTACAATCATTGAGGGAAACTGTCTATTTAGCTCAGCAAGAGACATGGTAGCTGTAATTATCGGATACACAGGCGATTTATGTCCAACTCCACCTGGGAAAACGAACAGTAAAATCAAAATAGAAATATAGACACAGCAGTGGCATGTCAAAGCCCTTATTCTAACATATTTACAAACACATAGTACGACCACTCCTATATATATATATATATATATATATATATATATATATATATATATATATATATATATATATATATATATATATATATATATATATATATATATATATATATTTCATTTTTTTCACTGAAGTAACATTTTTATAGTGGGCTCTTTTGTACATCTTGGCTTGATAATGGGCTATAATTTTACAAAGTTATATATTAGATGTTCCTTAAATGAATCCATTGCTTTTTCTTCCAAAGCAAATTAGTCACCAGGAAAGGTGATCCTATTGTAAGTTTTTCCACTTCACTGCCATCATGTTGTGGAACAGCAGCATTATTTCTGTAGAAATGAGTGGAGAGATTACTGCATGCAAGGTCCATTCCAGATGTTTAAGGTTAGGAAAAAATCTCTGTCTGAATAAAATAGTGAACACATTTTAAATTTGTTTTTTGTTTTTCTTTCTAAAAATAATTTTTCCATTATAAAGAAATATTCTTCAAAAGAGCATACCATAAATATTGGATTACCAATTACTACAAATTAGTTCTTCTCATGGATCAACTGCAAATCTAAACTACCTGAGCGCCCAACTTGTACTACTTTGTTATTTTGACCATGGAATATAAAATTGGAAAGCCAATATATACAGTTTATAAAAAGTTATACCATATATATATATATATATATTTTTTTCCTCTTTCTAATAATAAAAAATAAAAAAAAGTGTCAGAAAAGGTCCAGTTTATCAATTTTAAGGCTCTTCCACTTTATTAAATCAAATTAACTGAAAAATGGTTAATCTTTATCAACAGCAATTAAACAGTAGGGAGTAATAGAAAGATAAACAACCCCATTTGAAAAAAAAATGTTAACAGGAATGTGTGACTTTTCACATTTGAATTAAATTGTTCTATTTTGAAATGCCTCTGAGGTGGCATTATGATAGCAATAAAAAAAAAAAAATAAAAAAAAAAGAAAGACAATGCGAGGATCTTTAAACATAACATAAAGTTTCTTCTTCCATATTAATTTTAAAGATGCTTGGAATAGTTTCTATTAATTTGTATGTGTACTTTTAATTTCTGCAATAGACAGGAGCTTTTTTGTTTCATTTTAAGTATTATTAATGTTTTATAAACCTAGTTACTGTTGACAAGAATGAGAATAAAGTTATTTTTTGTAGTCGTCATAGAAAAATGATTTAACAATATAGTTCAAGATTTCAGCAGAAAATGTATGAATTAAATTAAACATTTAATGTTCTTACTGTTT
This sequence comes from Discoglossus pictus, assembly GCA_027410445.1. Classification (NCBI taxonomy): domain Eukaryota; kingdom Metazoa; phylum Chordata; class Amphibia; order Anura; family Alytidae; genus Discoglossus; species Discoglossus pictus. Next base: position 206,961,268 of record CM050168.1, on the reverse strand, counting down.
GTCTCAGGAGTGGTGACAGATTGTGTACTTGGTGGGGGTGTGGTGATCATTTTCTCCACTCCTTCAGGTGACACTGGTTCTCGTTTAACTGGAGCTGATGAATCAGGAGCCACAGGTGCAGCAGGTAACGACTGGAAGGACTGTGGACTGCAGACCCGGACTGGAGCTGGCAGAATGGCATTAGCAGAAGGCATTGGAGGAGTAAGATAAGATGGTGTCTCTACCAGAAAAGGAAAGATGTTTCCAGGGGACATAACTGGTGTAGATGGAACCCTTGGGCTTCTTTCCTCTGTGATATCGCTGGGTGGCTCAAAAGTTCCTTTAAAAAAAAAAAAAATACCTGGTTACTATACCCGTAATCTTATCTGCTAAATTTGAGAGGTCAAACTGTGGGTGGGAATTTAACATTTGAGTATTTTGTCAGAATTCTCATTTTAAAGGATCACTGTACAATGAAAACAAGCAGCATAGTTAAGCAGGGAAATTCGTTTTTAATTAGGGGGAGCGGGGGGAATTTGATGCAGTTCTGGATCTGGCACATCTATGATAAAGTGGTGGAAGTTTTGTGTGTGCGCGAGAGTGGCATTTACATTTCTAGAGAACAATGCTTGCAATTCCTAATGCAAGCAGTCTGCAACTAGTCCTGTGAGGGTGAAGGTGTGTGGTGTTAAAATCAGTCATATCCAATATTAACACCAAGCCCTCTGACTTATTCTCCCAATTTCCTTCTACCTCACCACAGATCGATAAAAAAAAACATACCCTAATGATCAAGCTCTCGGGATGGAATGTAACAAACACAAAATGGAATCCTTTACTTATAAACAGTCTTCAAAAACTCTGACAACAAATGAAGCAAATATCCATTATCATGGACAGGGCGTATAAATAGCCATTAAGATGAATATATTACTAAGAATAGTATATCTATTCAGATCCTTACATATACCAACTATTCCCAAAGAGTTAGAGAATTTTCTAAAATATAGAATTAGATTTATATGGAATAAAAAAAAAAAAAAAAAAGAGTGAAGATAGCCCATACACACATATTCAGAAATAAAAAAAAAAAAAAAAAAAAAACAGGAGGGCTGTCGTGTCCTAACCTAAAATTATATCCTAATGCGGCCCAGATAGCATTAATACCCCAAGCACACTCTAGTGAAAAACAACCAGCCTGGGTATTTCTGGAAAATTACCAAATGAAACCCCAAACATGGCAAACCGTTGTCTGGAATCCATCAATTCCTCCACATACACTAAAACATAACAACCCTCAAGCTATTATAAAGCTTCCGATAACTAACTGGAAAAGGGCTAACTCAAAAAATCACTTAGCAGCCAGATTAACAGAACTAACCCCTACACTTACATCTCAACCTATTTTGGACAGATGGAGAGAGGATTCTAAAAATTGGTGGACAAAAGCTAAACTTGACAAATTAGGTAATTGGTTATCCAATGGACAATTCCTTACCTTTGACCAATTGAGGATTAACTTTAACATCCCACTCCAGGACCATTACAATTATTGTAAAACTAGCTATTTGCCCGTAAAAAATTACAGCATTAAAAATGTATAGGCTGTCAATGCTGTTTGCCACACAGTGTGAGCAGCTTTGGCGCTCATCGCGAGCCCCGCGCTGAGCGCCTTTGGGATGTATGGATCAACTCCCCATACTCAATCACAATCCTATACAAATTACAAATATCCCAAAACAAACACTAAAAAATTATATTAAAATGTGCTGAATTGATAACCTCTCGGAGTGGAAAGTGGAAGCTGAACAGGTACGGATTCAATGACAACTTTATGGACAAAATTGCAATCTGAGGTTCAACCCCATTAGGGATAAAAGAAAAACAAAATCAACTATGACTCGCTCAAGTGTATCCCCCCCCTTCCCCATTTACCGGAATGTTAGGGTTAGTTCAGTTTAATTTAATAGGTTTTCGGTTAATGTAATTAATAATGTTTACGGAATCTACAGCTACAGTCAAAACGGAGAAAAGAAAAAAAAAATTGGAGGAAGGTCACAGTTAAACAAAATAACTACAACAAAAAATTTCCTACAAATACTTTCAGATTTTATTAAATGCTGTTTATGACATGTATGTTTAAATTTACAAGTACGAAAAATGTTATGACGTGACTGAAAAATAAAGATTAATGATTACTCTGACCCCCCCCAAAAAATCCAAAAACATAATGTAATTTCTGCAAATAACTAGTAGAAGCCTTGTATTTAAAATACAAATATCAATATCTGTTTCTGTTATATGAGAATAAATCTCTAATACCAGCTAGAATTTATATTATATTAGCAAATGTGATAATGAGCAGGAATACAAAAATAAAAAAAAGTATGGAGTACCATGTAAGGACGCTCATGTTAAGAAATAAATTACGAATGGAATCAATACATATGTTAAATTAGTGGAGATTGACTAAAGTCTGATATTTGAGTGACACTCATCTTTACGAAAAGATCCACCTGAAAACAAATTTCTCGTATACGAAAAAGTGTGTGTATGGGACCTGTTTAGTTTGCCAGTTAATGTTCAATGTTTGAGGAAATGGGAGGTACCATTAGAAAAATATATTGCCTTTATGTTATTTGCACTTAGAAGTCACACAGATCTGAGTGGTGTTAAACCAATAAAACTACAGCTGTAATCCTTAGCCATGGCAGTTAAATTACTTTTGTTGGCATTCTTCTGCACCACCTGGCTCTTCTAATATAAAGACATGGTGCAGCAAAAAGTAATGTTCAAAAACTTTTACTTATGTGAACCTTTCAATTTAAACAAAACTTTGCACCAAATGTAAATCTGCAGAAAATTAATCCAATGAGACCTGAAATATGGAATAAAAAAAAAAAAAAAACTATTCAAAAATAAAAATCATAGAAAAATGCATTAATAAGACATAGTGAGGTAGTGTAAGCACACAGAAATGGGACAAAAAGCTGACATTTTACGGTTTTCGTTCAACATGTAAGATGTCAGCTCTTTGACCCATTTATGTCTTTACTCTGCATCACTATTTCTTCTCATTTTTTAATACAATAAAAAGTGTTTTTTGGATTAACCTTGGCTCCGAGTGCATTCATTTTCTCTGATGATTGCTACGGTCTGGCAGGAAAGAGGCGATTGCACCAACTGCATCACTGTTACTGGGAGTGGACGATCATGGAGCGGAGGATCAGGAAGTGAATAGTAGTGGTAGCCGGCAGCCCAAATCTGCAAAACCACTCTCCCTTGCAGCACTTTTTTGATTTTTATAATGTCACATACAGAGCCATTATGCATTCTTGTGTCGCACCTCATTTCATATTCTGAGTTTGCTTGTTTCCTTGGATTCAGCTTCATTTTATATAACATGTTTACAGTCAGGTGAATTAAATATTAGTATCTTTCTTAATGTAATTGCCATTTACACGTTACTTCTATGAATCCCCCAGAGTAACCAGTTCTCAACTTATGTATTCTCCCCCTACTCTCTCATGTAGGATGCCATCTTTCATAGTTGTAACCTAAAGTTCACACTACCATAATGCTCTGTTGTACGCATATGGTGCTGTGTCTGGTTCACATTTTGTATAACAATTACATTTAGGACAATACAATTAAATGGTTTACACATTTATATTAAAACAAGATGCCTAAAAACTCCCTTTAAAATCCAATACTAAAGCTAAAGTGTGAGACATAGCCATCTCAAGGTGGTGAAGCCTCAACTTCCTTATCTAGTTTTCATATCACAAGCACAGTTGTATCTGTTATTAGACACGTAAACTCACTACACCAGTTACAATCAAATTGTGCTTTTTATTTTATAGTAAGGTATGTGAATGGAGGTATTTCCATGAGTGCTAATGTTAAAGGCTGTGTGAGCAGGAGGTAAGTATTCTGCCTCAACATTAAACAGTGAGTTCTGCAGGGCTTTCATAGATCGATTTAACTTTGCAATTTAATGCTTTGTGACCAGATTCCAAAAAGATATAAATTGACACGGTACACAGACAAAAATACTTGATGTACTTCTATTAAATCATACCATTCTTAATGCACAGGAAGAGACATTATATATATATATATATATATATATATATATATATATATATATATATATATATATATATATATATATATATATATAATGTGTTTATGCAATTACCTTGAAGCCCCTGTAGAAGCTGAATTCTCTGTGTTCGCAAAGTACTCATTTCCATTGTTATCTGCAAAACAAACATCAAACAAGATGCATTATAAGTAGTCCATAAAATACTGGATGTCCTTACAGTTTTAAGACATTACAGTATACGGACAAATATTTGCTTAATGCTTCTGAAAGTTCCCATTTCATGGAGGAAATGAAAAGTATCTATAAGAAAAAAAAACATGACTGCCTTTAGTATTAATTAAAAATTTGCAAAGGAAGAGCCTTAAAATTGACATGGAAGATTTACTTAATTGATGATGATTAATCCATTACCTTGTACATAAAATAAGATTACAAGAGATAACAAAGAAGAAGGGCAAGCTCTTTCGAAAAATGGCAATAGTTAGAGAGACATTTAGCAATGAAAATTAAAATATACATAGGAAAAACAGATTTGAAGGCAGATAAAAATAAAAAAAGTTCCATTTGGTTTACACAATTTACTTAAAAGTTGGGCTTAATTAAGCCTCAGGATAGCCTTATGGTTACGATTATCATTTTCCAATTGGGAATCCTCCTGCTCTTTATCAACCACTACAGCTAATCTTAATTGGTGTTGATAAGTCCATTGTCTCAGATGGTCAGTCTTTCAGTTAGTTAATTTATACATAAATAAATCTAACTTCCACATCAATTTTAAGGCACTTCCGACTTCGATAATGGACACACCTACAAACATGAAATTGTTGCAATTGGTTGTAATTAAAAATTCTAACAAATCGATATTCGTTTAAACACAACCAATTGCAAATATCCTAATTTATAGGTTACGTTTTAATTGATACCATCATTGGCAGCTTTGAGATGTCACATTTACATGAATGATTGGTCCAAGTGCATTTATTTATCAGGCTTTTGTCATCACCAGTGTGAACCCACACTACAAAAAACAAGCACACAAAATAAAATCTAGTCATTACCTGTTGTTTTAGCACCAGTAGACGCTGGACTTCCATATAAGCTGCTTGTAGAGCAGTCCGAGCTTGAAGGAGGTTATTATCCAAACCTTCGAGTGAATTATTAAGCTCTTCCTCTCTTAAGGAGATAGTCAAAAGCTGGTCCACCTGAGTACGCTCTTTAAAAAGAAAAAACACAAACAATATATAAAATTCCCAATTTTTTTTTTTTTTTTTTTTTATAAAAACGCTCAATGAAAAACCAAGATGTCCTAGAAAGCAATTAAAGTCTTTGGCTTCTTTTTGCAGCCAAATTTTATTGGCGCCTACTTAAAATTAGCTATAAATTAACAAGAAAGAAACAGATTCCTTTAAACAAAAACTTAAATATTTCTTGCATATTAAAAATATTTGCAGTTGCAAGAAAAGTCAAGGTAGTAAAATGTGATTCAATCAATGGAGTAGAACAGTTTTTTAACATTTTTTTTTTTTTTTTATTAAGAATTCAAAGCATGTAGGGTGGGGGTTAGTCTGTAAAACAGAATGTCACCTTTTCTTCCTCTGATTTTTCTTCTTTTAGTATTTCTTTCGGAGCTCGGAATTTCAGGACAGGATACATCCTAAAGAACAAGAAAGATGAACAAAATTAACAAATCATGTGCTATACTAACAAAAATCAATGAGTAACTAAAGAAAGAAAACAACGAGTGAATCTATAGTTCATTAATATTTTTTAAATAGATTACTTAATAGATAACATTAACAATAACTTTAAATTATAGATGGTGTGAAAAAGATTAAAACCAAATCACACAAAACTGAAATATTGTCTATACTGTTTTGGATTTCTTAAAATTCATTAAAACTAGATCATTACAATGGTCTAGCAAATATTGAACAGTGATCAAAATACAGCTGAAGCTCTACTGATTGGCTGGATATAATGAAACCCATTATCCAGTCTGAAGGATACTGAAACTTTGCACTTTTTGTGTGTCAAAATAAGCATACTTCATGATTATTTTAAGTCTCTAACTTTCACGCAAAAAATGATTAAAAATGTAGTCTTGAAATAATGTTATTTTAAAAAGATTCTTAAAAAACAAAAATGTAGGAATGTTCCTGTAACACTAAAAATAATAGAAATAATCTTACCCCTGTGGCCCTTCTCTTCTTTCCAGTCCCCTGACCATCATATTGCTCAGTGCCGGAGGTGCAACTGTCAGTACCAGCATCCACGAGATTGCTAACCGTAGATCCATTGATACCACCAACAGCAACCTCTTCACCGGCACTGAGAGACGTACATTGACTATCTGAGGTTAAGCAGTTCTGTAAGTCTCCTTTTTGACTTTGCGAGGTTTCAGCTGGTGACAGACAAGAACGAGTTGTCAAATTAGGTCCAGGAGATGATATAGGAACATCTACATCCTCCAGTTTTTGGTATTCAGTCATTGTGGATTTTGCGATTGATCCAGAAGCTGCCCACAGGGAATGGTTTGATGGGTTGCTTCTCTCTCCACTTGTGTCCGATCCATGGTCAGTAAAAATATCATAAACCGAAGCTTTCTCTACAGCCACGCTGCTTTCCGAGAGGCTCCGCTTCCTTGATGACCCTAATGGAGTGGAGATGCTATCCCAGCGGAAATCTTCGATATTTAAGTCTGTTTCTTCGTCAAAGTCAAGGCCTTCTTGTTCACTTTGAACCTGTGCCACCATTTCTATACCAAACCTTTAATAAAATGTAAAAAACTTGTAAAACAGAATTGCAATACTAAAAGGTCATTAGTTTATAATTACTTTGAATCAAATTGTTCTGCATAAACTTCAGCATTTAGAGGGAAAACAGAAAACCTGGCTATTTAAAAGGACCACTGGACAGGTCAAACTATGAGGTTTACTTTCTTTATTCAGTAACGGATTAGAAATAACATCCGTTTTCCAAGACAAATCAATTTCTTATTGCTTTGTAAAGTTTACACTTGAACTAAGCAATGTAGAACTACTTCACTCCAAACCCTGCTGGGTGTTTAAAGGATCTGCCTGGGAGGCTAATTGTTTTTCTGATCAGTGTAGGTTTGCCTACAATAGCCACTGCAGGACAGTAGGCAGATAAACAATGTTTACAGCTTAAAGAAACTCAGCAAAGGTCCCCTATAAAGTAGCAAAGGAAATTGTAACTAAAAATAACAATGTTCGCAACTGGTTATTAAAAATATCTAAATTGGTGTTAAATATCTGATCTTAAAAGTTAGTATTTTTTAAGCAGAAATTACTTTTCAAATCATCCTACCTGGCTATGTCTTGTGTCATTAATTAAACACTCACAGATGGAGTTAGGCGATTATAGCAGGAAGAGCCTACACAGTTGGTTGACTTACAAAATCATAGAGGCAAAAAAGTGTTATTAAAGCATTATAAATTATTCTGTAGCAAACAACTGGGCACACTCTGTGACTATGCCTACTGCAAATTAACCCATGATAGGATCTTCAAAATTAATTTTAGCCTAAAAATAGCAACAATCAAGAGCAATTATAGAATGCAACGTTTATATTTTAAACAACCAAACTACCTGCAAAACAAAGATTTTTTTTGCAGAGTCTTCTTATCCGCTATAATTGTGTAATTTATATATATAAATTAGTAAATAAAAAGTACATCTGTGTTCACATTTGAATGTCTAAAGCAAGTTAAAAAACCTGCTTTAAGCTCAGAATTCCAAGAAAAACAGTTATTACACTGTATGTATATATATATATATATATATTAAATGAAAAATCAATTGTTTTTTACAATCACAGTTAATAGGAAGTACAAACCTTGGTAAACCTTTGCCTTGCTCCAGCCTCTTTTTGTTCACTTGTTGCATGACCTGTTCCCAATTTATGTTCCTTCTTGATGCATTCAAAATCTGCCTCAGAGTTGGTTTTAGTCCTGAATCCTTGTCCGTTTCACTCTTTCGATGGCCACTCACATTTCGGATGCGTCGTGCAATGTTTAGGTTAGGCTCTGGAGGGTTTGTACCAGTTTTGCTCCGTGAACCAATATGTCGTGTAAGATCTCTCTGGAGAGAAGCAGGAAGTCCAAGCTTACTTAATTCAGGTAAAAATTGGCTGGAGGAATGATTAGCATCTTTTTGTATGTCAAAATCTAAGGCGGGCTCAAAATGTTCATCTTCTTGTTCATCTTGAAACAGAGTTGTAATTCCATTATGTTCTTCTTCAAGAGGCTCACTGACGTCAACAGCTTCACTACTAGCTTCCATTGGAAGTGTACCAGAAGTAGGGTTGAGGGCAGCTTGTTCTAAAGATTTTGTGCTTTGAACATCTTCTGCAGTCCGATCAGAATTAGGATCACAAGCATAGTTGCTATCCGATCCTGATGTGTTTTGAATCTTAGTTCCGTTTTCTGACAGATCACCCTCACTGACATCTTCCAATGAATCATCAAGTGGACTGTTTATCTTTGTTGACTCTTTTGATACTATTGTCTTTTCATTAACTGAAACATCCTTCATGGGGTCAAAGTAAGGACTTTGCAAGGACTGGCTATTCTGCAGCATTTCTTTTGCTTTGCGCAGAACTTCACCAAGAGTTTCAACAGGCTCTATTTGACAGCTCTCTTGGATTTCTTGGTTGGTCTTTAGGTTCCGAGAAGCACTGCGCAACTTGGAGATGTAAGAATTTGACCTAACAGTTTCTAAGTTTAGGGCACTCAAGCGATTCTGGCGCTCTCCAGCAGACATAGGGAATAGCATTTTTACACCTTTTAATGGGTTCCGTTGATCACGCTTAAGAGTGGAAGATTTCACATCTGGTATACTCCGGAGAGGAGATTTTAGTGATGGCATTCTAGTGCGTTTAGGTTCACTTTGGTCTGCCTTGTTTTCATTCGATGGATTATCAGAGCTGGTGGGCATATCATTATCTTCTCTCATTTTAAGATTGTCCAGATTTTCATCTTTATCCGTTTTAGAATCCTTCTTTTTTGGCTCTATATTCTGAGGGGATGGATCCGAAAGTAAAGATTGCTCATTCTCTGTACCTTTTTGTGATGGATAAGGAGCCCATCTATGAGTTTTGTCCCTTGATGGACTATTGTTCTTACCAGGGGATAATGAGGGGACTGTTTTGGTAGATTTATCAGGTTTTGCAGAAATGTTAAATGCAAACAGCTGGTCTTCAGGGAGTTTATCACTGGTAAAATCCTCTGTTTTTTTAGAAGAGTCTGTAACTAAATTAAGAGATGGTGGTGTCCCAGTGTTTTTAACAGCATGTTTCACTTGTTTCCAAGTGAATCTGTCAGTAGAGAACTTGTTGGGCATGCCATTTTTCTTACTCCACCCTGGATCTGTTTCCAGTGTAGAATCACACTGCATAAAAGGTCTTATTCTACCCTTTCGAAAAGCATCAACAGAACCCCCAATCTTCCATTGGCTACCATTATATGAATTATGTTGCCAGTTCATGATGCCTTTTCTAGAATATGGAATAGGTAAAAAGTCATTTTCCTCTTTGTGCCAGTGAAAATTTCTACCAGTGCCTCTATGATGCCAATTAGTTGGACCACCTGCATTTGAATGCCAAGATCCTCCAATGTTACCATGCATCAAACGGTGATTAGGTGGACCATTTAAATGCCAACCAGCTCGGCCCCTGGTACTAGAAATATGTCTTTTGGGATTGAGATTTTGTGAAGACTGTACAAAATTATCCTGCCTAGGATTGTTGGAGCATGGCCAGTCCCTGTTGGATTGATCACAATGACGCCATCCTTGTGGGCCCATGTCTTGAAACAAAAGACGTTCTCCTCGTCTTTGCTGGTATCGATCAGTTTCTTGTTCTTTGGATGAGCTGCTGGCTTCCTCTTGCCTACAAATACAAAATATGGTATTTGTAATAGACAATTATAGTGAAAGTTAGTCATTCAGGTCTCCAGGTAATCATGGTAGTATTACATAATACACTGTGTTCCCCATGAACAGTTCACTGTATTTTCTCTTGTATCTGCTTGCAGCATGCAATGTCATTAAATCCATGCAAGCAATTCTGCCTTCCTGCTCTAAAAAGTTCACACCTGAGTCTGCAGTATATGGAGAAGGGGTGGACTTTTCTACCCATATACCAATGAAAACTAGTATACAAATGCGCATGCATGCATAATTTTTTTTCTCACAGGGTTCATAAAAATACCCATCTCTATGAAAGGCTTACTAAGAGGCTAAAAGACAAATTTGCACACAAAAGCAAGGGTAGAGACTGAAAAAAGATATTTTCTTAAAAAAAAAAATATAGCAAATACTTAAATGACTATACCCTTTCTGGTTTGCTACCTTGCCACGGAGAAGGGGCATGTGTACCTCAGCTATGAACTATATAATGGAAGGTCACCCAAGATGGGCAGGTCATAGCAGAGAGGTCAGATAAATTGCGGCCCACTGGAGAAGGAACTGGCAACCCCCTCCAGTATCTTTGGGTGTGCTAATCCATAAAGTTTTCAAGGCAGACACAAGATGTGCCTGGGGTGCTATGGTTCATAAGGTCACTGAGAGCCAGACAAGACTGAGCAAAAAAAAAAAAAAAAGGAAATGTACTACTATATTTTATGAAGAAAAGAAACAAAAAAAGATTTCTGAAGTATGTAACAAACTAGCAACATTAGCACCTGTGTAAGCAATGAACTGAAAGCCACTTTTAGAGAAAACCATAATTTTTGCAGAATGTTTGAATATAGAACCATTGCCATCTTATCTGACTTGATGACTTCCTGATTTCCTGAGTTTTAAGCCTGAGGGCAATTTATATCTACTGAACAGTGGAAGAAAAGGGAGACAAATTAGTTAAATCATTGGACCATTTGAAATTAGACACCTATTCCCTGTCCCCAGACATACTTCAAAGTAGGAAGCTTGCATGAATACATGCAAGTGATCTGTCCTGCAAATACGTAAACACCACTCTCATATACACAATGTCACCAAAGAATTGTGGATGCCTCCAGAGTCCAGTAGAGGCATATATTGTGAGCATGCGGGTTGTTGCTAACGAAGGCGGGCTCGCAAAGCAAGGTGCGTCAAAGGCGCTCCTTGCCAACCACTGCGGACCTCGCAACATTTAGGGACTTCCGACAAACAAATACGAGACGCGGCACTTAGAAAAAAAAAAAACACTACAACCTCGCAAAGATACGACTTTAAAGGACGACCCGCGTGAACCTGAAAACATGAGAAACACAATAAATACACACAACAAACACATAAAAAGCTTACCCACAGCAAGGGGGGGGGGGGGGGGGCACCCAGGACCTCTGCAAGTCAAGTTATACCTCCATTTAAGTCCAAATTACACAGTTTAGACCCCCGAAAATCCCCTAAGCGACAGAAAAAATGGCTGCCGAAAAAACCCGAAAACGAGGCTACATGACCATAAACACGCAGAACACCACCAAAAACATACGGATTTTGTGAAAAAGCCGGACAAGGTCCAAGAACAAGGACGCAAAAATCAGCCACGTACCACACATTTGGCGCCATTTAACAACACTAACTTACACAATGCAGAAGTACACATCTACCCTAACAGATTTTCCTCGCGCACGCACACTATTTACACTACGCACATTACTGACACTTACACAGCAGCTCCACAGCACTGAAAACCCAAATTGTATGCTGCAGCAACATGAAAATAGATTGCCAGCTCTTCAACACAATGCTTCCTGCATATATTACTTGAAAATAGGTAAAGTATATTAATTTATTATCTTATTAATTATTTATTGGCATACAAAAAAAAAACCACAACGCTGCTCATCGCATTCAAACAACCAACAGCTCGCAATGAGCGCCGAAGGATCTTAGAACAACAAAATTAAATGTTGCACACAAACATTACCTGCCTTACAATCTTATTGCCTTCATTTTTTGACGGGCAAGTCGCTAGTAATATATAACCTGAAGCATGCACTGTAGGATAAGTGGCTAAGGCTGCAATATCATAACGTCTGCCTCTCCAAAGTAAGCATGCTTCAAGCAATCTGGACTGCATAATTAATGGAAAATACGATGATTGTATATGTACTCTGTAGTAGTACTTAGGATGAACTTAAGATTGTAAGTTTGCGAGTTTTCAATCCTGTGTCAGTGCCTTGGAAACAAGCTCTATGTACATTTGATTTTATGCTCAAAAACAGGGCCCTCCATTCTTTACTAGGTGTTAAATTAGTTTTTTTGCTATGTACTTAACCCTTGTACAGCGCTACGGAATATGTCGGCACAATATAAATAAAGATAATAATAATAATAATAATAATAATAATAATAATAATAAAGGAATGTGTGTGTATTTAAAATTACTTATTTTCTAGCTAAAGATTTTCTGGACTGCAATTTGTATTTTTAACGATAATTAATGCAGAATTAAAAAGTATATTTTACTTGAAAATAACTTACATTGGTGCTGTAAACCACCAATGTGGTGCTCATACAAAATGGTTTAATGATTTTTTTTAGTTACTGATTAGCCACAAATAAAAATCATTTTAGGTTTAAAAGAAATAAATAAAATCTTACACAGTTAAATATGAATTTGAGTTTTTACACTTGGTGAATGCTGCTCTCTACCCACTATCATGTGTCCATGGGAAGGGAAAGGTTATCTGTTGTCCCCATAGCAGTCTTTAACTGTTATGCTGTTAACACTACTTATCTGTACACTTCCCTGTGGTGGCTATTGTAAGAAAACATATACCAGTCAGAAAAGTTTTAGGACTACCTTCTTGTCAGATCCTCTTTCACCTCCTGGTCATGCAATAGGGGATGGAGAGAGGCTGATACAGAGCTAATTTCAGTGCTTACAGCTAATCAGTTACTTCATAGACAAATGAAACCATATTGTACTGCCACTACAGTGGCCATTTTAGAAAAAATAAAAAAAAAGGCATATATAAGTTTCCCTGTTTATAGCTTTTTCTAATGTAACACATGCTGCTTGTATCAGAAACACAAATTAGGTTAAGTCATTCTATACACATACAGATTTATTTTACACAGCGTCTACATAGGCACCTGATACTAACCAATAAAAAAAAACTGCATTCAAGCACGTTTATTCCTATAATAACCTTCCAGTCAGTAGCAACACAGTGCAGAAATCAAGAGCAGTATTGCCTGAGCTGCTAGTGTGTGGTGGCAACAAAAGACTACACATCCCATGATGCTTTGCTGCAGAGAATGAAACCACACACTGCTACAATGCCGTTGATCGGCCACAATGAATTATACATTTTTTTGCAACGTTAGCTTGGATTTTCAGGGGGAGTGCCTTCGCAAAATCAACTGACAGAAAACTGGAGACATTTTGAAAACTTTAGGGTAAGTTTATTTATGTTTATTTTGGGATATTTTTTTTCATGCACAAAAATGTTGCATACACTACATGAAATTTCCAGTCACCTTCGAGCATGTCTAAGATGAGCACGTGTTCATCCCATTCTATCGACAATCAGGACTGAGCAGTCACTTCTGCAAGAGGCTCTGCTAAGATAACTGGGCCACAAACTATCCACTAAGCAGAATCAATCTCCAACTGTCATTTATCCACTTCTATTTACCTTGTTTTTTTTTTTTACCTGCAGACCTAGAGCCTCACACGCTACAACTTTTCTGTCTCCGAACTTATAGAACATACACTGTCACCTACCCTGTCCACACCCACCCGCCCACCTATGATTTGTGTTAATACATTGTATCCATCTATGATGGCAGTTTGTGCAGCAAGGACAGACTTCGAGCGCAAGGAAGCAGGAGGAGCCAGACTTTGCATTGTGCTGCTGTTGGCTTGAAGGTTAGTAATTCATTAAAAACTGTACCCAAATGCAGTGTTTCTATTGAAAGGTTTACTGTGCCTATGTAAGCAGCTCTGGGGGTGTGGAAAACAAGTTTCATTTTAAAATTAAATAAGTCTGTACGTATATAGACTAAATCATAGTAATGCGTGTTTCTGATGTAAGTTGCATGTGTTAGACAGAAAAAGGTAAAAAAAAAAAAAAAAAAAACAGGGAAACTTAGATATACCTTTAAACTCTAAAAAAGAGGTCCCTCTACTTTGACATAGATTTAATATGGTCTTTTCATTATTTTCTTCATACTTGACCCATGTACAGCGCTACAGAATATGTTGGCGCATTACAAATATAATAATAACAATAATCGCAAGGTTTAACTAAACCACACTTACAGGTAGATAGGCTGGGCAGACTAGGTGGCCCTTGCGGCTCTTATATGCCATTAAATCTATGTTTAAAGGACACATGTGTAGTATTTCGAAAATCACTCACCTGATTTGTTCCTTCCTTTGGTTTAATAACTGAATGAGTTCCTTGTCAAAGTATTCTTCCTCAGCCTCCTCTTTCTCTTCCTCATTTTCCTGGGCATCAACATTATCCTTATGCAGCTGGCTGGAGATGTGCTTGGCGTATGTGGAGAGGCCCACCACTGTCACCTGGCAGACCCGGCATTCATGGCTGCAGTCTCTGGGGAAAGAGGCAGAAGGTGGGCACTCAATACTTCCAACAGGCATTGTTGATATCTGCAGGCTATGCTGTGACTCCTCTGAGGGCAGGGTCTCCCTGTCAGTTTGGGGTATACCGAGCGGCTCTCTGGCACAGAGAAAGCTTTTTCAGTACCTGCTCAACTTTACACAAGCAACCTCTCTATATGAGCATGAATAAAGCTTTGTATAAAGAGGCTAGATTTTTCTCCAACAATTAAGAGGCAAAAACTTGTTATATTAAAAATAAAAAAATTCTTCTTTAATTGTTGTACTGAAAATCTTGCCCACAGAGGATCCACAGCATAGAGGAAGGGAGGCTGGGAGGGGGCTTACAGAGCTAGCTAGTCCAGCTCTGAAGCCCATGCATGGTGCCAGCTGCTCTGAGGAGCCCTGGTGACAGTGTCTACTTTTATTTCTAGAATCTAACGCTCCCTACAAGCATAGGAAAGAGCATGAGGGGGAGGGGGCTGCAGCCAATCAGAGGAGAGGAACAAGAAGCAGGACAGCTGACACACATGATGGAATCTGAAAACTCCAGGCTCAGAGCATAGAGCGAGAGAGAAAGCTTTAACGTGGCTACAGTATAAGATAAGCCTCATGTTACAGTGGGAGGATATTAGCAGCTGCATATGTGCATTAGCCCACAACACCAAATGGACAATACACTGTTTCATATAGGAATCAGACACATGCCACTCAGATGGATGACATTTTTTTTTTTTTTTAACTAACCAAATTGGCACACTAGGAGAATACTACAAATGTGACAATTCTGTGTTAAAGCAGTGGAAAAAAAATAATCATCAAAACATTAATAATAATAACAATAATCTGAGAAATTGTGGCATGGTTTTAGTCATATAGTTTAGCTTATAAGAATCAGGATATTTCCATTTTCATCTGCACCAGCAGTAGCGTGCAACCATCACTGGGTGGCGCAGCGCCCAGACTTTCTTCAATTTGTTGTTAGAGTGATGGGTAGATTTAGGGTTGGGGTAGCGTGCCACTACTTTATGTAAAGTTCATCATCTGCCAATAACCCTGACCCCTAAAAAAATTGAAGAAAGTCTTGGCGCGGTACCTAGTGGCTACTGCACACCACTGCTGGCAGAGGGACAAAACAGAAAAGGTCCAAAAAACATATTTATTGGCACATTTGACCATACTCTGAAAACAGAATCAGACATCATAATCTCCTCCAGTAAACATAGCAAAGATCTAACTTATGGTAGGAATTAAAACTTCACATATAAGGAGTAAGAAAATCTGTAATTTATTGTTCATAAAAATCGTAAGATAATTCCTTCAATATTATGTTTTATTTTTAATGGAGAAATATTTTCTAAGGTCCTCTCACCTGGTCCAGTTTTTTATCTTGGGTCATTAATTAATACTTACAACTTGGATGATTAGCAGGAAGAGCATTGGGGAAATCAGAATATGATGCTTTGACTCTTCTCAAGCCACACACCGGTCTATTTAACAACAAATGTATTGAGCTAGAAGAGGCAGTGGCGGACAAATGCGCCTCACGTGCTGCGGTTCATAGGTTCTCGAGAGTGGGACACGTCTCAATGACTAAACAACAATAACAAAATTGAATATAGCCTTAATTATAAATATTTAATTCCTACCATAATTGGGTCCTTGAGTGGAACAGATAATTCTTTTTTTTTTAATAATTTGATGCTTTGGTCAGAAATGCTAATTTGCAGATAAAACATTAAACTTCTCCGTCTTATAAGTGGTTATTGCTAATAGTTTCTAATTGCTCCCTGAGGTTTGGCTGAATACGATTAGTCTAAAGCCATATGAAAATGACAAGATACATGCAGCCCCCAGGGAGTAAAGCCTGATAAGTCAGTGCTCAATTGATAAACTACCATATCTTTTCCCTTTAAAGAACTACTAGTGTCATATATTTTTTATTTTATTATTTTGAAAAAACTCTACTTGAAAATACTTAAGAAAGTAGAGAAAACAAATACTGTTCTTACTTCGTACTTTTACTTTACTGTAGAATTTAACATTTTGGTTTCAGCACCTTCCTGAGGTGGGGGCGGCAACTTAAAAAAAAAATATGGAGGTTTGTTTCCACACTGAGAATCTAGTTTATGCAACTGCCAGTGCGCTCAGAAGCACTACAGTGAAGAGACAGTAACAGGGGAAAAAAAGAAGGCTGCAGTAAAGAATAATCACATATAAAAGTTGCAATATGCAAATATTGTATTTTTTTTTTTTTTATTGCCCATTATGTTGTTAAATTATAAAAAAATATATATATATATTTTTTAAATAGACAGATTTGACCACAATGGTCCTTTTATTTTCTAAACATATTTTCCCCATTACCAAGGCTAGTACTTGATATGAGCTTACTATAAATATTATCTGTTTAAATTGTGCAAGCACGGAATTCAGGCAAACTGCCACATATTGCTGGATGGAGGAAGATCATAAAGCTCGGAGTCTCCACTGCCATTTATAGGGATATATTCAGGGGTATAATTTATAGAGTGATGTCTCCTAGGTCATAGAGCGAGATGACAGCAGTCTACTAAGTGGCAATGAGTGTTTTAGGACACACAGCAATAGAGCTAGTGCAGAAGAAATGTTATCATCAATTCATTCTTAAAGGCATATGAAAGGTTTCTGGATTTCACTATAATGTATGTATGTATGTATGTATGTATGTATGTATGTATTTAGGCAGTAAAATAGAGCTTTTAAGCACTTAATAAAATACATATTACCTGCTTGGGTCTGCCCGCTGCAGCTCATGAAGACACAATATGGTTGTACTGGGTGTGCATTTATTATACTAACCAATCAGTGGCCTCTCAGCAATATGCTGTCGAAGATAGGCTAGGACATTACACTGCACATCCAGCCTGCAGAGTCTGTGTGCATATGCTGCAGGGGGCAGATCCATGCAGAAACTATTTGTTTGATTTTAGGCTCGAAGAAACCTAAAGCACTTGACCCACAACATCTTTACACTGTGCGAAACCCCTTCACTCTCCCCTCACCACCCTCACTTGCCAGGACATTGCCACCACACATTACAACATGACTCTAACTTCTACCCTTGACACTCTTTCTTCCATAACCACAGGCAGATGCCCTCGCTCTCACCTACAACCATGGAACACTACACGTGCGATACATGCAAAGGTGATCTCGTACTGCTGAACAATAATGGAGGAAAACTCGCACTTCAGGAGACTTCCTCCTCTACAAGTTTATTCAACCCTTCTAGCACTATGCCTCCAATTTTGTCAAGCAGAGCTACTTGCCATCAATATGCAATTTGACCTCCTATCCCAAACATGTTTGCCACATTCAACACTCTCCTCTGCCCCCCACCACCTCTGGCCCTTTCCGGTCTCACAGTCGAAGACTTTGCTAGCCACTTTAATAATAAAATTGAAAATATTCGTAACAAAGTCACCTCTCAGCACGGCGCCAATTCACCCTCCTCTCAACAAACATACTGGACGCATTTGACCCTGTTACTGAGAAGACTAGATAGGTTAACCTATCAATCTATTACCTTACAACTTGTCCACATGATCCTGTTACAGCTGATCCCTGCCCTGTCTATCACACTTATCCCAGCCTTCACATATCTTTTCAACCTTTCCCTAAACAGTAGCAAGTGTCCATCACACCCATTCTTAAGAAACTCTCATCTGATCCAGCTTCTCCATCTAATTACCGCCCTATCTCTCTACTTCACCCGGTTTCTAATCTGGTTGAAAATATAGTCTACAATCGCCTTTCCCCATTTTTTTCCTCCAACTCCCTCCTTGACCCCTCTTCCTATCTGGCTTCTGAGACAAACACTCCACAGAGACAGCTCTCACTAAAGTCACGGATGTCTTGCTCACCGCCAAGTCTAAGGGTCAATTCTCTATTCTTATTCTCTTTGATCTTTCTGCTGCATTTGTCACAGTTGACCAACCCCTTTTTATCCAAATTATCTGTTTTCTTGGCATCTGTGACACTGCTCTCTCTTGGTTCACATCATATCTAGAGAATCTAACATTTAGTGTGTCCTTTTCTGGCACCTCTTCTTTGTCTGTTGTACCACAAGATTCATTTCTAGGTCCCCTCTTTCTCGCTCTATACTTCCTTGCTTGGTACCCTAATAAATTATTTTGGATTTCAGTAACATCTATATGCAGATGACACCCAAATCTACCTCTCTGCACCAGAGCTATGCTTCCCATAGCATCCGGAATAAAAATGTAAAATCTTGACCCTAATGTTTAAAGTCCTCGACAATAACTCACCCTCTTATTTCTCTGCTCTTGACTCTAACCTTTCTCTTCGCTCTTCTAATGACATTCTTCTTTCCTCCTCTCTTATCACCTTCTCTCATTTTGTCTTCAGGACTTTTCTTGCGCTGCCCCTATTCTTTGGAACTCCTTGCCTCGCTCCAGTAGACAATCCTCCTACCTCAAATCCTTTAAAACCTCAATTGGTTATAGAAGCTCATCACCTTCAGCATTTAATATGCACAATATATTGTATCTCATTCTTGTATACTTCACCCATATGATCTAGACTGTAAGTTTTCAATCATGTTAGGTGTTTTTATGGTAACTATGTATGCTTGATTTTAAGCTACAAAAAACACAGGGGCTTTCACGGTTTTGTAATTTGTTAAAATTGCTTTGAATTTGTATCTACCCTGTATAGAGCTATGGAATATGTACCCTACAAAAGGATGATGCTGCTGCTACTGCAACTACGTAAAATCAGAGCTTATAAGCACTGCATATTACATTATAAAGTGCATAAAAATAAAATAGATACACGGGTACAAATTATACACCTAGTTAATATCATAAAAATTCCCTTTAACAAAAGTTTTATTGCTGAATTCAGATAGGCAGCAGATTTAAACCAAGCAATTTTTTATGCATAAAGTGACACAGGAAATGTCCCATTTGTTTAAGAAATGAAGAGTGCACATTAAAACAAAAATAACTGCAATTGGTTATAGTAAAAAAAAAAAAATATTTACCTGGAAGAATCGTAAGATAAAGACAAGAATGTCCAGTTTGTATATGTATGCATAACAATGCAGACAATTTCAATTGTTCTCAACTGGACATGTTTGTCTTTATAACCCCCATTGCTAATCTTAATTAACTGATGTTGATAAAGCCATTACCTCAGAGGCTAGAACAGTCAGTCAATCTGTACATAAAATAAATCTAGCCTATATGAATTTTAAGGCACTTCCACTTCGAATTCCAAATTACAGCAAATATGATTATTTTTATGTGCTCTTCTTTAATAAACAGAGCATTTTCTGTGTTACTTTGAAGGGACTCTGCTCTCATTGGTACTGCTTTGCACCATCATGTAGATTCAAAGTGAAAAAGCAGTGGAGAAAAAAAAAAAGTATCTTATGTTCTTTTCATGGTTTTATAAATGTAATGCAAGTGTTACTGTGTTAGATTGTAATGATATCAATGTGTTTATTTGAATTGGGTGTTATCTGTAGTTCACCTGCACTGGATGATATATGCTGAGCTTATAAGGAGCAAACATTTATGATGAGAAAAGACTTAAAATGTCACCTTAAAAAGGTATATATTCTAGTGAGCTGGATTATGAATGCCTCTGAGTAGAATTATTAGTGTATAAAAAAAAAAGGTTTCGGAAGCCATTAGGGTAGGGGGTCGGAGAGCTTGTGTGAGCGTCTGAGGGCGAGTGTGTCACGGGGCAATTTCCTGGGGCAGGTGATGGGGCAATTCGCTGGGGTAAAACACAGGGGGCAATTCACTGAGGCTGGTGGGAGATCACGGGGGCAATTCCCTGAGGCAGGTGGGAGATCACGGGGCAATTCACTGAAGCGGGGAGAAGTATCACTTGGGATGTTATGTAGAAAAAACAAGCAGTGAATGAAGGGACACAGATCTTGTTCTGGGTATTACAGAAATCTAAAGGAAAGCTGCAGCTCAATCCCCAGACCAAAAAGATACAATGTATTATGTATGCTAATTTTTGCTGGGATTTTCAGGGGGTGTCAACGTTGATAGAAAATAGTTTGTAAATGCAAGAAATTCAGCAAACTTCGGGGTAACAGTTTAAATATTGTTTATTTTGGTATTTTTTCATGCAAACAATTTTTTTCATACACTACTAATTCTCGTCTATGAGATTCATTAATAACCCAGCTCACTTGCATACCTTTAAGGGCTTAAATCAGAAACTGCCTCTAAAAATATTTATGTGCTCTCTTCCCTGCAATAATAAATGTCACCTTTTTTCCTTTGGTGTTCTTATGAAAAAGCAGATTTTTTTTTTTGATTTTTTTTTACATAATGAGAGTTGCATAACATAATTTTGTGCTCCTTCCAGAACCTGTAGTTACAAACTCTCACGTGAGGCCAGCTGAAGGAATAAAGCAGGTTACAAAAAAGTGGTTTAAAAAACAAAACAAAAAAAAAACTACTTAATTTTTAGGGCTTTGTTTGAAGATGTAGAGCAGCATTGATTTCTTATATTTTCTTACATATGATTTAAGTTGTTTTTCTTTTAATGGGATTACAATTTGTTTACAAATCATTAGCTATTCATCTCCCATCCCCTTTTTTCTTCATTCTCTTATTTTCCCAACTTGTTCCCTCTGTAACTTTTTGCATATGTTTAAATTATATTCACTTTATAAAGTTAATTATATGTACTGTTTTAATGTTCAAAATTTTCATGCAATGTTTATGTACCCTGAAATACAAATTATAAAATGAGAGAAAGTCAGTGTCGCTATATAAATTCTACCCGGATATGATAAACATAAAGCGAGCGCAGCTGTGAGTATTAGTGACTTTCTGCTTCCTCATATCAGCTGCTTGATAACAGCTTAAGGGAGCCAAGTAAACACACCACAACAGCAGCCTCTTGGCTCCCACTGCTTAGAGGGCAGGCGGCAGGACACATACAGTAAGGAAACCACTGGCCCAGTCACCGGTTACTTAAAGAACCACCGTAGATTGGGAAAAATGCTTGTGAAGTATCAAGGGGAGAGGCAGGGAGCCATAAGTGAGGTTGCAAGCTAATTTGCTATTCAATTCTCATCTTTTTGCAGCCTCTGAACGGCTTCCGAGTTACGCATTTCAAAAAAAATGGAGACTGCTAAACCTGTAACTAAAAGCCTGGCTTGCAAATTAATTTCCCCAAGTGCACAAATGTTTTCACATCCGTAAATGGCACATGAAACAGAGGGAGAGGGGAGGGGGCAAAGGGACACAGAGGAGGAAGAGGGGGGGGGGGGGCAAAGAGACACAGAGGAGGAAGAGGGGGGGGGCAAAGAGACACAGAGGAGGAAGAGGGGGGAGGCAAAGAGACACAGAGGAGGAAGAGGGGGGGGCAAAGAGACACAGAGGAGGAAGAGGGGGGGGGCAAAGAGACACAGAGGAGGAAGAGGGGGGGGGGCAAAGAGACACAGAGGAGGAAGAGTGGGGGGGGCAAAGAGACACAGAGGAGGAAGAGTGGGGGGGGGCGGCAAAGAGACACAGAGGAGGAAGAGTGGGGGGGGCAAAGAGACACAGAGGAGGAAGGGGGGGGGGGCAAAGAGACACAGAGGAGGAAGAGGGGGGGCAAAGAGACACAGAGGAGGAAGAGGGGGGAGGCAAAGAGACACGGGAGGGAGAGAGGGGGGAAAAGAGACACAGAGGAGGAAGAGGGGGGAGGCAAAGAGACACAGAGGAGGAAGAGGGGGGGGGCAAAGAGACACAGAGGAGGAAGAGGGGGGGGCAAAGAGACACAGAGAAGGAAGGGGGGGGCAAAGAGACACAGAGGAGGAAGAGGGGGGCAAAGAGACACAGAGGAGGAAGAGGGGGGAGGCAAAGAGACACGGGAGGGAGAGAGGGGGGAAAAGAGACACAGAGGAGGAAGAGGGGGGAGGCAAAGAGACACAGAGGAGGAAGAGGGGGGGGGCAAAGAGACACAGAGGAGGAAGAGGGGGGGGGCAAAGAGACACAGAGAAGGAAGGGGGGGGCAAAGAGACACAGAGGAGGAAGAGGGGGGCAAAGAGACACAGAGGAGGAAGAGGGGGGAGGCAAAGAGACACAGAGGCGGAAGAGGGGGGAGGCAAAGAGACACAGAGGAGGCAGAGGGGGGGGCAAAGAGACACAGAGGAGGAAGAGGGGGGGCAAAGAGACACAGAGGAGGAAGAGGGGGGAGGCAAAGAGACACAGAGGAGGAAGAGGGGGGAGGCAAAGAGACACGGGAGGGAGAGAGGGGGGAAAAGAGACACAGGGGAGGGAGTGGGCGAGATAAAAATTTAATATTATCCTGTCATTTGTGATGGGAGGCCTGCAATGGGCACCAAGGAGGGGGCAGACACGGGAGGGAGAGGGGGAAAGAGACACACCTTGCCAACACCTCTTCTTCTCCTCACACTTATAGTCTGTAAATGTCTACAGACTCTTATTTACCACTGGTGTAATGGTCACATAAAATTTACACTTCACTTCTTTCAGTATTTCTATAGCTGTCTCTCAAAATATATAAAAAAAAATATATAAGCTCATTAAAAATGTCATATAAATATTTTATTTCTCCAAACTAGATAGTCACACATTTAAATTAAAATGTTTAAAAGGCACGAGGCAAAATTATTTTTTACCCATACGATTTCTTTTAACAAGGTTTATTAATAAATTGAGCCCTCCTCCGTGTTATCTTATAATATAAAGAGCAGTGACGGTCACGCTGGGCGGGGACATGATGTCATCGAAGGGGTAGGGCCCTGACATCATCAAGAAGTTTTCACACTCACCAGGAGACTCTCTCTCACACACACACACACCACAAGCAGGAAGTTTCTTACACTCACCAGGGGGCAGGGGAAAAGAGGCACAGATCGTCATATATCATCATTACATTTCATGTTGAATGTAAACGCCAATCATGACTAGCAATTTTGTAGTTGTTATATAAAAAGGTACACTTCACTTACGTCTAAGAAGCCCCCAGAACAACAGCAACATCCCTATTTCTTCCTGTTCTCTCTCATGAGAGGTAACACCTTGCACTGCTGTAATGTAAGGCCACACCCAGTGAGGCAGGGCTGTGTATTATAGGAGGATGATGTTAACAAGCAGACCGTGTGCCTTTTTGCTGTAGCATGTCACTGGTAATTGTGAAGCCTCTCCCTGCGGCCATGGCCTTAGATCACAGCTGTGTAAAATGTCACCTCTCATGAGACAAAACAACAAGAAAGGGTATGTTCCAGAAGGTAATCTGTTACTCTGGAGGCTTCTTAGAAGCAAGTGGAGTATATGGTCGCACGACATTTGGGTGTACGAGACGTGCATGCAGACAAATGCGGGCACCAACAACAGCGGGTCTGACAAATGCGCGCACCCGATAATTAAGCAGGGTGTCATATTTAGTACAACACCCTCCCGCAGTACTTACCCTCGCTCTCCTCTTTTTCTCCCCCCAGTATTCACCCTCCTTCCTCACAGTATTCGCTCTCTCCAGTACTTACTCTCTCCGCCCAATACAGCACTCTGCACTCACCCTCTCCTCCCCCACTACTCCCCCTCCTTCTCCAGCTCCCCAACCCTGAATAATCCCCTCCCCCACAATACTTGGGCGGGCCGTCTCTCCCCAGCTCTTCCTCCCTTGGTACTCGCGTCTCCCCCCAGCTCTCTCTCTCCACACTACTCACTCTATCTCTCCCACCAATACCCACCCTCTAACCCCAGGTCTCTGTCCCCCATTACTCACCCTCTCTCCTCAGTATGACACCCTTCTTGATTATCTGGTGCGCTATTGTCGGGAGCCCTGTTTTCGCCCACGCGCGTGTGCACTCAAGTCGGGGTGCCGAAGTGTATATATAGTTTATATGACAATTACATCGATGACAATATTCATTATTTTTAAAACATTTTTTTTTAAATGCATGATTATCTGGCTTGGAAAAATGTAATATCTATATGAATTTTTCACTGAGCTTGTATTTCTTTTTTCTTTTTTTTTGAGAGACAGCTAGAGAAGTACTGACCATCTACCACAGTCATATATTGCTTACTTCATCTCCACATGCCCAGACTTGCTTGCTCCCATCTACCCTTTGGTTGAAGATGCAAGCACTCTCCCTAAATAATCTTACTGTAGGTCTCAAATGTAAATCAAAATGGTTTCACATTAAATGATGTGTTAGTTTCTCTATAAACTAAATACTTGCATTTGAAGCTGCCTGATTACAGACAAGAACTAATGAAAGCAGCTACAGTGAAACACAGATATGCAAAAAAAAAAAAAAAAAAAATAAAAAAAAAAATATAAAAAAAAAAAAAAAAAAAAAAAAAAAAAAACTTAAAATGTACTCCAATACTTTTTTAGCATGTATTTAAATAAAAAAAAAAAAAAAAAAAAGTGTAAATCCATTAAGAAAACACAATTAACAAGATCTCCGTAAGTTCATGCTAACATTTATCTTAAGTTACTATTAAAATAATGGCAGATCACACAAATTATTATTTACTTGCTTGTCAGTTGTTTTAGTGTTACATTTTCTTAAATTACCAAATGTATTTACTCGGGAGAAACCTCCAGATCAGTTGAACAGCTTAATCACTATGTTTCTGATTTGAGAGCATAAATTGACAAAAGAAAACACACAGTGGCACATTATTAAATATCCTCTTGCATATAAAAACGAAGAAAATATGCTTTCAATGTCCCTTTAGCATGCCAGTTATAATGTGCATAGTCCACAGCCCAGAAAGTTTGTGAACTTTGCAGTTTTGAGCCAATAGTTACTCTTGTGTTTGACCACTAAGTATAAATTTAAACCCTTTTCACATACAGATGGCTTTCACTACAGGTCTATCACAGGAGGCTAAAAGGAAGCAAGGACCCAGTGACACGGATTCTATATATATGACTAATAAAAGTAGAATATTAGCACAGGTTTCCTAGAAAGATATCCACTGCATGTGTTGAGACAGCATGTAGGAAGGGTGATAGAAAGAAGACATAGTTGAGAAAATATTTAGCACTGGTGGACTCCAGAGATAAAAGCCGCCCTGTGGAACAGATGCTCTGAAAATGGCCTCAGCTGCTTAGTTTGTGGGGGAATGCCAGGGACCTTAATGGGTGGAAAATTATATATATTTCTGCTAATTCAAGTCCCTCCCAAACATGTTTGAACAGAGCGGTGCCTACGCATGGTGTGCTAGAGAAGACATTGCAGATAATTAAAGCAAGTATATTGCAATGTAATGTTACCTGCCCCTAAGGTTCTCCAGCTCGCGGTGATGCAGCATGCTGCGCATATGCTCATCCATTTCCTAAGGGAAATACAAATGGAAATAAAGTGGATATTGTACTAAAGAGAACGGTCAAGCAAACAAAAACAAACAAAAAAAATACTACTTATTCATATAGAACATTAACAATGCTAACTGTCTAATAAGTTAACTTTGCAGATTTTTTTTGTACGTCAGCTATGGAAATAAAATTGCAGAATTTACATTAGAAAAGATAAGGGAATTGATGAAGGAAACAAACATAATGATGGAAAGGGATTTATGGCAAAATAAAGTGACATGGAACATATAAGAGTGCCATGTGCACAATGGGAGCACAAAAAGACTTTGAGGATAACCTGCTGGCCACTACTGCTCTATGTATATTATGGACATTTTAAATATAAAGGTGTAAACATTTACTTAAAGAATAAAATATTACCTTTTTTGAACTGTACACGATGTAGCACAAGATGCATTTTCGTTCTCGCACCATTGTGACCACTCAGTGGAAACTCAAGCCATAACTGTATGGGAAAAAAGCAAGATGTAACAGGTTAGAAATCGGATCCAGCTTTATATATATATATATATATATATATATATATATATATAAATATATATATATATATTTTTTGTTTGTTTGTTTATTTATTTATTTATTTATTAAGGAAAGGCAATGTTACAAACTCTGCATTGCCTCCATTGAATTAAAAATGCAAATATTATTTAGAAAGCCAATTTTGGTATAAATCTTGTGAGATCACAGGAGCCCCAGTTCTCAATGCAAACTCGCAGCCAAAGGAGGGCGATGGTACTGGATTGAGGGAAAGGAAGAAATCACAGAGCTCCGATTGTGATCTCCCACTAGACACCAGATAAAGTTCCTACCTTACCTACACAGTAATATTAGATTATAAAGAAGTCAGATTACCAATAAATAAAAAAACATGTCCTTCCTCCCACGTCTTCTATGAGAGGCAATGAAGAGATGAAAACATTATTGCCATTAAGAAGTGGCCTTGGTAGGACAATCTCGTCCAGTCATTGCCACTCAGATGGTTAAAGGACTAGAGTGGGTATTTTTCATATGGTTTTTAATTTACTAAATGTTATAATGGTCAATGTGTTTTTAGAAAGTAAATAAATACATGCATACATAAAATAAGAACAGTCTTTAAAGTTTTTAACTTATGTGAAAATGATTCTTTAGTATGGGGTTCCATTTTCTATTACCAATTGACTCAGGAAAATGTACTAAACTAATGAAGTCCTTAGCAGTCCTAGTGAGGACATTGGCAGTTGCAGCCGCCACAGAGCAATTGTGCAGATATATGCTTCCTAATCATTCAAAGTCTCCTCCCAATTTAGGAAGTTGGTCAGCAGAATCCAAAAACGACAGATTCCACTGAAGCAGAATTGTATATTCAACTGTATATTCTTAACATTCTGCCTATTTTAAAGTGTGGTTCTTCAAAAGGCCAGGGGACCTTTAATAATAATAAAAAATAAAAATAAAGTGTTTCTGTGCTTCAAAATTTATTTTACTGTGTGAGAGGCAGAATGTATGTTTGCTTACGACTGAGAAAACATCAAAGAGCTCAAGTATTGGCACAGAGCAACATAAAAACCTTTTACCAACTGAATCTAAAAATGTACCGACAGTAACTAAAGCAATCATACACGGTTACAGGAAAAGTAAGTCTTCTTCTAAGGGTCCTATAAACAGTCAACTGCTAGGGAAATAGTACTAAAAATACATAGGCAGCCATGATTGGTTCAGAGTGGGTGTACTGAGGACAGTAGGCCTTAAAATGTATCATCTTGTAATCAACTGGCAAAATCTTTTCCAATGTTGTATTGGACTGTAAAATTATTTATGGAGAAGACAATTTTGAATAGTGATACATTACTGCATCATACTGGAAGAAAAAGGATTTCAGAAATGCTTATCTTGGTTAAAAAAATGTTTATACATAAAAACACTTATATTTTGAAATGTTACATTATTTCTACACTTAACATTAATCTCCCACATGTACAAAGTTACTTAAAAGGCATAAATAAGTTTCATGGATTCTGAATGCATCTAATAGAGGAGAATTAGTAGTATATGAAAACATTTTCTTTTTCTGCATGAACCCCCCCCCCCCCCCCACCCAAATAAAGTTTAGCAAACTCACCCTGATGTTAACTAAATCTCTTGAGTTTGTAAGCAGTAGATTTTGAGACTTAGCACCCTTTGGAAGTGGCGGCTAAAATTAGCATAAAATTCACTATTCATTTTGGCCAATCACAGGCAACTAAATACATTTGTAATAATCTCTAAAGCCAGTTTGTGCACCAGAGAATCATGGGATATGTAGTCCTGTTTTTACCCGGGAACAGGAAGTAAGTAAAGAGGAGTCAGGCACTGCACTGTAGATCTCTACATTGAATAGCTTTAAGTCTAGTAAAGGGTTAAAATCCATACCTAAATGCAGTGTTTCTATTTGTAACAGCAGACGTTAAGGCTAATTTATTTCACAAGTGAACACACAATTAACAAATATTAAGTTGTGCTATAACATGTGAAATTGTATGTGTGCTCAGCAAACTGCCACAGACTCCTGCAATACCACAATAAAAACTATTTCATGAACAAAGATATCATAACTGTACATGTATTTTTTGTATGAACACATATCTTATTGTTACACAATTTTTACTCACATGACCAGTTCCTGGAGGTCACAAATATGTCCATGCTAATTTTTGCCATAGATCAATGTCTGTGACATTCCTGCTCTTTAAAGCAACAGCTGCATGGACTGAGTGGTAGCACATGCTCACATCACAAGGCAAACTTTCTCTGCTGTTAATGAACTTGAAGGAGTGAAATAATTGATCACAACCATTGTGAGCAGCATTTTTTTTACACAATTCACCAAGCAATTCTGCAAAGTAATAGCATGACATCCTGTACAAGTGTAGTAAGATGAATACAACATAACTTCTGCTTCTATTCCCTTAAAGAACCATTGCTGTACTCGTACAATAAGATTTATTTGTTTCTTGCTTACTAAATAGGCATTAAAAAAAAAAAAAGTCAGTATTTGTCAAAAAAGAAAAAAAGCAATGTGGCTTTTAGAACTTGCGAAGGGCACAAGTAAGCTAAAAGAGGTTACTCTCTGAGTAGGTAACCAGACCTATAAAAAAAAACCACTGGGGTATTTTTTGTTTTCAGATGAGCACCTCTACTATTTTTGCATACATTTTTCTCACCTTATGGGGGATAGGGGGAACCAGACGTGGACTCCAGCTGCACCTCACTGACAAGGCCCACAGAGGCTGTAACGAGTCTGGAGTTTGCGGTTTCTCCTGTTCAGGGTAGAATTGCCTGGTATTTCGGGGCTGGATCAATCTAGTGAGTGAGACCAGACTGATATACTACAGGATATTTCTCCCTGTGAAGGGCACAAGTGAACTAAAAGAGGCTGCACTCGGAGTAAGTATTTTTCATTCTCAGTTGAGCACTCTACTCTATTTGCAAGGCTTTTAGATCTTACAGTTGATATATAGTGTTTAAGATACCCTGCAGATATAGATCATGTGTCCACTGGGTGGGAGAGGATCTACACAGAAGGATTGTCTGGATGGGCATTTTTATCTGCTGTCCTGATAACATAGTTCATCTACCTCCTTCCATGCAGTGGCTATTTATTAGAAGTAATGATAGAAAGAAAAAAAAAAAGTTATCCCCCAGAAACCTAAAAGGAGGTGAAGGGATGCAGATCTGCTGAAAGCAAAAATTTTAAAACTACATTTTAAAAGCCATTTAGATTTTTTTTCTTTAAAAACTGATTTTACTGCAAATCTGTAACTAAATAATCAAATGAAACTCTATTGTATGAGCGAGGCAGTGGCCCTTCTGTCTGCTCAGTGGCAGAGCCAAGTGCCTAATATACCATACAGAAATAGTTCTGTTGAGGGAATTACTTTCCTTCCTTATACACAGAAGCACCAACATATCCCTCACCGTTTACTCTATAGCCTCATCTAGTGGTGAAGTTTATTGACATGTCATCAGGATTCTTAAATGGACACAGTCACCACAAGAGAAAGGAGATTTCATTTTAAAGAGCATTACAAATTGGCTATAGGTTGTACTAGCATTACCAGAAATATGTATGCAAATATGCTGCTCAGAGTGCTTGATAACATGGGAGAGGGGGTCTAATTGACAGATAAAATGGAGGGTCTTTATTTTAACCTCTACCACATCAACGCAGTTAATTACAATGCAGGAGCTGCTCGTTTGTATATAAATGTAGCAACAACATGAAATTTCCCAGAAATGTTTCACTTAAAACAAAAGGGATTACACAAAGTATAGTTAGTTTTTCAAAAATGAATCTAAATGCATCATCAGTTAGAGAGTGGAATGATCACATGGAAAAGTGGTTTACATTTTTTGAAATTGATCAAGAATTGACTGTTATTGTCATTTTAATGCAGGCCCTGAAACCCTCATGCAAGAATCAGCATAAATAATAAGGCTGGAGTCTGACCTGATACACATTCTGTTCTAGTTATATTAACTTTTACACTGCCTTATAAAGCAGAGTGTGTTGGTGTAGTGGCAAGTGTGCAGTTTTAAATAATGTTTGTATTGGTAAGACATAGGTTTGACGAATTCCACTTGTTAAACTAATGTACATTAGAGCTCTCCAGAAACATAAGCCCCCTTGCACACATATAACTTCCATTTACGTATCACAGAGGCATTAACATCTATTTTTTCTAAATAAAAAAATAGACTTTTTGTGTTCTTTATTATTATTGTTGTTCAGTGAACCTTTAAATAAATACAACTTGGGCTCTCTAAGGGTTAATGAACACAAATATGCGCATGATTAATATAGCTCCTAGCATTTTAGACACATTAGCCAAGTCATATCATATATACTCCTACAGTAATGTAGTCAGAGTCATTCAGCAGTTTGCATACTGCAGCGTTTCAGGGCGACTGTCATCACATTCTTTAAGCGAATGCCGGAAGGGCCTCTGAAATACATGGTTAGCGATGTGGATAGCCAAAGTTATAAGCATTTTAATTCAGTGCTATGAAATGGTAATGCTTTCAAGACATTTTAGGTCCTTGGAAGTTGAAGACTTTATTTCTGACTAGCAGCATAAGATGCCCTTGTTACAGTAATTATTCTGGCCTTGTACTTTAAATAGGATCCATTCTTTGAGTAGGTCACCGACAATGTTCTCTATTTATAGCAGATATGATGCCAAAATATTGCAGCTAACTAAATACCATACATTGTTCTGTATTTTGGCAGCCTACGCACACAATATACAACTCAGAAGTTAGTTACTGAAAGAGCAAAATTGTGACAAACGATTTAAAGTGGAGGGGTGCTGAGGCTTCCTTTATTTAGTCACATTAAAAGGTGTTGAGCAATACTTTCCTTTAAAGAGACACTTCGTGTTCCTCTACAGTAAATCTTTCCGGTATTTGCAGCACTGATTTTGCACATCCATCATGCTAGTGTGCGACTCAATGTGTTAATTTTTAGTTAAGAGTAGAACCTCAGGGAGGATCATTTTTACCAATGCCAGAAACATAGATTCAGACTACATCCTACTAATAACAGGAAATAAGCCAATTAGTATTTGGGAGGGACATATTTGCATAATACAGAAGAAACAATGCTAAATATATCAGGAATTATTCACTTTATAATCAAATGGCTAGCATAATAGGTTGCTAATATTTTTTTTAAACTAACTCCAGAGTTCATTTAAAGTTGTTGACTAATACACTCCTTAATCTTTAGAAAAGGGTCACCAAATAAGGCAATCCATATATTTTTGTTTACAGATTCACACTCAAATATTTTAATATAATAGCATTGAAAAGAGAGGCAGGACACAGTCTTAATGACAGTTTTCTTAGGGATTTTGACATTTCAAGTGACATATTATGACACAGACTTTGGCACTTAAACTTCTCAGTGACTAGTATCTTTTTTCCCACTGAGCAAGCTCATGTTCATCATCCCCACTGTGAAAGTAAATTAGTTTGTCCTAGAGAAGCAGAGTTAAATAATAGAGTATTAAGTGTAAATTGTGTAATACACTTGGAAATCTTATCCGTGGTCCCCCTGAGCGGTTATATTCAATGTGTCTTTAATGGAAGAGCGATTTGCTTTTGTATTTAATAGAGGAGTTAAAAAGGATGTATTTTTTGTTTTAAAACGGTCTAAAAAAGTTTGCCATTTATGAGGCCAGATTCTTTAACATAGCATATAATAAATATGACACTTAAGTTGTTTCTTAAGATCACAGATGCGGCAGAGTTACCTAACTTTAGAACTCAATGGCTGCAGCCAGGTCATATTTTCAGGTAATCCCTGTGTCAGCAAAGGATGTTTAAATAAATAAATAAATAAATAAATAAATAAAAAAAATAATAAAAAAAAAAAAAAATATATATATATATATATATATATATATATATATATATATATATATATATATATATATAGTTAGTA
Organism: Discoglossus pictus; assembly: GCA_027410445.1. Lineage (NCBI taxonomy): Eukaryota > Metazoa > Chordata > Amphibia > Anura > Alytidae > Discoglossus > Discoglossus pictus. Next base: position 206,928,766 of record CM050168.1, on the reverse strand, counting down.
AATGGATCTACCTGTACTCAAGATACCAGGAAACTTATAATGATACCAATCCTCGAGGAATGAAGTTGTTCAAGCTTGTGCTTACCTGTCAATGTGAATACACACAAAGAATAAAGATCAACTACAGAGGTCATTTTACGAGAACCAGTTTGACGAGAATTAATTTTATCCTCAACTTAACTTTCATATAAAATTGGTAGAAGTGAATTTCCTCCTCTAAGAGAGTGTCCTTAACTCATAAAATACAGTGCTGCAACTCACAGGTCACCAAGATGGCAGCCTACATGACAGAACAAAAAGGGTAGAGAAAGGAGTTCCCAGAAACTGAGGAACTGTTACATGATCGTGAATGTAAATTTTACATGAAAATTACATTGGGGGCTTCAAATTAATTAAATAAACCCAAGAAGAACATTTGTATAAAGAGAATATGTTTTGGCTAAAGGGTCCTTAAAAAATTACTTTTAGTTTTGCGTTTCTTTTTTTAACACAATTTTATGTATTTTTTCTTAATTTGTTGATACTATGGAGGAAGGGTGCATTTAATTTTAAAAAAACTCTTTGCTGATACTTTGCAGTGGGTATTCATATGGAAACAGCTAATGTAAAAGTGTGGTCCGTTGTCACAGTTCTATATATAAACAAAACTGACTATTGTAGTAAATAATTTGGTACTAAATACAAGACATTAAACAGGCCTCTATTGTCTTGCTAAGAAAATAAATAAAACACTTTGCAAAGTAGCAAATCCTGCTCAGTACATAAAATAAAAGGTCTTTTCCCTATGTTTTCATTACTGCTCAAATTGAATAAGCCTACATGAAAATACACTAAGGTCAGAGAAGTCTCACCAGTTGCAGGGTATATGCAGGCCCTCCTTTTCAAGTTTGAGATATATTATACTCTACAGTTAGTTTATAGACACCATGGGTTTGGGATTGACCATTATATAAAAATCCTAGTTTGTCAAAGTAATTATATAACTCACTTTTACACGGGTACCTCCTTATCAGTATGCTACATAAGCAATGAGCTGACAATACCGTCCCATATAGAAGGCAAGCACTTTTCAAGTATTTTTCTTTATTTCACTTTAAAATGAACCATAGAAATACACGTGCAAACAGAAAAAAAAAAGGCTTTAGCAAGAATATATTTAAACACAGTTCCCCTCAATCATGGTTGCTATGGCACTCCTATCTCCTTATCCTGGACCCCACTGTCCAAATGACAATCGCCGTTCGACAGAGGCTGAATCAGTTATGCATGCCAGAGTACCTAAGGTTTGTTCACTTTAGAGAGGGAGGGTTATGGGATTGCAACTGTAACACCTTTTCTCCTACGGAGCATACTCCAAGTAATCTGGAAGAGTGTGTCTCTTTATCTATCAGTGTAGGAAGGGGTGAGGGGACAGGTATATATGCCCAGAAGAAACCTAAGCCCATATGTATTTTAGCAGAGTGAGACGATTGTTGGCTTCTTTTTGAGACACTCTGCAAGCTGAGCCAACATTGCAGGCTAATAAAGTTTGGGTACATGAATAGGTCAATAGAGTTTTGAACTTTAAGGAAGATCCAGCACAAAGCACAATATACTTTCCAAATGGATATTCAACTGAGTAGACCACAGTAGAACATATAACTGGAAATGATTTGCAGCAGATACTAGAGTTAAAATATTTACACAGCTTTACTGTGCATATTGAACATGTTAGGAGAAAGACTGATGATGCTTTATGGCATTTGTGTTCAAGTGATCGACTGTGCGGCAACGGCATTGCTCCAGGTGTTTATTTTTTGCCTATATGAAATCCACATCGGTGCAAAGATCCACTATAAGTGCACACAGATGCCAAGCATTAACAGTATTAAGAAGGTACTGCAACTGACTCTGTGGAGCAATGGTGTGGTATAACACTTAGTGGTGTATGTATGTTATATGGGCAAATAGTTGTTATTAGAACATGTAAATGGTTCAAAATCCTACAAAATTATGCTGTAAAAGTGTTGCCTTATGCCTACAAATTTGGAAAACTCAACAATGGCCAATAGACAGGAAAAGGTCAGTCTACATACCAAATTGCCCCAAAAAAGGTTAAAGAGTGCTCCAATTATCCAACAATTGCTCTCATTTCACATGCCACCAAAATACTACAAGCTCAACTCAATATATGGACCGGGAACCACCAGATGTGCAGCCGAGATCCGAAGAGGAAGATGCACAAAAGATCAAATTGCCAATGTCCGCTGGATATTAGAGTTCCAGAAAATACAAAAAATTACTTCTGCTTTATAGGCAATTCTAATGTCTTTGACTGTGTGGATCACAATAAAATGTGGCAAATTCTTAAGGAAATGGGAGTGCCAGACCATCTAATTTGCTTCCTAAGAAATCTGCAAATGGACCAAGAAGCAACGGTCAGAACCGAACATGGAACAACTGAATTGTTTCAAGATTGAAAAAGGAGTGTGACAAGGTTGTATATGGTCACCTTATTTATCCAACTTACATACAGAGTACATCATGTGTAAGGCCCGGCTGGAAGAATCCAAAGATGGAATTAATATCACTGGGAAAAATATCAACAGTTTCAGATACGCGGATGATACTATGACGGCTGAAAGCGAGGAGGAACTAAAGGACCTATTCACGAGGGTAAAAGAAGAGAGTGCAAAAGCTGGCCTGCTGCTCGATGTTAAAGGCAAAGATCATGACAAACAGCAAATCTCAGTTCCTGGCAAATAGATGGGGAAGAATTGGAGGCAGTGACATATTTTATTTTCCTGGGATCCAAGATCTCTTAGGCAGAGATGAATAGATGCGATGATTGAAGCAATGAACATGAGCTTGATGGAGCTCAGAGAAGTAGTGGCCGACAAATGTGCCTGGCATACTGCGGTCCATATGGTCACAGAGTTGAATACAACTGAACGACTAGACTACAGAAAAACATAATGGTAACTCACTAATGTAGCACGCGCCAGAAAAAAAGGCAAGAGCAGATGAGACACAGGAAGTCAGTTCTAGCAACAACCTTTCCACACAGCTTACTTGTAGAGGAGTATTCAGCAAGATACAATGTTGTTCTCCTGGATGACTTAAAGAGACACCTTGAGAATTTACCAATATTATTTACATATTTGCCCTGTGCATTTTGTAAAAGAAGAAAACTAATTGTTTGCATTTTGAGGTTTTCATATAAAGGTATACATTTTCTACAATTGCTTAAAGTTTTTGTTTAAACAAAAACAGGATTTAACTGGACCCAGACCTTACTCTGGCTGAGACCTAGGGCACAGACATCTCTTGCCTTACACCCCTGCTTCTAACTGTTCCCAGGCTTCTGCAGACCTAAGGCACAGACATCTCTTCCCTTACATTCCTGCTTCTACAGTGGATATAAAAAGTCTACACACCCCTGTTAAAAATGTCAGGTTTCTGTGCTGTAAAAAAAAATGAGACAAAGATAAATCATTTCAGAACTTTTTCCACCATTAATGGGACCTATAAACTGTACAACTCAATTGAAAAACAAACTGAAATATTTTAGGTAGAGGGAAGAAAAAATAAAAAAATAAAATAATATGATTGCATAAGTATGCACACCCTTAAACTAATACTTTGTTGAAGCACCTTTTGATTTTATTACAGCACTCAGTCTTTTTGGGTATGAGTCTATCAGCATGGCACATTTTGACTTGGCAAGATTTGCCCACTCTTCTTTGCAAAAACACTCCAAATCTGTCACATTGCGAGGGCATCTCCTGTGCACAGCCCTCTTCAGATCACCCCACAGATTTTCAATCGGATTTAGGTCTGGGCTCTGGCTGGGCCATTCCAAAATTTAATCTTCTTCTGGTGAAGCCATTCCTTTGTTGATTTGGATGTATGCTTTGAGTCGTTGTCATGCTGAAAGATGAAGTTCCTCTTCATGTTCAGCTTTCTAGCAGAAGCCTGAAGGTTTTGTGCCAATATTGACTGGTATTTGGAACGGTTCATTATTCCCTCTATCTTAACTAAGCCCCCAGTTCCAGCTGAAGAAAAATAGCCCCAAAGAATGATGCTGCCACCACCATGCTTCACTGTGGGTATGGTGTTCTTTTGGTGATGTGCAGTGTTGTTTTTGCACCAAACATATATTTTGGAATTATGGCCAAAAAGTTCAACCTTGGTTTCATCTGACCATAACACCTTTTCCCACATGCTTTTGGGAGACTTCAGATGTGTTTTTGCAAAATGTAGCCTGGCTTGGATGTTTTTCTTCGTAAGAAAAGGCTTTCGTCTTGCCACTCTACCCCATAACCCAGACATATGAAGAATCTGGGAGATTGTTGTCACATGTACCACACAGCCAGTACTTGCCAGATATTCCTGCAGCTCCTTTAATGTTGCTGTAGGCCTCTTGGTAGCCTCCCAGACCAGTTTTCTTCTTGTCTTTTCATACATTTTGGAGGGAGCTCCAGTTCTTGGTAATGTCACTGTTGTGCCATATTTTCTTCACTGTGTGACATTGGAAAATCTAATGCCTTGGAAATTATTTTGTACCCTTCTCCTGACTGCTACCTTTTAACAATGAGATCCCTCTGATGCTTTGGAAGCTCTCTGTGGGCCATGGCTTTTGCTGTGGGATGCGACTAAGAACATTTCAGGAAAGACCAACTAGAGCAGCTGAACTTTATTTGGGGTTAATCAGAGGCACTTTAAATGATGGCAGGTGTATACTGACTCCTATTTAACACGATTTGGAATGTGATTGCTTAATTCTGAACACAGCCACATCCCCAGTTATAAGAGGGTGTGCAGATTTATGCAACCACATTATTTTTATTTTGTATTTTTCTTCCCTCTAGCTAAAAGATTTCAGTTTGTTTTTCAAGTGAGTTGTACAGTTTATAGATCACATTAAAGGTGGAAAAAGTTCTGAAATGATTTATCTTTGTCTCCTTTTTTTTTACAGCACAGAAACCTAAAATTTTAACAGGGGTGTGTAGACTTTTTATATCCACTGTAACTGGTCCCAGGCTTTTGCAGACCTAGGGCACAGACATCTCTTCCCTTACATCCCTACTTCTAACTGGTCCCAGGCTTCGGCAGACCTAGGGCCCAGACACATTTCTTACCTTACACCCCTGCTACTTATAATTCTTTTTCTTTTATAGTGCAGGTTTCTGCACTATCACCGGCATTTCCCAGAGCTGCTACATCTTTAATTAACTATTCAATTTCCTCACACATCTCATCCTCACTTGCTCTTTGTAACTTCACTCTCCCACTCCTGTCAGCATGAAATCTCACTTACACATCACTGCAACACTAAAACATGGACACATCACTCAAACTTCACACATTTTGTACCCAAGCAAACTTTACACCCATCAGACTGCAACAGAGCGGTCTTCTCTTTTAACCTCTCACTTCCATGTCACTCGCTTTCTGGCCAATTCAAATCCCCAATTTCTATTCTTGTCCAGGTTTCTGCATCTCCCACTCCCTTTAGATTGTAAGGTTGCCAGTCTTTAATTTTGTAAGGTGCTTTGGGAAAAAGCATAAGGTACCATACTTAAGATTTTAAGCTTACAGACAGGGCCCTTCATTTTGCAATGTGTTAATATTGTGTTTTTTACTCAACCCTTGTATTGTGCTATGTATTTGAGGTTACATTTTTAAGGTCCTGAACTTTCTATATTTACCATAAAATGTTATGGATTTTTACAATGAGGAGTTTTATGCCTTATTTTTATTCTATATTCTTTGTTTTTAAATATTGGTTAATATAATTATTATGCCTGCGTTTACATTTTGAATATCAATATGTAATGAAAGGCAATATACAAGGGAGGTAACGTACCTTAATGACAATTAATGTCTCAGAAAATTGTAGTATTTTTGGGGATATATGTTTGAACCTTTATATCATATAGATATATGCCCTTCTTGAGAATGTTTTAACAAAATCTGATTGAGATGCATATAATTTACATCATTTATATTACAATGATTTTTAAGTAGATTTAGACTTCTTTATTGTTATGTTTAGTTTGGTATTTTTATTTGTTCTTTTATGGTTTGCATAAGCTTTATGATATAAAAGATTGATTGTTTACTAACAACTATTATGTGGTGGTAATAAGTAAGAAAATACTTAAATTGGGACTTTCAAAATCAAACTAGACATGAGCTCTTGAAAAAAGACCCCCCCCCATCCTCATATGGGTTTAAAAGTCCCCCCCCCAACCACATTGGGCCACACCGATTGTACCTAGCCCACATACCCAGACCCCTTCCCAACCTACAGATCTACCCATTATGGACTGGGCTTTGGGACATTAAAAAATCATTTGCGTTTTTTAAATTCAATTTTTAGTAGATGTGGCTTATTGTTTATCAGATTCAGGTATTGTGGTTTCTGTAATTCACTTTTCATTGCTCTTATCTCTATGTTTTTGTCACTGTGGGAGCTTCTTGTTCCAGTTATTTGTATATGTTTATCTTCCTTTTTTGTACATTTAGCACTTTATGATCCTGAGGCTTTTCCTTTTGTTTCTATTTTCCTTTTGAATCTTTTTGTGATGTTTGGGTGCACATAAAATTCAAACTACACAAACACAATTAGAAATAAAAACATAAAATAAGATTAAACCGCTACACATACACACAAGAGAGGAATGTAACAATTACAGCGACAACAACAAAAACAAAATGTAAAATTAAAGAAAAACACACTGAGAAAAATGTACAAAAAGAAACAATAATGAAACTGGTAAAAAGATGACTGGCATTAAAACTACACACAGTGACACAAATCTACAAAGTGTGATAACTGAACACTGCAACAAAAACATACAATGATAATACGATCAATAAGAGGGCCAACCAAGGACAAAGTAACAAAAACACAGAGAGCGGTGACAACACATCTACACAAACATAATCAGATACATACAATAGGGGAGATAACATAACCACACAAAACAGACCATATAATTGTATTATTGTTTAACAAAGAAGGTCTAATAGTTTAACAATCACAGGGCAGCAAAATAGAAACAAAAGGAAAAGCCTCAGGATCATAAAGTGCTAAATGTACAAAAAAGGAAGTTAAACACATACAAATAACTGGATCAAGAAGCTCCCACAGTGACAGGGGCATCAATATAGATAGGACTAGCAAGAGGCACCACACAGGGGCATCAATATAGATAGGAGTAGCAAGAGGCACCACACAGGGGCATCAATATAGATAGGAGTAGCAAGAGGCACCACACAGGGGCATCAATATAGATAGGACTAGCAAGAGGCACCACACAGGGGCATCAATATAGATAGGACTAGCAAGAGGCACCACACAAGGGCATCAATATAGATAGGACTAGCAAGAGGCACCACACAAGGGCATCAATATAGATAGGACTAGCAAGAAGCGCCACACAAGGGCATCAATATAGATAGGACTAGCAAGAGGCACCACACAGGGGCATCAATATAGATAGGACTAGCAAGAGGCACCACAGAGGGGCATCAATATAGATAGGAGTAATGAGAGGAACCCAACGACAAAAAAAACATAAATATCAGTAAGAAGCACCCACAGTGATAAAACATAACATTATATGTGTAATTAGAATCAGCCACATTGACATAAATGAGTAATAGAGAAGCTCCCTAACAACATATCAATATCAGCAGCTGCTATCACTACAAGCACAGAAACACACACACAGACAATATAAACACAATAAACAAAAACAAACTGGTGACGTAATCACAGTGCGACAATAAAACATAAATAGCAGGATAAAGCCCTCTGTGAGTCCCAGGGTCTGACAGGCTCCTGTCGGTGCCGGTTTGTCCTTCCTGTACTCGCAGTGCTCACACCCCCTGGACTCTCCGTCAAACAGTCTCGCTCCCCTCACACTTACCTAGACTCAGTCCCCCTCCAACTCTCGGTTCCCGGCTGCCCTCCAGCTTTCTTTCCTTCACTCCCGCCAGCCAGAACTGTCTGTTTTCACCAACACAGAGAACACTTCCGCTTCCGCCATACAACCGTAATGGCGGCGCACATGCCTGGATGCTGTTACCATGGTGATGATGCCTGGAGCCACTTCCTCTGCTCAGTTACTAATATGAGCTGCTGCTTGTTAGACAATTCTGCATTGGAATGGCGAGTTATTACGCAACATTTATTGCAAAATACTTCTTTTTATAGGAATTAGGTTTAGCTTCGTAGATAATTACAGTCTAAAGATTTTTTTTTTAATTTGTTCAATTTAAGATTTGAATGACTTATTACTAATTACAAACAAGTCATGGATCTATCCTGCTATAGTTACGGCAGCAGTTGCAGAAAGGAGCTGCTAGATGGCGCTGCCGATATTTTACAGCGCTGCTGATATTTGAGAGAAGTTCTAACCTTAGAATGTTACCCGGATCCATCCTGTTATGTGCAGGCATTGTATGGGATGTACTCCCTAAGCTCCTAACACTGAACCCCTACACCCCTTCCTGGCCCAAACACTAACCTCCTAACCCGCTTAGCCTAACCCCCTAAAAGTAGCATCCTAGCCCTAAGCCCCTAACCCTACACCACTTACCGGCCCTAACCCGAAAACCCCTAATAACTTACTGGCCACTTACAGACAGCTACATAGGTCTCCACAGCGCGCTTCCCAGCGCTAAAGCGTGCGTGCATATAACAGGATAGGTCATGTTACTCTAAACCTCATCCTAACCCTAACAGTTTACCTAAGCCTAACGCTATGATTACGGCACTGAAATATCGGCAGCGCCTTCTAGCTGTTGGTCGCCACCATTGCTACTGGCACTGCTGGCGGGTTGCTGACGTAACTACCACACGTAACTACCAAGGACCCAAGTCATAAAGCTCATATGCACAGCTTGAAGAAGAGCAGAGAGCGAACTTAGTTTAGCTCGACTGCACTTTAAAGAACCACTAAAATTATTCAAACTGTGCTTCATCATAGAGTATATAAATCAAAAAGAAAATGTGTAGTTTGTTTAAAGCTCTTATAGCACTCACACTGTTTATTTAACCTGAGACTAAGCATAGTCTCTATATCTTAAAGGGGCTTATATGTAAATTTTCTCAGGTACTGAGGGAACCTCCCTTTTTTTTTTCATCGTACAGTTGTGTCCGACACTTAGTGACTTCATTGACTGTAACACACCAGGCACATATTTATGTCCATGATCATGCTGATCCACTTGGTTTTCATGGCAGAGATACTGGAGTTGGTTGCCAGTTCCTTCTCCAGTGGGCCACAGCATACAGGTCCTGGTATACCTAGGTGGTCTCCCATCTAATTACTGATCAGGCCCAACCCTGCTGAGATTCAGTGTAGTGTGACCTCTTGGTTCCCTGACTGGCATCGAACACAGGTCACAGAAGTGAGGGTACCCTTATTTGCCCACTAAATGCTCATATTTGTCTTTACTAAAGTAACATATTCCACATTTTTCAGTTTGAGGTTAGAATATTTAACCTCAATAATAATAAGCTGATATTTGTTTGATTGCAATAGACACATTTTATTGCCATCTGAGTATGCATTTGATTTGTGGTCCTTGCAGAATCTGTCAAGTGTAGGAGGCTGTAATATCTGTTAGCTAGAATGTTTCAAGCCTCAGTGAGTTGTATAAAACTCCCATAAAACAATGAAATAGGAATCACATTTTTATACTGTTGATTTTATACTATTTGATGATGTTGAGCAGTGCTGATAAATTCCATGGCCCTTTATCTTTGAGCTGTCAGGGTCCAATACAGTACAGCTGCCTCAATCTTTCCCTCCCTACTTCTGGCAGACACCGCATGCTCAAATCACATATGAAATAAAATACCTTGCCAGGCAGCAGGGTTTTGAATAGTAATTTCTAAAATAGCAACATTTAAGATCAATTAACTCAATAATTCAAATTTTATGTTTAATGACAATTGCTACCTTCTGAATTGCTACCTTGTCGTGGTGAAAAGGGTTAATGCATTTCAGTGAAGCTGTGAGCTATACCATGTAGGATCACCCAAGACAGGCAGGTAATAGCAGAGAGGTCAGACAAATCACAGTCCACAAGAGAAGGAACTGGCAACCAACTCCAGTGTGTGTTCCAATAAATCCTTATGGAAAAGCACATCTAGAGATATAACAAGGTGGTAACTGAAGAAGAGTCCCTCAGGTCAGAAGGTGCTTACCCCATTACTGGGCAAGTACTTCTAGCAGCAGATTTAATGAATTGGCTGGGCTAAAGTCAAGATGATGCCCTGCTGAGGATGTATCTGGAGGGGAAAAGAAAGTCAGCTGTTGCAAAGAACAAATCAGCATAGGAACCTGGAATGTTACCAGGCAAACTGGACATGATCAGACATGAGATGAAAAGATTAAACATTGATACCCTTGGAATTAGTGAATTCAAATGCACTGGAATGGGACATTTCATATCAGATTATCACCAGATCTTCTACCTTGATCAAGAATCCAACAGAAGTAGTAGATTAACTCTCATATACAAAAAGTAGCCAAAGCATTGATTGCTTACAACCCAAAATATGAAAATTATTTCAATATTAATTGGTTTCCTGAATGGGATATAGAATATACTTTGTAAAGCAATTGGATTTCCAGTGGCCCATTTATTGGATTATGTGAGCTGGAGTGTAAGTTCTAGAGGCAGAAGTGGTTGCGCCTATGCAAAATGAATGGCTGGAAAATGAGTACGGGTTTATGTCGTATGTAGTGAATGAAAGATGTTGTGGAAAGAGGCTGGCTGGAGATGCTGAGGAGAGGGTGGAGTTATGGTTTAGACTTTATAGATTAGATTAGATTCCTGATAGTGGATACCGGGCACCAGACATTGTGTGTGGCGTGAAAAGTAATAGTAATTGGTTGCTGGTTTTGGTGGTATGGATAGTGAGAGTAAAATGGTCACCGAATAGCGTTATGTCTTGTTTGGTGATGTAACGGGGGTTGTTTTAGGAGGTTATAATCTCTCCAGACCTCAGGAAACAATAGAAGGCCAGCATTATAGCTGCGGTTATGGTTAGAGAAGTGGCATGCCCGAATGGGTTGGAGGACAAAAGATGGAGGAGTTGCTTAAAAATGGATCTGTCTATTGGCTCATTTTGGGGCTTAAAAAGGGGTAGCGCTGGAAGCCAGGGCTCTGAACAAAGATTTCATGTCTGGGATGGAAAGGAGGAATCTGTCAATGGAATGATGGGCGGTGAGATAAAATTGGATTCCTGACATGTAGGTTTTGATGGTGCTGGGATGGAGTTGAAGACCTTTGTGACAGTGGGCTGCAAATGCAATGATGGGAGAGGGTGGTAAAAGAAATATTATTTGGTAGTGTGCTACAAAAACACAAAATCATTTCCAGGCCCTGCTGTAGGTATGTTTTGTGTTGGGTGATAGTCCCTCGAACATTGTGTTTTGAACAAAGAGCAGGAGGTAGCTTAAGTCAGTGCCCGAGGCAGGTGAAGCGGGGGAAAATGAACTGTAAGGTCCATAGGTTTGGTCCCAATGTCCTGTGGAGAGAGATGGGACATTGGTGGATGATTCAGATGAAGGTTAGGGAACAGCTGGCATTGATTGATCAGTAAAAGGTGCACCAGTTCTCATAGAAGGGACATCGTGGAGGCGTTTTTGGCCCTTATTTTGGATAAGGTGAAATGGGTATATGGATCATCCGTTACGAGATGGACTGACTGTAATCACAAAAAGAAAACCATCAATGTTCAAGCGCTTAAAAACATTATACAATTACAAACAGCAAAATAGGTAAACCTTTATTTATACCAGGAAATCAACTATGGCCCTTTTAAAAAACTGACGCTTTAAAATATAACCATCTAATAATATTGGTGGTTCTATAGGGGATGTGTATTTATAAAACTTTCCAACTGGTCCCAATAATGGGTTAATGTTATTTAGAAGGGTATATCAATTAATATACCTTAATAGACTCAAATCACAACCCTGATGAAACCCAACTGTTTATTACATATCAGACTAAGAACATACAGCCTTATTAAAATGCAATTTGGCAAATTCTAAAAGGCTCTATAAAAGCACGGAGCATATTTTTTTTACAAAAGTTTTTAGTCAGTGAACTTCTATCTAAAAGCAAGATCTTCACGAACTAAAAACTTCTGTAAAAAAATATGCTATGTGCTTATATAGAGCCCTTAGAATTTCCCGAATTGCAATTTAATAAGGCTGTTAGCATCTAATAGTACTTGATATATATACAAAAATAAAAAATGAACAACAACCATTCCAGGAACAACCAACCAAACTGTAAATTAAGGAGTTACTCTATGATTAAGCCACACTCCTGTGTCTATTTCTGAGACCTCCTTTCTCAGGGTCTATGGTATGCTCCACACACTAGCTGAGTGCCCTGTATATAATGGTAATATATGCCAGATACAAAGTCAGGATAAATTCCAAATGCAAAGTTCTAAAGACAATTAAAATACATATATCACATCCATACTGCTAAAAATAAGAACACATTTTTAGCCTCATGTCCTCAACGGGACAAATTGCCTCATTCTAGTATCCCACTTATTATTATTATTTACATATACAAAAATCAACAGGCAAACATCCATATATCATGAACATTAATCAACCCACATATAATAACATACAATAATGGCGAAAGTACTAAACATTTTATGCATATATGCTGAATACAACAGGGGTGAATCCAAAGGCAAAAATAATAACTTCAATCATATTGATTTTCTTGAAAATATTGGTCCCATAATAGCCATTTCTCATCCTCTTTTTTTCTTAATATCTCTAGAGCTTTCCAAAAAATATTTTTCTATTTGTCTATTGAGACTAATCATCCCTTTTATCTCACTCCAACATGGAAAGACACCTTTTTCCAGTTTACAGCGATAAACCATTTAATAGTTAACAGAATATTCATAAGAATACCTCTCACTTTGGTATCAATATTCTTGGGAAACATATGGAATAAAATTAGTTCAGGGGAAAGCTCCAGTTTTATTTTAACTATGGAGGCTAAATGGGAGATACATAGTTACATACAGCCTTATTAAATTGCAATTTGGCCATTTGAAAAGGGCTCTATATAAGCAAGGAGCATATTTTTTGACAGAAGATTTTAGTTAGTGAACTTCTATCCGAAAGCAAGATCTTCGCTAACTAAAAATTACTGTAAAAAAATATGCTATGTGCTTATATAGAGCCCTATTTAATTGACCAAATCACAATTTATTAAGGCTGATAGTAATTAACAGTCTTATTAAATTGCAATATGGCAAATTCTAAAGGGCTCTATATAAGCACAGAGTATATTTTTGTTACAGAAGTTTTTAGTTAGTGAAGACCTTGCTTTTGCATAGAAGTTCACTAACTAAAAAATTCTGTAAAAAAAATATGCTCTGTGCTTATATACAGCCCTTAAAAGTTCAACCTTTTCAATCTCCTCTGATCTGCAATATGAGAATTAGTTACTAATGAATTAGTTGTTAATTGTTAATTAATTATGAATCAACTATTTATTTATTTATTTTATTTAGGAAGGCAAACAGAAAAAAACCCAAGTGAAACTTAGCCAATCGTCTCAAAGGGGAAAAATAATAATTCCTTCCTGACCCCAGATACTGGCGATCGAATTTCTCCCTGGTTCAATACACTCTATCTAATTATCCAGGATAACCCTGAATTCCTTCTTTATGAGAAATAAATCCAGTCCCCTTTTAAAGTTATCTATCAAATCCGCTGTCACCACCTCCTCTGATAGAGAATTCCACAGATTAACCACCCTTACTGTGAAGAACCCTTTTCATTCTTTAAGGTGTAATCTTTTTACTTCTAACCTCAAGGGATGTCCTCTTGTCAGTTGAAATCCTGTTGGCACAAAAAGCTCCCATGAAAATTCTTTATACTGACACTGGATGTATTTATATAATGTAATCATATCGCCTCTTAAATGCCTTTTTTCTAGAGAAAATCTTAAAAGAGACGAAAAAGCTTAATTTGGTTAGTCTTTCTTCATAACTTAGCCCCTCCATTCCCCGTATTAGTTTTGTTGCCCTCCTCTGTACCTTCTCCAGCTCTAAAATGTCCTTTTTATAAAGTGGTGCCCAAAATTGTACTCCATATTCCAAATTAGAACGTACTAGGGATTTGTATAGTGGCAGAATTATATTTGCTTCCCTTGCTTCTATACCCTTCTTAATACATGCTAATATTTTATTTGCCTTTGCAGCTGCTGCTTGGCTTTGAGCACTGTTACCTAGGTGGTTCACCACAAATACTCCCAAATCCCTTTCAATATCTGATACCCCTATATTTGCTCCATTAAGATTATAAATTGCATGGCTAATTTTCCTTCCCAGATGCATAACTTTACATTTATTCATATTAAATCTCATCTACCATTTAGATAAACATTCCTCAATTTTATGTAAATCCCTTTGAAGGGAAAGCCCATCATTATCTGATTTAATTACCTTGCACAACTTTGTATCATCAGCGAAAATGGAAACACTACTTTCCAGTCCCACCTCTAAGTCATTAATAAATATGTTAAAAAGGAGAGGACCTAATACTGAACCCTGAGGAACCCCACTTACCACATTAGTCCAATCGGAGTATGTTCCATTTACAACAACCCTTTGCTTCCTGTCTTTTAGCCAGCTCTCAATCCAGGAGCAGATATTTACTGCAATTCCTGTATCCCTTAGTTTGCACAATAGTCTACCATGTGGCACTGTATCAAAAGCCTTTGCAAAATACAAAAAGACTACATCCACTGAGTTCACTTGATCCAGGTTCCTACTAACCTCCTCATAGAAACTAATTAGATTTGTTTGACATGACCTATACCTCATAAATCCATGATGACTCCTACTTATAATCATGTTCAAATAGACATATTCTTCTATATTATCCCTTATTACCCCTTCAAAAAGCTTTCCCACTACAGAAGTGAGGCTCATCGGTCTATAATTCCCCGGATTTGCTCTTGCTCCCTTTTTAAATATAGGTATCACATCTGCTTTTCTCCAGTCATCTGGTAGAGACCCTGTGTTGAGGGAATCTTGAAAAAATAAATATAATGGTTTGGCGATTACAGAACCCAGTTCCCTTAGTACCCTTGGATGTATTCCATCAGGACCCGAGGCTTTATTAACATTTATTTTTTCCAACCTCTTTTGGATTACTTCCTGCGTTAACCAATTATTCGGCAAAGGTAGTGTAGCCCCATTATGTTGCAGTGTCCCAACCAGTGGTACCTCCCTTGTGTATACGGAAGAAAATAACCTATTTAGCTCATGTGTCTTTTCCTGGTCACTAATTATCAAACGGCCTGTGTCACATTGTAATGTTCCTACTTCCTTCCTCGCCTTCTTCCCATTAATATACTTAAAAAAATATTTTAGGATTGGTCTTACTCTCTTTTGCAATTCATTTTTCATTTTCTATTCTAGCCAGTCTAATAGCGCTTTTGCAAGCCTTGTTGATTTCCTTGTACTCCCGTAAAGCAGTCTCTGTCCCCTCTTGTTTGTATAATTAAAATGCCTGTTTTTTACTTCTTATCTTGATCTTTAAACCATTGTTAAGCCACATTGGATGTGATTTACTCCTTTTACTTTTATTCCCACTTGGTATATGGTGATAAGTATATGTATTTACTAAGGATTTAAATGTTGTCCATTTATGTTTAGTATTTTTACCTGCCAGTTCTTTGTCCCAGTCAATTATTTGTATTGCTGCCCTTAGAGCGTTAAAATCTTTTTAAAATTAAGAGTTTTTGTTTGCCCCTTAAAATTTTGCTTTTTTAA
Source organism: Discoglossus pictus (assembly GCA_027410445.1). Classification (NCBI taxonomy): domain Eukaryota; kingdom Metazoa; phylum Chordata; class Amphibia; order Anura; family Alytidae; genus Discoglossus; species Discoglossus pictus. The sequence continues at coordinate 206,912,928 of CM050168.1, read as the reverse complement.
TTAAATCTCAAATGTTCACTGTTTCCCACAGGTTGCCCTATTTCAACATTTAATACTATATCGATTTTATTTAAGATAACTAAATCCTAGATAGCCTGATTTCTAGTAGGCTCTTGTATAACCTCGGCCAGATAATGATCCCTCAGTGTACTCAAGAACCTGCTCCCCTTAGCTGAACTGCTGGTCTCATTTATCCAGTTTATTTCAGGGTAATTAAAATCTCCCATTATTAGAACTTGCCCTTGCTTAGTTGCATTTCCAATCTGTAACAATAATTGTATTTCCTCACTTTCAGCTATATTTGGGGGTTTATAGCATACTCCTACTAATATTCTTTTGGAATTTGCTGCTCCGCTATTTAACTCTATCCACAAACATTCAACATCACCGCTAGTTCCACCATAAATATCTTCTCTGACTAGGTATAAATTCAGGCTTAACATACAAACAAATCCATCCTCCTCTTTTACCATTGCCCCTATTTTTCCTAAATAGGTTATAACCATCCAGATTAACAGTCCAATCATGAGATTCATCCAACCACGTTTCTGTAATGCCTATTAAATCCCATTTTTCATTAATTACTAATAATTCTAACTCTCCCATTTTTCCTGGCAAGCTTCTGGCATTAGCAAGCATACACCTTATGTTATGAGTTTGGTGGTGCCTGCCACTATACTTGAGTTACTTAGTAATACCTCCCTATTGACTATACTACCCCTCCTCCATCTCCTCCCCTATGAGTTGTTAATTCATCCCTTATACCCTCTACACTTTCTACCCCATTATTTCTAGCCCCCCCCCCCCCACCTATTAGTTTAAAAACTCCCCCAGCCGTTCTACCATCCTATCCGCTAGCACAAAAGCTCCCTCATCATTAAGGTGCAATCCATCCCTGCTGTAGAGATTGTACTGAAGTGAGAAGTCAGCCTGGTGCTCTAAAAACCCAAACCCCTCCTTAGTGCACCACATCTTTAGCCATGTATAAACATCCCTAGGCTCCTTCTGCCTCCCTGGGCTAGCACGTGGCACTGGTAGAATCTCAGAAAATACTACCTTGGAGGTACTTGCCTTCAGCTTATTAACTAGTTCTCTAAAATCATTCTTTAGGACACTCCATCTTCCACTAACTTTGTCATTGGTACCAAAGTGTACCAAGACCGCCGGTTCATTTCCAGCCCCTCCCAATAATTTATCTACCCGATCCACAACATGCCGAATCCGAGCACCCGGGAGACAGCAAACTGTTCGATTGCTGGGATCTGGGTGACAAATCACCCTGTCTACCTTCCTAATAATAGAGTCCCCTACTACCAAAACCTGTCTGTTGCTCTGCCTATTCTGCCCTCCCACTCCTCCAGTAGAACTGTTCTCCCGGCTGCTAGAGGGAACAGCTCTATCTGGCATTGTCATTCCTGAATGGACATCCCCACCAGTTTCACTCAATCTGGCAAATCTGGCAATGCTAGGCCCAGCTAAACTGTGCTCAGTGAGCACCAACTCCCTTTTGAGTGGAGCAATATCACTAAGTGCTGCAATTCTCCTCTCCAGTTCTCCAATTTGAGCTTCCAGAGAGACAACATGCTCACAGAAGTATGGACCATGGATCAGCTGTTCCAGTATTGCATACATATGACAGGATGTACACTGAGTAAGGTTGCCACTGGACAGACTCATAATTATTATTATTGTCTACAAAAATTCAGTGGGAAAAATAAACAAGAATAAAAAATAATATATTTGTATAAAGTTTTATAATAAAAAAAAAAATACATATATATATATATGTATATTTTTCTTCCCCCCTCTTTTCTTTGAAGTCCCTCCTTTTATTTGAACTCCTATACTTTTACTAGAATTGTACTTATACTAGAAATGTTCACAAGTTCACCCCTTCTGTTTATATTAACTTCTGCCTTCTCACCTGGGCACAATTGTAAAAAGTAAAAAAAAGTAAAATCCACTTGCAAACAGCTCACAAACCTTTATAGTAGTTTAACACAGTCAAACCACAAAAAGTATTGACCCCCCTTGGCATTTTACATGTTTTGTTGCCTCACAACCTGCAATTAACATGGATTGCTTGAGGATTTGCATCATTTCATTTACAGAACATACCCACAACTTTGAAGATGTTTTTTTATTTTATTGTGAAGCAAACAACAAATAGGACAAAATAACAGAAAAAGTAAATTTATATAACTATTCACCTCCCTAAAGTCAATACTTTGCAGAGCCACCTTTTGAAATCACAGCTCCAAGTCGCGTTGGATAAGTCTCTATGAGCTTGCCACATCTTACCATTGGGATTTTTGCCCATTTCTCCTTGCAAAACTGCTCCAGCTCCTTCAAGTTGGATGGCTTGTGCTTGTGAACAGCAATCTTTAAGTCTGACCACAGATTTCCAATTGGATTGAGGTCTGGGCTTTCACTATGCATTCCAACACGTGCATGTTTCCCCTTAAACCACTCAAGTGTTCCTTTAGCAGTGTGTTTGGGGTCATTGTCCCACTGGAAAATGAAGAGAGTGGTACAGGTTTTGCTCAAGAATATCCCTGTATTTAGCACCATCCATCTTTCCCTCAACTCTGACCAGTTTCCCAGTCCCGAATGCTGAAAAACATCCCCATAGCATGATGCTGCCACCTCTATGTTTAACTGTAGGGATGGTGTTCTTTGGTTGATGTGATGTGTTGGGTTTGCACCAGAAATAGCATTTTATTTGATGTCTGAAAAGTTCAATTTTAGTCTCATCAGACCAGAGCACCTTTCTCTATACATTTTGGGAGTCTCCCACATGCCTTTTCGCAAACTCAACTCGTGCCATTTTGTTTTTTGCTGAACGTAATGGCTTTCTTCTGGCCACTCTGCCATAAAGCCCAACTCTATGGAGCGTAGGGCTTATTGTCGTCCTATGTACAGATACTCCAGTCTCTGCTGTGGAACTCTGCATCTCCTCCAGGGTTACCTTAGGTCTCTGTTCTGCCTCTGATTAATGCTCTCCTTGCCAGGTCCGTGAGTTTTGGTGGGCGTCCGTCTCTTGGCAGGTTTGCTGTTGTGCCATGTTCTTTCCATTTGGTTATGATTGATTCGATGGTGCTCCTGGTGATCTTCAAAGATTTGGATATTTTTTTATAACCTAACCCTGACTTGTACTTCTCAACAACATTGTCCCTTACTTGTTTGGAGAGTTCCTTGTTCTTCATAGCAGTGTTTGGTTAATGGTGCCTCTTGCCTAGCTGTTGCAGCCTCTGGGGCCTTTCACAAAAGTTGTGTATATGTAATGACAGATCATGTGACACTTAGATTGCACACAGGTGGACATCATTTCACTAATTATGTGACTTCTGAAGGTAATTGGTTGGGCTTCATAACAAAGAGGGTGAATACATACGTACATGCCAATTTTCCGTTTTCTATTTCTAAAAAATAGTTTTATGTATATATTTTTCTAATTTAACTTCACCAATTTAGACTATTGTGTTCTGATCCCTCACATAAAATTCAGATTAACAAAACATTGAACTTAAGACTGTAATGTAACAAAATAGGTAAAAAGTCAAGGGGGTGAATACTTTTGCAAGGCACTGTAGCTCCCAGAAACTTTTAATCTTGCTACAAAACCACCACATATGGACATGTGTACCCAGTTCCTCACACCCTCTTGAACAATTGCTTGAAACTTTTTTGTGATGTCCATTTGCTCATACGTAGAGGGGTAATATACTACCTATTAATGATCTTGAAATTAATCTTTCTAAGACATATGCATTTTGTATTACTTTCGGTAATCTTAGAAGTTCTAAACCAGTCATCAAGCTCCTAGTGCATTTTTAGTTCTTTTTCTCATTCTAGCATTCCCAGAGATTTTTCATGTACCAGAAGTGATTCCAAAATCTTTCCACATTTTGATATAGACCATTTCATCCCCATATCCCTTTGTGTATATATCCTTTCAAAATGTGTTATTACCCTATTATTAATCAGGTCGTAGTCTGAAATTTTCAAAGTATTTTTTAAAGTGCTATAATTTAGCCATTTGTCTTTAGGAACACAGTTGTTCTTAACTAATTCTTCAAAGGATAAAATTGCTTAGTTTGAATATATGTCCTTAAGGATTTTCAAGTTCCATGAATCCCAAACAATCTTATTGTTAGGAAGCATTAGGTCATAGATCATCTGAATAGGGGCTACAGGAGACGGGAAGAGAGCGAGTTTCCATCTAGTATTACAATGATTCCAATAATTTAGGCTAGTTCTTATAATTATTGGTTATTCACCCAGTTTTTCTTATCTAATTCCATTAACCAAGGTAGATATTTAAACCATAAATGAGGAGCAAGGGCCTTTTTAAATCCGAAAAAACTTTGGGTCCAAATTGTTACTGCAAAGCTGCAAAAAATGATACATTTTTAATGCTTCGGAAAAGTCTTGAACAACCAAGTTATTTACCCGTGTTTTCTTTCTTTCATTAATAAAGAAATATATTCTATATATCTCACACTTCCTTCCTGACCCTGATATTCCTTATCCTTATTCTTCCCCAGGCCTCTCCCTCTTTTCATTCCCTTTAGATTATAAGTAGCGAGCTTGCAACCTTGTACGGTGCTTTGGAAAAAAACACTTTCTATAAAGATTTTAAGCTCAAAACCGGGCCCTTCACTTTCTGAAGTTTAATATTGTATTTTTTCTGTTTTTATCCCCTGTACAGCGCTACAGAATATGTTGGCGTGATACAAAAAAAGTTAATAATAATAATAATAATAATCAGAGTTTGGAATCTCCCCAGTAATTTCTTAGATATTGGTAAAGGGATACATCTTAAGATATATGTAATTTTAGGTAAAATACACATTTGAATGACAACTATTCTTCCTGACCATAAAAAGTTACATTTTCCCCATTTAGGCAATACGTTTTTATATGAATCCATAACTTATCTAAATTATTTTTTACCATATCTTTCAGAATAGAAGAAAATGTTATCCCCAAGTGTGTTATGCTATTCTGATCCCAATTGAAGGTAAATTCCTCTTTTAGTTTAATTTTCTCTTTGGTATCAATATTAAACCATAGGGCTTCTGTTTTTAAGGGGTTCAGTTATAGACTCTACTATATAATTCAATAGCCTTTTGTAAATGTTTAATAGATTTCAATGGGTTAACCAGTGTTACTACCAGGTCATCTGCAAATAATGTAATTTTATTTATAATATTTTCAACCTGTAAACCACAAATCTCTGTATCCTTTCTTAATTCAGCTAGGGGTTCGATAGCTAATGCAAAAATCAACAGAGACAGGGGGCAACCCTGTCTTGTTTCACTGGTAATCTGAAAGTTGTCTTAACTAAAACCATATCCCACAACATTATTATTATTATTATTATCGTTTATTTGTAACGCGCCAACATATTCCGTAGTGCTATACATAGGTTAAGTTCCAGGGAAGGACAAATTCAAAATGAACACATTGCAAAGAATTGAGGGCCCTGTCTTTGAGCTTGGAATCCGGTGTCCATAGCGCTTTCCCTAAAGCACCTTGCAGGATTGAAACTCGCAGACTTACAATCTAAAGGTTGAAGTTTGTATGTGGTACAGTAGGGAGAGAGTAGTGCTGAGCATGTTAGGGTGGAAGGTTATAGGCTTCTTTAAAGAGGTGTGTTTTTATTGAAGTTTTGAAGGATTTGAGGCCGGAGGATAGTCTGGTTAAGCGAGGCAAGGAGTTCCAGAGAATAGGTACAGCACGAGAAAAGTCCTGGAGGCGGGAGTGAGAGGAGGTGACAAGAGTGGTAGAAAGACGAAGGTCGTTAGCAGAACGAAGAGGGCGTGAGGGGGAGTATTTGGAGATTAGAGCAGCGATATAAGGGGGTGCGCTGTTGTGGAGGGCTTTATAAGTTAGGGTCAAGATTCCATATTTTATTCTGGAGGCTAAGGGAAGTCAGTGGAGTGATTGACAAAGAGGAGCTGCCGACACTGAAAGTTGTGTATGGAAGATGAGTCTGGCGGAGGCATTAATTATGGATTGAAGTAGGGAAAGGCGGGTGGGCAGGCCAACAAGGTCTGAAATATTAGAATAAAGTGCCTTAATAGCGTGAGAGCCAAACCTGGCGAATCCGTACTCGTTGAGTGCCACCTCTATAAAGTCCCAGTTAAGGTGGTCAAACGCTTTTTTGGCTTCAAGGGATAAAGCAACTATGGGTATTTTATCCCCTCTAGCAAATGCAAACAGATCAATAAGCTTACGTATGTTATCAGGCCCTTGCCTGTTTCCCTTTGCCTAAATCTTTATATCAGAATTGAATGCAGATATTGGCCGTTATTTTGCGTAAATGGTTGGATCTATGTCTTCTTTAGGGATGGTTACTATATCCCACTTATTATTGAACTAGCAATTGTTCAATGGACTAATGTCCTATTCTTTTTGCAACTAAAGCTATAGGCTGCATAAATAATTGGATCTAAAGGTTTTAGGAGAAAACAGTTTCACCCTTGCATGGGCTTTGTCAAAGGCTAATAGTATTAAAGAAAAAAAAAGGTTTACTTATTTTGCTGTCGGACTGGCGTTGACCCCAAGTACTTGTGGCTATTCTCGTAGGTATGATTTCTCTAACTAGTATGTGTGTCTGATACGGTGCAGGCCAAGGAGATGAGATTATTTGCGCTTCAAAGACTACGGTATAGTAGTATGGGTGGCTTGCAACAAAGATTTGGGGTGAGTTTGAGGAAGGAGTTGTGAGGAACAGGGATCTACCATTCCATTGCAATATTTGGACCACATGTAAAGGTCGGCTAATGATTGCCTGTTAAGGACAAATGGATGACGGGCTTTGGAGTGCTTGAAAAGTTCTGTGAAGAGATTGCTGGTTAACGGCCTCCCTTGAAGCAAGATGAAGGAGGCGTCATTGAGATGTCCTTAAGGGTGATTCTTTTGGACCGATAGCATGTGGAAATGAGAGTTTTTATTCTTTCTAATCTGTTATCTGGCAAACTAGCTATCATGTGAGATGAATCCAAATTGTTCATGTCACAGTTTAACGTGAATGAGGATCCATCGTAAATTCTGGGCAAAAATCTTTGGGCTACTCTTAGAGCCAAAGGTTAGTCTAGCTGCAAAATAGTAGGAGTGATGCCACTTGACACCATGGATGTGCCACAGTGCAGGATGTAAGGGCAACTTTTTGAATACATCTTTGAGATCGGATTTGGTAAGCCAAATTTCGGGTCCCAATTTGAGGATGTGAGCTACGGCATGGTTTATTTTTGCATATTGTAGGGGAAATTCGCCAGAGGGAATGAGGGAATTGATACTGGGTTTGGTGCAGGAGCGAGGTGCGAAAAAGGTAGATGACTAACCTTTTCTTGTTAGAATACTTACAGGTCACTATCCCGATGGGGTTGATCCTCCATATGCGAAATGGCAGGGTAGTGAAAGAGCCCAACATGTAGTGGTTCTGGAGTTTGGAGGCAAGGAGCCGGTCCACTGCCTCAGATTCCTTTGCAGCGGATGCCAAGTTAGGGTTAGCAAATGAAACCTGAGATAATGCAACAACCCCGGTGTGGAAACCATACTGAAAACCTGTGAGGAGAAAAGTGGTGAAGTTGGGAGAAGGTTAGTTACGTAAATAAGTGGATAGCAGAGGTAAGTTAATGGTGGCTATTCATGCTAGGTGCATTGCTTGGGGGCAGGCCATTTTTGCATGTGCTTGGTGGCACAAAGTGCAGATATGGAGCAGCCTGCAACCACTGTATGTACACCCCTTGGTGTCAAAATGCTTGCGTATTGGGGTGGCTCCCAAGAAATGCACCTGGCGTCCATATTGGTCCTTTTGACTGCGGGGAGGAGGAGGTAGAGCAAGGAGGGACGGAGGTGCAGGACCGGAGGTGCTGGGTAGTGGCATATTAGAGCAGACATTGGAGGAGTGCAGGGGTGACTGACATTGGACGCTAAGAGGGGCCTTGATTCCTGCAAAATGCCTACAGAACAAATGGCCACCATATTTGTGGGCGAGATCTATGATCAAGGAGAGGCATTCATCCAATTCTTGACCTCTAGTGGGGAACTCTGCACATAGAATGTCCCTGTATATGCTGAATGAAAGCATTAACTCGGTGACGGAGAGTTTTCTATTTAGTCTGGGGTCTTTGGCCCTAATGGTGACTGATAATTCACCCTGCGAAAGCGTTTTGTTTTCGATGTCTTCATTGGATGGTATAAATATCAACAGATACACAGAATGACAACCAGAAGAATTGTGCTCAGGTGCTGCCGAGGTAGCTCTGTCAAACAGAGAGAGGGGGAAAACAGCAGCAGTAGTTCATAGAAAGAATAGACTACCAGCTGAAGTAGTAATGAAGTGTGGAATGTGCTCTAGAGAGAGACTCTTATATGAAAATATATAGCACCTTCTGTCCTTTTCTGTTATAGTTTTGCCACCACGACTGGCCCGTGACTTGCGGGCTTGGGGTGAACGGTTGGCCTGCAGCTGCATCTCTGGCTGGATCTGGCTGCGGCTCTGGTGCACAATGTTGTACTGTTAAGTTTAGGGTTTGGGTTTAGAGTTAGGGTTTAGAGGTTAGGGTTACCTTTGCTCTACTACTCTAAATTTTACTGTGCAAGTTCTCAGCTGCGGTCTTGTGTTGCTGCTGCGGGCTTGGGGTGGAACTCGCTGCTGCAGGCTTGGGGCTGTGGGCTTGGAGTGGTGTAACTATAAATGGATAGATTCACACCTTCTAACGAGGATATGTGCCAGACTACAAATCCCATGCAGCTTTGCAGCATAGACAGGAGCCCCATAATTTGATACAAATGTTGCAGCTGCCTGTGCCTATGCTAATTTAGCCAGAGTTTGGAGGTGGTATTTACTCTAAAATTCAACTGGCAGAAAATAGAAGACATTTTGCTAATGCCAAGGTAAGTTTTTAAATGCTTATTATGGCATTTTTTCATGCAAAACATGTTTTCATACACTACTGATTCTCCTGTATCAGATGCATTCATAATCCATGAAATTTAGATATGCCTTTAATTACCAAGGAACAATAATACAGTTCATGCATCAGCAGGTGAACTATGAACAAGTTGATGCAATATCGTATATTGCACAAAATTCAAGAGAAAAGAAATGGATGTAAATTTATCATGTCAATCAATAGGAAGAGTTTAGGCACCTTTGCAAACATACACATATAATATACTGTAAATACCTGACTTTTGCATCCCTTTTACAACCACAAGAGGTCAGTGTAGACCATCAGGTACATACTGAATGTATGTTTTAACAACCACTAGAGGTCAGTGTCATCCTTGATGAATTTCAAGAAAGTGGTGTTTTAATGTTAATATTCAGTGCATTAATAAATCAAATCATATATATAAAACATTTCAAGAAAATCTGAATTGTTGAAAACTCTGTTTACAAAGCATTCCATCTTGTCTTGATTCATCACTACCCTAAGCCAGAGGGATGTGCTTATCTTAACGTAAAAGTGGTGGGAACAGTGCAGGAGAAGGGAAGAGGGGGTGGTAGATGGATTTGGTAAATAATTGGAATTTGACATCTACCTCCTTCTCTACTTTTTTCTCCTGGACAGGCCCAATAGAAGGTAGCTAGTATAAATAAATGCAAGCCCTGCTTTCCACAAATGTAATCACTCCTCTCATGCACACAACCTGCACTAAAGTATTGTGGATGTCTCCAGGGTCCAGCAGACACCAATTTTTATTTTGTTCTACTTAAAAACTAGCTTGTGATTTTCTCCGGTCTACTTCTGCATTTTGCCAGAGTGAAAGCCTTTAATCAGATTTTTGAGTAAATGTAAACAGTAAATGTTACTCTCAGTATTTTTATGTCTTTGACAAACAATAATCTGAAACCTGACCTCCCCTTTGTCCAGTTACGAGATGGATCTGCTTCCTGGCACCAAGTTTCCAAAAGGACATACATGTCTCTTGTTCATTCTGGAGACAGACCATGAAATAATATATGGAGGATAAAAGAAGTAGAGGCTAAATCCAATTAGAGACACATGCTGGGCACATTGGCTATTACAGACATAGGCTGGGCACATTAGCACTTACAGACACGGGCGGGGTACATTGGCTAATACAGACTCAGGCTGGGCACATTGGCTATTACAGGCTGTGTAAATTGGTACTTACCGGCACAGGCTGGGCACTTTAGCTGATACATGCATAGGTTGGACACATTTCTCCCTCTCTATCCACCCTTGTCCTCTTCTCCCCTGTCTCTCACCTCTACCAACAGCTCCTCCTCCTTGTCGCTTTTCCTCTCTCAGGTCAAAGGACTCAGAGGAGAGAGCAGATGGCTTGGGGGAAGGGGAGACCAGGGGGGCAGGAGGCCAACTGGGGGCACCCCCAATGAACTGCCACCTGGGGTGCATCCCCCTTCCACCCCCCACTACACATTCTCCTTCATTAGTGACCTATTTGACTGTCTCCAAGGACCTAATATGTTCACCAAACTCTACCAAAGGGGAGTGTATAACTTCATCATGATATGAGAAGTTAATAAGTGGAAAACTGCATTCTACTCCAGTCTGAGATTAAGAACACTGTGTGATGACCTTTGTGCCTATGCAATGCCCCAACATTTTTTATAATATTTTTTACCGCACTGACATCCTTATCTATTTGATGAATAGACTAGCTGCCTTCAGTAATCTTACAGAGGTTACAGGATTACCCCCCCCCCCCCCCACCCCATGCCAAGGCTTGCATATGCCTGTTAAATCACACCTGTACTTCTTTGAATACATTGTTACTGTGACCTGAAAATATTATGTCTTATTTTGCTCCTGGTAGCTGTGATACTGAACCTATTTCCACCCTGCAAGTAACTTGTCCTGGTCACTACCACAGGAAGGTTACTGTGTCTCCTGGAAGTGCTGATTCCTGATGGAGAGACCCTGACGGATACAGAAGCCAGATCTCAGGGTGCTGGTGCAGAGATTTCCAAGAACCCAACGGTCCTTGTGGGTAGTTAACCTGTAGTCTATAGAAGGTGGCCGTGGCTTGTATAGCCCCTACCCCCTGATCATCACACCTGGGATGAGCACAAGTTCATCCTGATGATATATTAGGCAAAACTCTTATGTAGATAGAATCACATTATGGCAGATGTGTTCTATGTAAAACGTGTTTCAAAATATGCAGGTTGTACAATTTCTTTAAATTAAGCTGGTTTGATAAATTGAATGCTTTATTTATTTATTTTACACTTCTAAAATGTTTGTCAAGATTATTACTCAATATGCAAAGATTTACAAAGTCAGACGGATAAATGGGCTAATACCATGACTCATAACACAACTTACACTATTTGTTAGGAGAATATATTTGATGTGGGCGCTGTTCATACTCAAGGCTGGCAAAATATTACTGAGAAGTGTCAAGGTCCCAGAAAAAAAAATAATTACCAAGGAACAGAGTGTTGCAAGTCACAGACTAGTGGAAATGTCTGCTCATATTGTATCACAAAATCTGAAAATATGATACACCTTTTCTAATGTCCATACTCACTGTATCATATAAGTGGGTAATCATTATCTGTTCCAAACATTTGCAGGTCTTATTCAAAGCAGATCATTATAAATAATTATCTGCCTATACCTAAACGATTGTACAGCTATGCACACAATCATACGTAGGCACATAATGGCAGCAACTTAAACATACATAGTCACTCCCATAGGAGCACATTTTTCCCTTTAGGAAATCGTGCATAGCTAATCAAGGTTGCACATCTTAGCCACTTTAATGCCAACGTACCACAATTTTTCTCCTTCTGAATCACTGCCTTGTCATGGTGAAGGGGCTTGTGTACCTCAATGAAGCTGTAGGGTCACCCAAGATGGGCAGGTCATAACAGAGAGGTCAGACAAGTCAAAGGCCACTGAAGAAGGAACTGGCAATACATTCAAATATCTTTATCAGGATAACCTTATGGATAAGCACAATCAGAGACATAATGATAGATGCGTTTGGCATGTTGCGGTCCATAAGATCACAGGGAGTCGCACACGACTGAACAACCACCACCACAATTATTAAGGTTACAATGCACATCAATGAGAACACAAATGTTGCCAATGCTGGTTTAGCAGAAGAGACAAAAGGGACCCCTATTACTGTGCACACCTATGCTTAATCTAATATAATCTCAGAGAGAATGAAAATTTAAATTTAGCTTTTAATGTATATTTGTAAAACTATAAAAATTCTCACAGGCAAGATATCTTATTCATTGATCGCATGGGTATAATAAATCCGGAATCTATATAAAGTGCCAGTGTTAAAATTGTTAGATTTGATTGACAATATAATATATCACTATGAGTGTTACTTATAAAGTGCTTAAAATAGAAAAGTGCTTTTGATAGAGAAAAGTGCTACTGCTAATAATATTAAATTATGACATTAGAACCAATAACAAATAGATTCTAATCCAGTGAGGTATAATACAGTGATATTGCGATAGGAAAACTTGAATAATATCACATTCTTATGCAATTTGCATTCTTATGAAAATCATTGTCTGTTATTTGGTATTTGGTGATAAAGTAATTCCCATCTAGTCCGGAATACACTGTGAATACTATCTTCCAATACCCTAAGGCTCAAAGTCTTAGCAATAGTAGTTATTTGAGACTGAATTTTGCTCCATAATAGTATTATTTTAGTCTGTTAGACTTTAAAAATCGGAGCTTAGTTGTAGCGTGCCACGCGGTTTAGACGCCTCGTGATGACATCATAAACCAGCACGTACGCTCCTGCGTCTGACCCAACGCACGTTTCTGGATTTTTTCAAAGGTCAACGCCATGTTACTAAGGTTTTCCTTTATACCTTTCTATTGTCATGGAAACGGTGAATGATTAAAATAACCCATATATTTACAAAAAAAACTTTAAATGATAAAAATTAGATCTCTCAATTAATTTATTACATTTTACAAACTTCATTTTAAAGGCAAAAAAAAAAAAAAGGCAGCTTTTATATGGTATAATTTAGCCTCTTACCATTGAGTATATTTATTAAGTATTGTATATTCATTCAATTATATCTATAGTCATGATACTTAGTTTATCCTTGACTACAAATTTTTATAAAGTTACTTGATGATATTACAGCCAAATTACACAGCTGAAATGGATTTAATCTAATAGTAATGTCTACATTATGCTATCAAAAAGCACATACACCATACAGTATTTCTTTTGCTTTGAGATGGTATATACTACTTAGTATTAGTATTGCAATATATTAATTAAGGCCTCCAACCTTCTAATATTACTAAAAAATAAATAACAAAAAAATAAATAAATACATGTGTTCATCAAATATTTAACTTTAATAGATTACTGCCTATCGTCTATTTACCATCTATTTTGCCAATATTGACCCATAAGTAATACATAGAAATGCCATTGTTTATGGTATATATTATGATTCATACTTATCATGATATAGAGACCAATATTTTATTCTGATTATTATCAATTACTGACCATGATTTCAAAATTGAAAATTTCTTATTAGAGAAGGCAGTCATTTATCTATTTGAATCTTATCTACAAAAATGAACACATATAAGAACTTATTTTCTGAAATTATCCCGTTCGAAGTATTTAAATATATTTAAATGAATGGGGTGAAAGTTAAGGCTTCATTCAGGCCTAAAGGTACTTAATAGATAAATCCATTTTGTCTCTTTTTTCAATAGTTCTTTGTCTAAATTACCTCTTCTAATGTTTTTTCCACGGGATCAATTGCCGTAAAGGACAATGTTTTCACATCTCCATTATGTTTATTGTTGACATGTATTGCCACTGGAGTATCAAGACCATTCCTAATACTATAAACATGCTCCAATACTCTTCTTCTGAATTCCCTGTAGGTTTTACCTACATACCTCATGCCACATTGACAAGATATTAAATATACAACTCTTTCTGTTTTACAAGTGATTAAATATTTCACTTTATAAATCTGTTTTTTATCGCAAGAGGTAAAAATCTTAGCCGATTTAATGTATTGGCAAGCTTTACATGTTTGACATTTATAGCATCCATTTAATGGTTGTAACCAAGTTGTATTTTTTGGTATCTCCAGATGACTTTTCAGACAACATATATTTTAAGCTGCTGGATCTTTTACTTGTTATTTGTGCTTTATCCTTTAAATATGGTCTCATGTCTTTATCATCTCGTAATATCTGCCAATGTTTATTGAAGATTTTCTTGACTTCAAACCATTTTTTATTGGATCTTCCTATACATCTGACATAATTGTCTTCTTCAAGTATTTTTTCCATAAGAAGATTCTCTCTATTAACATCTCTAGCTTTATGATAGGCCTTTTTCAGTACTGTTTTTTTCATAGCCACGTTGTTGAAAGCGAGATTGTAATTCTTTAGCCTCTTGTTCAAAATCTTGTTTTTCAGAACAATTTCTCTTAATCCTCACGTATTGTCCTACTGGAATTCCAGATAATGAACTTTTTGGATGTCTGCTTTCTGCATATAGCAGATTATTTGTAGCAGTGGGTTTCCTGTACGTGTTGGTTTTTAAAGTGCCATCACATTGTTTACTTATCTTTAAGTCCAAGAAAGTAATTGTTTTCTCATTAATTTCTGAAGTTAAATATAGACCCTTGTCATTATTATTAAGAGTTGTTATACATTTCTGCAGATGTCCTTTAGTGCCATTCCAAAGTATCATAATATCATCTATATAGCGAATCCATAGATCCACATGTTTAGTGTAGATATCCATGTCTTCGCTATAAACCATCTGTTCCTCCCACCACCCTAGGTATAAATTGGCGTAAGTTGGGGCACAAGCTGTTCCCATCGCTGTACCTTGAATTTGGTGATAGAAAGATTGTAGAAACACAAAATAATTGTGTGTAAGCACGAATTCCAGTAATTTCATCATGAAGTGGTTATGTTTACTATAGACATTACCTTTTTTTTGTAAAACATACTTTACTGCATGTAGGCCTCTATGGTGCTGTATATTGGTATAGTGGGATTCTACATCAAGAGATACTAAAAAGTAATGTTCATTTGTAGTCAAACCATTTCGTTTCTTGAGAACATCTTTTGTATCTTTAACATAAGATGTAAGAGTAACCACATGTTCTCTAAGAATGGAATCTATGTATTTACTTGAGTTTTCAGTAAGGCAACCTATGCCTGACACTATTGGTCTACCTGGAGGTTTGGTAGGATTTTTATGGATCTTTGGAATGCACCCTAATAGTTCATATGACTTGTCCCAACCTGAGCCACCTCTTGTTTTATATTGACAATGCTGGTTTAAAATAAATAAAAACTTAAAATAACCAGTGGATATCAAGATCATTTTAAAACCATTTATTTTAGAATATCATTTAGTTACAATGCTAAATGTATACAGTTAAAACAAACCTATTGTGAACAATATACAGTATGTTATTTGAGTGATAGCAAATACAGTCATTACATTTTAGTGTTCAGAACCCATACAAGAAATGGTCTAGTTAATATATCCATAAAACAACTATGGATACAATACATTATATAATTCTATCTTGCAATTATAGTTCTAACACATGCAAGTCTCTCTTTTATGCAAAATTATTACCCACTGGATCTTGGTTTTGTTGCTTAAAGGAATGGGAGGATGAAAAACACAATGTGACTTTACACGGGTGAAACAATTTAGCTGATCAACAGTTCAATCATAGAAGGTTTTGTGGTTCCTGACGTGTTGATACTGTAGCACATGTATGAGAAAAGCATTGGCCCTTTGAACCAAATCCTTGTAAGAATGACAGGCTGTTCCCGTATTAAAAATAAAAATGCCCCTTTGGTCAGCCAAATACACGGTTATAATGTATTGTGGCCATTTTCGGAGTACTCTTGTTACTGTATGTACTCTTTTAGATACATGGCTTTCAAAATTTATACTATAAAATTCAGTCAAACAATCTTTCTTAACAAAATAATATGGAAGGTTCCTCGATTTTTTTCTCGGTATACAATATACATGTGTATCCATTTACTTTTATGTTGAAGATTTTTTTTACTCTGTTTTTTTCTGCCTAAAATTAAACAAATAGTCCCTGTATGGTTTTGCCCACTGCAGAAAAAGTAGACAAAGACTATGTAGGGCTGGATATGCAGTGTTGTGTTCCAGCCTAGTCTTTTAGCATATTGCAGAATGTTGCTGTGAGATGGTCACTGATTGGTCAGTATGAAACACAGCAAGAGTCTATTTTCATGAGCTGCAGAGGGCAGACCCAAGCAGGGACATTTGTTTGATTTTAGACAGTAAAAAGTACATAAAGTAAATAGATACTCATGTATATTACATACCTAGTAAAACAAGGAACCCTTTATATCCCTTTATTTTTTCTATTTTATATAAATTTCAAATTACATTTTGCAAAGAGCCTCCCAATAATGCTTAGAAAAACCTTGGATGTTGCAGTATTGAGGCTGAAAAACATTGATCTACACAGAAAACTCATATTGTCAAAAGCCCATTATACAGTACTTGTACATTATTCAGTTTAAAACTGTTAAACACTTTGCAATCCACAAATAAAGCCACTAAAAACCATGTCCACATTCAACAGAAAATAAAGAACGAAAATGGTTCAATGTCAGCAGTTAATAGCTCGAAAGACTTTCACAATGGGGCTTTGACTGAAAAAAAAATTCTTTTTGATAAAAAGCCAAAATGTTTTTTTATATATACAAAATTCAAATTTTGCTATCAGCTGAATGTGGCCATGTAGAGTTGTTTGCTGTGATTATTACCATTTCACTATTCATAACAATAATCAAGGTACTCGTGAACCTCCCTTAACTTATCTATTTGTATTTGGGAAATATTACTTAATCATCTTATACAGAGTTCTCAAGCAATTGTTTTAATGTCTAACTAGAAATCATAAATCACATTGCAAACAGATACTCTTACCTTGATTATTGACTTGTCATTAACATACATTGGAATACTTTGGAACATTTCACTCATTAGAAAATGTAAATGCTTGAAAAAATATTTATAAAAATAAGTATTTTCTATTTTTAATTAGCTTAAATTAACCCTTTAAACATACTGCTAACTTTAGATCACATTTTAAGAAATCCCTAGTTTAGCTTATTTCAATAGCAACACTACCCCCAACTGTCCCTATAAGACCCCCAGATTAGTACAATTATATAAATGAACTTGTTAGACTGATGCATAAAATCAAGTTCAAGTTTTATTAATGGTTGTAGCAGATAAATGATTAGGGAATTAGACATTCAAAAAGATGCACCAGATTTTCACTTGTTAAAATATATAAATGGATTTATTTTCATCTGTTTTGTCTGAATACCTAAACATCTCCCACGTGAATATGTGAAGTGCACCCCAGCATTATAAGAAATATTACTCATCTGGCCTCTCCAGTTTGCCCTCTTGTGTTCGATTCCATTCATCTGATTTATAGGAAAAGCATACATTCCCAGTATCTCAGTATGGTGAACATGGGCCATAACATCTAAACATGTTGCAAAGATCCCACAATAAGAGGATGTATAGAACATCATTAGCATTGTCTGCACACAATAAGGAAATAATTACAGTAGAGTCTCGATTATCCAACATTGTACTGTATTCTACAGGAGGTCCTACTGCAGTTGTCCCACTGAGATATAATTACAGTACCAACAGACACCCTTTTTTGCCAATAATAAAGTCTAAAAAACTATTATTGTTCTCTGCAATGCACAATTTGTTAAACGCTCCTACTGCCCATTTCCTCTTTATCCAACATATCGGTTACAAAACAGCTGTTGGACTATTTAGGTTGGATAATCAAGACTCTTCTGCACTTCTGTTGTCATGATACAAAGTATACCATCAATTACTGATTTTGTAATTTAAGCGGATGACAGATAGCAACCTAAATCCTGAACATGCCTCCACTACTTTATGACTAGTTCAAAAGAGTAAGATTGTTGTGCAAGTGTCAAGGACAAAGTAACATACACTGTAATACAAAACGTACTGGCGAAACCCACGCTTGGACTTACAAAGAACTTACATTAACCATATTAATCCCAAAAGAATGTATAGAAATCAATCATTTGCAAGTTGTGATGGGTTTCAATAGACCCAGAGAAACCTATAGTCTAAACAAGTCTTCCATATTTGGGATCAAGAATCAAAAATATACAAGGGTTCCAGGTAACTGCCAAGTAATGGAAAAATGCTAGCAATTGTCATCACATTTTTTTCTAATATACTTTTTAAATTTTTTAATATACTTTTATTCGGATACTATCGTGATAAAGAAAGCTAATTTATGGGTATCCATTTCATAGTCTTCTTCTGAAGTTATGTGCCTTATCGGTTTTAAATCATTGGTGCAGGCTTCCATGCTGCTAGATAGATATGAACATACTACGCTTATGAAGTTGAGGGAAATAAGAAATAATTAACTAATTTTATAGAAGATTTACTACTTGGGTAAATTATTTGATAACAAGACTCCAACATTCTTGTTACACTGCAGTTCCACCAAAGACATGAATATATGTAAAACACTTTTTAAATCCCGCCACATTAATCCAAGCCGTATTATATTGTCACAACTGTATCATATTAAGACTAGTACAAAATATGAATTGTCAGCTCTATCCACGTAAAGTACCCATTGATGGATAAACATGTCACTGTCATTAGTTAATTTGGTGCTTAATGCCATCAGCCAGGCCCTCTTACTAATTGCCGACCAAACAACATGTCAAGATGCTAAAAGGAGTTCATTTAATATGGGGGAGAGAAACATTACACACATCAATATGACTCTTGTATATACACAGATTTTCAGCTAACCATTAAAAATAGATATTTTAATAAAGTCCAAAAATATAACTATTTAATATTTCATTAATTTGCATATAAAACCTTTATCCTAAAACATTACAATAGTTTCTAAAACCATATTCCAAGCTTCTACTGAAATTGTGATTCATTTATTTCTCCCCTCGCAGAGACACAAAAGAATTAGGGAAACATAATTAATAAATTAGAAGTGTCACGGTTTATTAAGAGAAAGTAAGATAAATATATATATAATTGGGGAACTCTCCCCATGGGACTCAGGATTTCACATTGTTACATAGCTATAACCGGATTATAGTGTAAACTATGCACAAGGCCTTTTCTTATTTGTTATTAATTACTCATAAATTACTCTCTGCAGGTAGTGCTGTGCACTGCAATCTTACTAATGATCCCCTGCCACAGTGTTTAATGGCAGCAGAACTATAAGTCCTAGAACCCAATAGTCACAAGTTGATCAATATTACTTCCGCCATCTTTAAAGGCTTACATAGGGTGTGCAGACATAGAATGCAGAGACCCTATACAATACAACAATGGCCTTATAGAACTGGGGTTGAGCTATATTGAACTTAACTATTGAGACTTGCTGTTTGTATAACTAGAAATATATAAAATAACATTATTAATGTTAATGTTTAATAATAGCATAACATATACTTTTATGTTGCTTTAATGTTAAAATATAAATTGCTCTTATATGAATGTATAAGTTAAAGAAATTCAATTTTTTATTTTATTCCTCTAAACATGTAGGATATCAAGGAGTCTGTTGCAAAGAACAGATAAGGAAAGTAAACCAGTTTTTAAAGTTTTTTTTCATTTAAATAGGGAATTCTGCACAGAGAGTTTTATCACTTACAAATTCTAACCACTAGGGATTGTAAAATGATTTGGAAAAAAATGGAGTAATTCATAATTTCTTTCCTATCCAATGAGCAAAAACAGCCAAATCTAAAACACGTCTTATTTAGTTCCTTGGAAGGCTCAGTGAGCATCTTAAATTCCCAGATTGTGGTCTTGACCATTTGGGATTAGACATTTTTTTTTACAGTGATGAAACTAATTCTAAAAGGCCAAAAAAATAAATAAATAAAATAAAATTAGAGGGTGAAGGGGGACTCCTTGCTCACTGTACCTTAGGGAGTTCAGCTACATCTCACCGACGAGGCCCAATGACGGCTAAAACGTATGCGGTTTCTCCTGTCCAGGGTAGAATTGCCTGGTATTTCGGTGCTCGGTCACTCTATTGAGTGAGACCAGGCTGATATACTACAAGATATCTCTTCCTAAGAAGGGCACAGTGGATTATCATGGCCATAAAACGAACCTATTAAGGTTAGTTTGTTTTCTGAGCACCTCTAATTTGTTTGTCTTTTTGTTGCTTCTAAATGGTGTTAATATGATGCTGTAATCAGATGGTTTGATTATCTTATTAGGACAAGGATTTACATGTTATAATGATAAGGTAATAATAGTATCAGTCCTATTGATTGCTTATTTATGACAATTAAAGTGGATCTGTCATGGAATTATAATAATTATTTTTTTTTTTATAAAAAAAAAGAAAAAAAGAAAAAGATGCAACTTTTTAGGGTATTGTTATTTCAAACGTATTTTCTACGCTTAATTAAACAACATGTTATATCAAACATGACAGGTCTACTTTTACATTCTCTTAGAAAGATTTACCTTGTTCATGTAAATGAGCCATCTGACTGCTCAGTCTCTTGAAGCCAACATCTAAAATATTGTATTATAATAATTATAATAGCATGATTATGGAATACGTACACTTGCCTAGTAGGATATATTCAGTAGTGAGTTGTAATGATGGACAGAAGCCTATTGTATTGGAGATTAACGCTCTAGGGAGGAAATACAGATTGATGCCTCAAACCTCACTTTGTTATTCAGCTATTTCCACTCACATTCTTTAAAAAAAAATAACATGGTTTCCCTATGATTCATTCACATGAAATATTAATCTATATAAAAAACAACTAAGTTCTCTTGCTTAGTTTTTGGATTCTAGTTTACATTGCATAAGCGGTTGATTTGCCTGAATTAAAATACATTTCCATGCTTAAAGAGTTTCTCTGGATTATATGATCAGCAATTACAAAGACCAGAAGAAATTACCTTGTGACTATTGTTTTACATGCAAGATCATAATCCTTCACAGAAAATCATAATAAGCAGTTTCCCAGTAAAAAAAAAAATGCTGGTTAATTTCATGTACAAGAAAAGAATCAGATGGCTATGGTAACAAACCTTATCATTGATTTGATTAATCTATACGTAATCTGGAATTGGATGCCTCCACCTTTCAGTAAAGGTGAGAGTGCATTAGGTTCACAGTTTTCAAAATACATGGTTCTGTTTGATTGTGAAGTTACTGGAGGGTCAGTTAGAAGATGAAGCTACTGGAAGCTGACCACGGTCACTTTATGCGGATTGTAGTCAGAATGAGAAGTTTTGTGCACTTCAAATGTAGAAAAACGTCTTCATAGGTGGAACGTTAATTGACCGTCCATATACGTACAGTGCTGTTGAGTTTTGCTGTAGAGGTGCGGTTATACTGGAAATATACAGTACTACGTAACTGTATGAACAGCTGTACATTGTGCTCAGATTGACTCCGACATTAAAAGCAGTTCCATCACCATAATATAAAATCCATGGCTGAATTCCCAAATAGTAAATGGCAGCAACAATTTAAAATGATAGGTCCTAGTGTAGTGATCAACTGGTAAAGTTCTTGACTCTCATCAGGATGCCATGTCGGATAAGATACCAATTAGATTGTCAAATCCATACAGATAGCCATCTTCTCTGTTCCCTTCTTGCCAGGGGATGCGGTGATCCAGTGTTTGGCCCTCAGGAAGAAGTGTTGTTTTTCCAAAATCAATCAGCCAAACATTAGCTTTGCCATTCTTGTCATGGACGAAGAGCAACGAGCTTCCAATGACCTAATAAAAAAATCAATAAAAATCAGTAATTATTATTGCACATATCTATCACTTTGAGCAAATACTGTTCAACAAATGCTCAAAAACCCCACCCCCCCCTAATGTTTTCAATTTAACCGTAACCATAGACAAAAGGTGAACTGCATATATATTTTTTAATAGACAAGTAAGTTTATTAAAAGTATACTTTTAACATGATCTAAACAGCACCCATATCACTGCACCAACAGGCTACACATCTATAGAGTTTACTGGATTAAAACAGTTTGTCCTTTGTTTTTTTCACTTTGTACCTTTTTTTTCCTGTATCATAAAATAATAAAAAAAAAATGGGTGTTACCAGTTATCTTTACTTTAGCTTTAGGCTCTAATTGTTGTGTTTTTATCTTGGATTTCCTCAGTTTTAATATTGCATCTGCTTATAAAACTTGAGCAGCTAGTTATCATCATTGCTTAAATTATGTGTGTATATGTATGTGTAGATATATATATATATATATAAACCTGGATTTAAGCAAAATTTAAAGGGGAAACTTAACTTAGAAACATCTATGTTTATCTACCCTAATAGAACACCATACCTGCTCAATAACAATGCTAGGCGCATTTACTTTGTTTGTTACTATTTTTATTGAGCTTTTTATATATTCAATTTTATAAATCACTAGTGAATTGCCTGTCAAAAAAATGACGTACATGAAATTGTAAGCCAGGGAATGCTGTTTGAGACATAATGTAAAGCATTTTTTACCGTGAGGACCTTCGGCGCACATTGAAGGGCTTGCGCTGAGCGCCTTTGGTGCTCATCGCATGCCTTGCAATGAGCGCTTTTGTCGCTCATTGCGAGGCTGTTGGATGTTATTTTTTTTGTTATTACAGGGCCTTTTGCTGTCATTGTAAGGTCGGCACTGATCTGCTTTTTGCGCTTATTGCAAGGCTGTCCCCTGGTGTATTTTGTGAGGTATGAGCAGCGTTGGCGTTTGTTGTGAGGCGCACAGTGAATGCGTTTTGTGTTTAATGCGATCATTTTTTTTTTTTGTGTATATGTATTTTTGTATGCCAATGAAATAATGAAACAATAAATAAATATACTTTACCTATTTCTAAGTCCTATATGCAGGAAGCATTGTGCTGAAGAGCTGATGTTCCTGCAGCATATAATGTAGGTTTGGAGTGTTGTGGAGCTGAGGTGTAAGTGTCAGCAATGTGTGCAGTGTGTAGTGTAAATATGCTGCGTGCGCGAGGGAAAGCCGTTAGTGTAGCTGTGTGTACTTACATTTTATAAGTTAGAGTTATGAAATGGCGGCGAATGTGTATGTGGTACGCGGCTGTGGATGATTTAGCGTCCTTGCTAAAAGAGTATCTTTAGCTCGTACGGCTTTTTTGAAAATCCGTCTGTGCTTGGTGTTTTGCGGCTTTAGGGTCCTGTAACCTCGTTTTCATTTTTTTTCGGCGCCCATTTTTTCTTTTGCTTAGGGGATTTTCGTGTGTCTAAACTCTGGAATTTGGATTTAAATTGAGGTGTAACTTCACTTGCAGAGGTCCTGGGTGCCCCCTCTTGCTGTGGGTAAGCTTTTATGTCTTTTTTGTGTGTATTTAATGTTTTCAGGTGCGTGCGGATCACTCGTTAAGGTCGTAACTTTGCAAGCTCGTAATGTTTTTTTTTTGTAAGTCCCGCGTCTCGTATTTATTTTGGCTAAGTCCGTAAATTTTGCGGTGTAAGAGCCGCAGTTCGTATTTTGGCGCTTGTGTGTGTGTTTGTAACTGCTTGTGAGGCGCCGTAGAGCCTCCACCTCCATCTCATATTTTTTTCAGTCCCGCTAAAAGTGCTCCAGGTTTAACGGCTTGCGCCTTCGGCGCTCATTGCCTAAGTGGTGCTCCGGGTTTAACGGCTCGCGGCGCTCATCGCTAAGTCGTACAGACCACGCAAACAACGTGACGACGATTCGTAGTTGGACAATTATAATATGCGATAAAGTATGATTCAGAGTACATTTTATGTCTTACACAGACCTGCATTTCCCACAGAACTTCTCCGTAAACAGCATTTCCACTGCAGGTAAGAATCCTGTGGAATTAACATGCAAATAAGGCTCTAACCATCCCAACTTCTTGTCTCAGACCCACTAACATGGGTATCCATTTAGCCCCTGATTAAGAACACAGTCATGCATTTGGGTACTGGGCCAGTAAACACTCACAGACTGCAGTTTTGTGGATTTGTGTATCAATAGTTTGAATGTATACACAGAATTACATTATCATCCCTTGGCTTGCGAGTTATCTCCAGATTGGTTTTACACCTCTTCTATGAAATTTGAATATGAAAGTGTTGAGTCATGACAGTTTTTTTGTCTATATTTGTTAGGACGAATGATTCTAGAAATTAGCTAATGGCAAGTTATACAAAGATATATAATTTCCAAATGTCCTGTGACTTTTTTTAAAAGTGTGTTGATGTGGAATATGATAACATATTTTCCAGCAATGAGAAAGCAGTTTACCACATTTTTACATTTCCGAAATCTAGGTTTATTTCGGTATGATGGCTTAAAATTAAATAAATAACCTCTATTTAATGGTTAAAAGCATGTGGGTGCAAATCCACAGTATATATGTTTGTGAACAGGTTGTAACCTTCACTCAACGCCCACCTCATGTTTTCTAAAGAATTCTGAGGATTCAACAACGGCAATGACTTCTTTCAGCCTGCTCAGATATTTATTCTGTGGAAATAGAGAAAAAACATTTTAGCAATAATATAGTGCACTTAATAGAACATTTCTACAAATGTAAGAAAGAAATGCAATGCAACATGCATTAGACTCCAGAGAACACTGTGAAGTCATTTGTAAATTATACTTACCAAGATCACCTTGTCGCCGTCAATAAATTCCAGGAACGACTTGTGAATCTGGTCCAGGGTTTTCGTTGTTTTAAAGTTTGTGTTGCATGTTCCGTCACCTTTCTGTAATCATATAAAATAAGCTCAATTTAAGTTTATTTAAAATAAAAAGGTAATTAGGTATTTGAACAGCAGGTATTTAAAAGAGCTGTTTTTAAGTACTGCTATGGGACTTTTAGCGTGAAAAAAATAGTATTTCAAAGGATAAAGGGTTACCGCACAATAAAGAACAATTTGTTTGAAAACTTTAAGTCTGACACAGAGCATAATGAAGCAGGAAAACGTTATACATCAAGTTCTTAATTAGAAAAAATACACAAGTGTTTTGCCTCTGCAGGTCCCTTTAGAGATCCATGATACATTTGTGAAAGCGGTGTGTGTACGTGGGACATTTACATTTCCGGAGACCTGTTGTTGCAGTGAATGATGCAAGGAGACTGCTTCTGGGTGGGATAATGGGCATTATGTCTATATCAAATTATCTTTACAATAGCACTCTGTTCTCTCCTTCCCTTCTCTTCACTGATAGCCAAAGCAAATACCCTCATGATTCAGCTCTCTGGATGTGATGTATCAAAACACAAAATGGATTCCTGTACTTATAAACAGATTTAAAGAAATTCAGATTTTCCACAAAAATGCTTTATGCCTTTGGCTTACACACCTGCTAATATTGCTCGTTTGGTACATACCTAACAAACAAGTGTCTGTTTTCTTGAATTGCAATGGTCCTTTAAGAAACGACTAAAAAATGCAGCTTTGCAGAACTGTCAGGATTTGCCTCTGATTTGGAAGATCCACTTCAGCCAATTAGTCTACAGAAAGTAAATTATTTCTCCTCAGAGGCCCATAGCTCAGAGGGTTCTGTGCCCTAACATACCTACTAAAGCAGTGGTTCTTGGAGAGGAAGGGCTCATGGCATGATGTATGTTGCCATCACTACATGAGAACAGGAAGATTTGCACATGCTCAGTTTCCTTTAAATAAGCAGCAATTTGTGTTGAGTTCTATTCAAGTTCAAAGACTGCTTACCTCATACTATGTAGGCTGGGCACATAACATTTTAAATTAACCCAAATTAGATCTAAATATTATTTTAATTGCAACATATTTTATATAGCACCCAAAAGTTTGAGGCACCATAAGGTGTCCAGGCACTCCTTTTAAGTATCATTCTACTAGAGTCTGTCACAAAGGACAAAAGCTTCACCAGTTGATTCTGATTGATCTTCGTGTTGCAGGTTTGTGTACGAAAAGCTATACCACATGACTGTGGCTGTGCTTTCTGAGCACTAGAAGATGCAATATGGAGATTTACATCCTCAAACAGAGATAAAGGGTAGCAGAGAAAGAATCATGCATGACAGATCCTTAGAGAGAAGCTGAAGGAAAGATAAATAATAATAATTCATACCTTTGCATTATTGGTTAATAAGACTAATTATGACAGTGGCAACCCATACTTTCAGAGGGACATGACTTTTTTTTTCTTATTTTTTTTAAGTCACTAGTGTGTCCCTATACCATGGATTAAAAGAATTAATGTATTCACTTTTGCAGTACTTTTGCATTTTCTACATGGCATAAATTATCAACAAGTGTCTAATATGGTTCCTGTTGCTGCAAATTTCTTTTACAAATAAAGATTCTGTCATTCTTACTGCTGTTTTTTTTAAAGATTTGTTTATTCATTGTAAAGTGGCAAAAAGAGATGTGATAAACAAGGAAGATTATCTCAATGACTATAAATCATTTGCTATGCAATACAAATAGCCTGGATGTGTTATCTCATAGCCATGTAAGCACTTATTTTTTTAACTTTATTAATATGTAACATTAAGTTACAGTGTTAGCTCAAGTTAACACTAAAAAGACATTATTTATATATATGCATACATTTGTCACATATATTTATAATTTTAACTTAAAAGGCCATTTACCTCACTAAGTGCTCTTTATTGTTTGAAAGAGCACAAGATTCTATGTTAAAGTGATCTATTGCTTTAAAAAAAAAATTAAACTAAGAACAGTTAAAAATTTGCAGTCTTAGATTTGTTTACAGACACATTGCAGACTGCCCCATGGTTTACAGCATCTGCCGTCAACAGCCGTTCCAAGCTCCGTGAAGAGAAATAATGATGGCTTTATTGCTTTCAGTAATGTAATCAGCCATTAGTTAACCCACAAGTAACATATTTGGGAATTTCTAGCAGTCATTTCCCTGCACTGATTAATTTGGGAAGGGTTAACCATCTTTCTGATCTGCTCTCTGCACACAGCTCTTGCTCTCAGTCTGGAGGCATGCCTATGCTTATGATGTTTTATTTGCAACAGGAACCTATTTCAAAAATTATTTCAACATGTTTTCAGGAGTTCATTATAGTGGTGTGCTGAATTAACTGGCCCTTTAATTAAATACCAAAATTATATATACACACACATATACATACATATACACACACACACACACAGTGAGGGAAAAAGGTATTTGATCCCCTGCTGTTTTTGAAGTTTGTCCCCTGACAAAGAAATGATCAGTCTATTATTTTAATGGTAGGTGTATTTAACAGTGAGAAAAAATAACCCCCAAAAAAAAATCAAAACAAGAAAAACCCATATCAAAAAAGTTATAAGTTGATTTGCAGGTCAATGATTGAAATAAGTATTTGACCCCTTCAACTTAGTACTTGGTGGGAAAACCCTTGTTGGCATTCACAGAGGTCAGACGTTTCTTGTAGATGGCCACCAGGTTTGCACACATCTTAGGAGGGATTTTATCCCACTCCTCTTTGCAGATCTTCTCCAAGTAATTAAGGTTTCGAGGCTGATGTTTGGCAACTCAAACCTTCAGCTCCCTCCACAGATTTTCTATGGGATAAAGGTCTGAAGACTGGCTAGGCCACTCCAGGATCTTAATGTGCTTTTTATTGAGCCACTCCTTTGTTGCCTTTGCTGTGTGTTTTGGGTCATTGTCATGGTGGAATACCCATCCACGACCCATTTTCAATCCCTTGGCTGAGGCGGAGGGAAGATTTGATGGTACATGGCCCCGTCCATCGTCCGTTTGATGCGGTGCAGTTGTCCTTAGCAGAAAAACACAGCAAAAGCATAATGTTTCCACCTCCATGTTTGACGGTGTTCTTTGGGTCATAGGCAGCATTCCTCTTCCTCCAAACACGGTGAGTTGAGTTGATGCCAAAGAGCTCATTTTTGGTCTCAAGTGATCACAACACTTTCACCCAGTTCTCCTCTGAATCATTCAGATGTTCATTGGCAAACTTCAGACAGGCCTGTACATGTGCTTTCTTGAGCAGGGGGACCTTGTGGATTTCAGTCCTTCACGGCGTGGTGCGTTACCAGTTGTTTTCTTGGTGACTATGGTCCCAGCTGCCTTGAGATCATTTATAAGATCCTCCCATGTAGTTCTGCGCTAATTACTCATCATTATCATGATCATTGAAACTCCACGAGGTGAGATCTTGCATGGAGCACCAGTCACGAGGGAGACCGACAGTTATTTTGTGTTTCTTCCATTTTTCTTCCAGTTTCTTCAGGTTGTCACCTTCTCACCAAGCTGCTTGGCGATGGTCTGGTAGCCCATTCCAGCTTGTTACCTGTATAAAAGACACCTGGGAGCCAGAAATCTTGCTGATTGATAGGGGATCAAATACTTATTTCACTAATTGACCTGCAAATTAATTCATAAAACTTTTTTGATATGCGTTTTTCTTGTTTGTTTTTCTGCTATTCTGTCTCTCACTGTTAAAATACACCTACCATTAAAATTATAGACTGATCAATTCTTTGTCAGGGTACAAACGTTCAAAATCAGCAGGGGATCAAATACTTTTTTCCCTCTCACTATAATAATCATGAAATTCTCATTTTCTATTGGTTCCTAGAGCTGTGTCTCATTTTTAATGTAAGTGAAATGCGTGGTTTGGTGTAATATACTGAGTGAACGCATAATTCTACACTGATATCTCTTCCACACAAGACAGGATTTACAGTGAAGTAAAAAGATTTAACATAAAGAGCGCCAACACTGGCCATTTAAAAACAGGCAACACAAGCTTGTGTTCATAAAACTAATTTCCAAGGTTTTCTTACCCTCTGTATAAAGGACAAGGAAAGGAGTAAATTGTGCTGGTCTTACACTTCAATGTGATTTATACATACTTCTTTTTTTTTTTTTTCACAAAAACATTGGCAAATTTTTAAAACAATTTAAAGAAAATATATTCTCTTCATTCCAATACAACACCTGTTCTGTAGGTGTTTTAATATGTGCAATATCTAAAGATAACTCAATATAGAGTAAAATCCATATTGGTTCAAGGACAAATTTAAGATCTGTTATGTTTCATATCATCTCATATATATTATTACAATATTTATTCATATATGGATTATCCCACCACATAAAGCACAAATTATCAAAAATATTATATGCTTTATTTAGATTTTTGTGCTTTCACCAAAAAGCAAAACTACCTTCAGTTCCTAAGTGGCAATTGTTCATATTATCTTTATTAGTATTTTATATGTGCCAGGTCACCAACAACTTAAAGCAATACGTCCTTTATCCAGAAATAAACACATTTGCTTCAGAGAGCTTTGAAGAGCTTGTCACTTTATTAATTTGCATTTAAATGTCATACTCATTCATGTAACACATATTTGGAAAAAGTCTATACAGTAAATATAAAAAATGTGATTACCTTTATCCCTTCAATTCTAAAGCCCAGGGTTGATGTTGAGCTGATTGTCTCCCTCCACTGCATGTACCGTGGCTTTGTCACTGCCTGCTGGGCATGCTCTTCTTCAGTGGGCGCCTGTTTATCTACCTCAATCATCTTCTTGTACATGTCCTTTCTCAGCTTTGGCTTTCCACGAGCCTTTGTCAACTCCTCTTCCAAGTATGTCCTGGATGTACAAGCAAAATAAAATTATATAAAATGTAATAATGTATGGTGACAGAACAAGAAAACCTCAACATTATCTCTTTGATCTTGTACCAAGTCCATACTATATTGGAGATGTCTTTAAGTATTTATATTCATACCATTTCCAAATTTGGCATTTGGTTTCCCGAGTGCCACCAGCATTCCACTGCTCACCTAGATGCATTCAATATGTGTGGAATCTAAAGTGAACTACATATAGTCTAATAATGTTCATATAGGGTCTAGGACAAACAAAGATCTGTTGTTTCTTTATATCATGACATATATCTTATCTCAATATTTATTTATATGTGGACACTGCCACCACATTTTCTATGGGTCAGATAATACTAGAGAAGGGCATTTACTGACATACACCAATAAACACTCATCATTTCTAATCTCATTCCATTGTCCAACTCTATTTCCTCTACCTTCCCCACACCCATCCCTTGCATCCCACCTGTCCCCTCACATTTCACCACCCCATTGAAAAAAGTTCAACAGTCTATCCTCTGTAATCCCCACTGTCCATGCCAGGAATGTCTGCCTTTCTTACGGTATTAGTCTCCTCCCTATAAATTCTGAGGATATTCCAGGAACTCCCCACTCGTTCTGTAAAGTGACACTTCCTTATTTGGGGAATCTACCATTTTCAGTAAAAGCAATTATAAAATTGTCTTAAAATATGTTTGTTTTTATTGTGCAATACAAGTTTTCAACTTTAGTTTAGTCATCTGTGCCAGGACCTCGTGCTACTCCTGCATGAGAACGAGTTTCCCATTGGGGAGTCCATGTGGTGTAATATGTGGGTGTGCATCTTATCAGTGTCGACTCAGGCAAGCAACAGTGTCATCAGTTATTGCCGCTTTACAAATGTCTGAAGAAGGTCTACATACACAACAGTGTGTCATTTGTGTAAATGTCTGTTGCGTGTGAATGTCAAGCAAAAAATAATAATAACGTCAATAACTCGTTTATTTCTGTGTATCTTTAATACACAGTTAAACGATCACCAATGATGGCGCAGATACATTTACTTTAGAGCTTTCAAGTTTACTTGCCTCAGCCTTTTACTGAACATGTGCAGGGAAGGAGGAAGGTGTCAAATGCTAAAAGCTTATCTGAATCGACCAAAGATTCAGTAATGAGAAACAACAGGCTCACATGCAACAAAGAGAGACAAGGCAAATAAACTATGGGAATAGAGTAGGTTGAAGCTCTGAGAGAGATTTAATAGAAAACATACAGAATTATATAGATATATACACACATATATACAGTGGATATAAAAAGTCTACACACCCCTGTTAAAATGTCAGGTTTCTGTGCTGTAAAAAAATGAGACAAAGATAAATCATTTCAGAACTTTTTCCACCTTTAATGTGACCTATAAACTGTACAACTCAATTGAAAAACAAACTGAAATCTTTTAGGTAGAGGGAAGAAAAATAAAAATAATGTGGTTGCATAAGTATGCACACCCTCTTATAACTGGGGATGTAGCTGTGTTCAGAATTAAGCAATCACATTCCAATATGTATATACATATACATATATACATACAAACATACATACACACAGGTTAGCATCACGTGGTCAATGAAATACGGCATGTGTTGTAAGCTGGCTGGGTGGGTATATAAGGTGACATACTGGCATTTTGAAAACATATCAACCATCGCTGTCATGGGTAAAACATGCACCCATGCCGACGAGGGTTCATTGTCAGAAACTGCTTCAATTTGCACGACAGTACCAATATTGGACCTCTTCTGATTGGCAAAGGGTTGCCTTCTCTGATGAGTAACGTTTTCTGCTCAATCGAACAGATGGACATTGGCGCTTCAGGTGCGAAACGTCCAAGAACAAACACTCTGCAACCATTGTTGGAAAAACACAAGCTGATGGCGGCAGCGTTATGGTCTGAGGAATGTTTTCTTGGCATTGTCTGGATCCACTCATATCTCTGGAAGGCATCCTTATCTATCCATCCTTGCAGATCAAGTACATGGCCTTAAATGGTGACTGTCTTCCCTGGAGCAGATGGGTCTTCCAGCAGGACAATGCAACATGTCATACGGCCAGAATGGTCTGGGAGAGGTTGGAGGAGCATGAAGAAGCATTCCCAGTACTTCCCTGGTCTCCAAATTCCCCGGAATTGAACCCCATCGAGGACTTGTAGGATCGCCTTGATCGCCATGTTCGCCATATGGATCTTCAATCACTCTTCAGCAGCTGCACTGAAGTCCATATGGCTCCAGACATCCTTGCTGTTTTTCTAGCATCTTATTGACTCACTACCACTCCGTCTAGCTGCTTTCCGTGCTGCAAATGGTGGTCATTCAGGATGTATATATTATTTTATAAAAAAAACATATTTGTTATGTATGCAACAAGCTAATCACATTAGCAGCTCTGTAAGAAATGGACATTAAAAAACATTTCTAAAAATATGTTTTTATCTATCAGTGAAGTGAGGGAACAGGCAGAAGTCCACATGTTTTGTCAGATAATTAGATTGGATTGAAAATGACCCCCTACACTGGAAAAGAAGCGGGCAGCTGGCCTTAGTAGGAGATGCATTGCTCTCAGAAATGTAAATTCCCTCTCACACACAACTTCAACCAAGAGGCATTACAGTTTCTTTTTTTTCGAACTAAAGTTTAGTTTCATGACTTTTGTCCTGCTTAGTTATGCTCTTAGTTATGCTCTTAGTTTTGAACAAAATGTTCAAAAATATATATATTTTTTATGTCTTTTACAGGGCAAGTTACACCTAAAAGTCTATGACTATGTAAAAGTAATGAAACTTGTCTAGTATGTCTGTTACTCCTTCATGTTTGTGGAGAGTGGAAACCACTTTTATTTCACGGTCTGCAGGAAATATTAGAAGAGTTATGGTTTAGAAAACATATGTTTAAAACCCTGGAAATGCAGCTTTGCAACAATAGTCAGGATCTCCCAAGTTTAATTGTGTAAATGCTTTTCCCCAGTTGAATTATAAAAGGTCAGAGGAAAAATCAGTTATTCTCTGTTCTGGCTGAATCTGATACAGCAAAATTACTGATGGTCACAAGATGGTCCTGACATTATAGTAAAATCAATTTATGCAGGTAATAAAATATAATGCATTTTAACCTTTGCCATATTTGTTTTACAAGCAAAGAAATACTTTTTAGAATATTTAAAACCTGCCGACAATAATAAAGTTCTAATTCCTTCAAATATCAGCTTCTAAGCACCCAGTTTAGCTGCTTGTCTGTGCCCTCTATAAAGTAATCAGGGATGTGGAACCATAAGTTTGTAAGTGGCAGTGCTAAATGGTCAGACACAAACTTGTTTCTAGGAGCAGGTATTCTTCATTTGCTGGAGACTTGCTAAGTTTCCATTTGCAAAGAACAGCTTATCAGCTCTGGCTCGGAGGCAGCTAATGAAAAGAACTGCATTGACACAAGCTTTCGCCTGACGATTTAACGCTGCATTCCAACCAGAGCCACTCCCACCTCCTCAATGGCATATTAGGGACAGAGACAAGCCCATCTGGGTGCTTGGAACTTTTTTTTAAACTATATGAATGGGAATAATATTAACCACAAATACCTAATTAAAATATCTACCTCTAGTTAGGGAATTACATTGTCTCTTTAATCTCGTTGCGGTTTGAAAACCAATACTATCAATAACCTACCTGAGATAGCAGCAGCTATAATTATTTTAGTTCACTGTTGCAGTTTTCAATTCATAAGATTATATATCATGTTTAGTCTAGTGTTTGTGCCTTTAGGTCCTATGGGTGTGTGTGTACATGTCAGGAGCATTGTGGGCACACCCTGAATATAAACAGTTAAATAACTATTAAATAACACTTGGCAATAAATTCTTAAAATTAACCGACATGTAGGGTGTCTAACTTTCCCACTACATCTTATACAAACTATGACCTGAATTCATGAAGTTGGCCATATTATAGCTCACAGAGCTGACTATGTTATTCCAGGACACTGGTTTATCAACATTTGAGCATTTTTTTCCTACAACACTAGATCATTCTTGGAAAATCGGCTCCCTAATATATTGTGTGCTCTAGATCAGCAGCACTCAACCTTTGTGATATGCGGACCACATGAACTACATGTAACACAACATTTCCATCCAGTTTTGCGCTGATCTGAATCTAACAACAGATAAGCTCTTCCATACTCATAACTATATCCAAGATCTGTATAAAGTGTTAGGGCTTCCACATCCCTCTTTATCCCTGAGGACCAAAAGATAAGTTCTCAAGGATAGCCGCCCATCCCACGACCGGCTGTTGAGAACCACTGTTCTAGATAATGTAAAACATGTATCATTATAACAATATCTACTGCTTTGAGATAACACATCAGATTTGTTAGATAACTGGATCGGAGTGAAAAGCACTGTTTCCACTTACGGGCACAGATGGCGGCTGCTTTCAACGATAGATGCATGCACTGCTCTACGAAAAAATAAATGCCTATCACAGACAGCTTTTATCAAAGTATCATGGAAGTCTTCAGGTTTCAGCAGAGACATCAAAATGTGTTTTTTCTAATTATAGAGGTATATGGAAGGTTCCTGGATTTTACTAGTTATATAACATATTTGAGTATATATTTATTTTATTGTACTCTAAATCTAGTAAGAAATGCTTATAAGCTCTGTTTTTACTGCCCAATATCAAAACACATAGTCCCTGTAAGGGCCTGCCCACTTCATCATATGCAAACACAGACTCTTTAGGACTGTATGTGCAATGTTGTGTAGTGTCCTAGCCTATCACATATCAGCAGCATGTTGCTGAGAGATGATCACTGATTGGTAAGTATGACACTACAGGTCAAGTACTTTGACCAAAAGTTTTCGGACTAATATATTTATTGTACAGAGGTCTTTTAAAGGAACGATTGGCAATTGTAGGTAACTATAGCTTCTTTTGTTCTCTGTATTAATCTTTATTGCCACTGGCTCTAAAGTTGTATGCAAAATAATTGTGTAGTACTACTTAAAGAGAGTTCCCGTGATAAACCTGGTTTGCATTTCTCTCAATCCCTCTATCAACCAGAAGTATACGTTTGCATTTTCAAGCCACAAACCTTCCCTTAAGTGATCTCCTGATGTTCAAAATAGATATCCAAATGGAAACTAATCTGCAGCTTTGTATATACGTGTAATAGCAAATAACGTCTTGAGAGAGACACAGGGATCTGGACAAAACAAAACAACCAACATCAATGAGATCAGTTCTAGTCATCTACCTTATAGACCTGGGCTATGTGGTCTGCACTGCCATAGATGATCACTATGTGATCTAGTCCTCTGAAACCTGTTTCTCTTCTCTTTCTCCCCAGCCCATGTGTCCGCTATCCCTTCAATTTAACATTAATAACTATTTAAAGGACAATGTACAATAAAAATATATATTTGTCGAAAAAGTTTGGGTATGACTAAGAGAATTAAATATTAATAAGTCATAAATCTACATTTGATTAAGAAAAATAGGATCTATAATGTTATAATTGTGGCACAGGACCGCCTCTGCAGTGCAGCAACCAACCGCTAGATGGCGCTGCCGATATTTTGCGGCGCTGCCCATATGTTAGAGAATTTCTTACTCTAGAATGGTAGCCTAACCCTTAAACTAACCCTAACCCTCACCTCTATGATATGGCACTGGAATATAGGCAGCAACATCTATCGGTTGGTCACCGCACTGCAGTGGCGGACTGGCGCCGTTACCATAACATGATAGGACTAAAAAATAAGTTTTGATTCCTCTGCTGGACCTTGAAAGCATCCAATACTTTGTGAAAGCTGTGACTATGATAAGGGTGTTTAGTATTCTGGAGAGCAGTGCTTGCATCTATTGATGAACCCAGCCTGTTTCTGGGCCTGTTAGAGGGTAGGTGTCCATTTCAATTAGTTCCAATTATCTAACAAAACCTGCTGACCTCTCTCTGTCCCTACCTCCCCATTGAAGTGATAGAAAAAAATATATACACACACGTGCATACCTTGTTTAACACAGTAGATGCGTTCCTAGAAGACCAAGTGCTAAACAAACCGTGTTAAATGGGGTGATTCCCAAATTACAGGTAAACTCAATTGAAATGAAAATTTCTTTCATGACTCTTGGTGTTTTGGCATGACACACAAGCATCGAATCAGTGTTACTCAGGGATGTGTTGGGCAACAACAGCTTTATATCAAATCAGTGTTAAATGGTGTCTACCTGTATATTTATAAACAGGCTTCAAAAATTCTACTTTTCTCTGAAAAAGGTCTTTTTTGTCCTTTTTCTTGAATATCTTAAAATCTTAAAAACAGAGATGGCTCAATACTTATGAGCTAAACACAATGTTTCTAGCAGGGAGGAAACCCTTAGTAGTCTCATTATTCCAAAGCTATTGAATCAAGTTAAAACCATTATTTCCTTATGTGCAAATGTTTCATTAAATCATTAGTAAATATAATGATGAGTTATAAAAAATGATTTTCTCATTCGAAGATTTGTACATACCGTATACATAAATAAAATATAGTTTGGATTGAAGAAGCACTACCGTCAAACATTTTAAACAGACTCTTCTGAACACTTGAAAGCAAGTAACATGTTTTTAGCATGTGCAAAAATAATATAGACACAAATATATTACCTTTATATGCAATTAAGCCTCTGGGGAATCTACCATTTTAGTTTCCAGTGATCTACATAGTAAAATAGTAAATTAGGTTGAAAAAAAATATTTTTTAGGCCCTCAAGTTCAACCTTTTTAGATGATCTCATATCTTGATCCGGAGCTGGGGTCACCAAACGTGGTCCTGGAGGGCCACACCCAGGTCTGGATTTGTGGATATGCTTGCTGCAAACAGGTGAGACTATTGCTTCTTCAGTCATCCTGATTGACTCACCTGTGCACAGAAAGGAAATCCTCAAATCCAGGTCTGGGTGCGGCCCTCCAGGACTGAGTTTGGTGACCCCTGAACCAGAGGAAGGCAACAAAAAAAAAAAAACCTGGTTCAATCATGTCCAATTGTCTCAGAGGCAAATATAATTTGTGATCCCAAGAACTGCCAATCAGATTGTACCCTGGATCAATATTTTACCTATTCTAGTTCACGGATATAACCCTGTATTCCTATTTTAAATTAAAAATACATAAAAAATAATCTCCTTTGTAAAGTCAATTATTTTATCTACGTTAACAGCCTCCTTTTGTAGTG
This sequence comes from Discoglossus pictus, assembly GCA_027410445.1. NCBI lineage: Eukaryota > Metazoa > Chordata > Amphibia > Anura > Alytidae > Discoglossus > Discoglossus pictus. The sequence continues at coordinate 206,875,951 of CM050168.1, read as the reverse complement.
AGTTGAACAACTTGATCACCATTACTGTGAAGAACCATTTTTTTTAAATCTTTTTTGTTCTAATTACAAGGGGCGACCTCTTGTCAAATGTAAAGTTCTTGGCAAGAAAAGTTCACATGACAAAGTCTTAAACTGATGTATTTATCACACAAATATTATGGCAAATCTCTGTTCCTGGTAAATAGATGGGCTCCAAGATGGTGGCACCTCAGATGGTGACTGCAGTCATGAATATGAAAGATGTTTGCTTCTGAGAAAGCTATGGCAAATCTGGACAAGATAGTGTAAAATATTACACTATCAACAAAGGTCCGCATAGGCAGAACTATGGCATTCAAAGTAGTAACATATGGATGTGAGAGCTGGACCATAAAAAAGATGGAGCGCTGTAAAATTGGGGTGTTGGAGAAAACTGCTTAGAGTCTGTTGGACTGCAAGAAGAACAAATCAATCCATACTATAGGAAATCAAGATAACTGTTCACTGGAAGGTATGATCAAGAGGCTAAACGGTCAAATATTTTGCCCACATCATGAGAAGACAGGATTCCTTAGAGAAGACTCTGATACTAGGAAAGATCAAATGTGCACAAAGAAGGGGGTGGCAGAGGCCAAGGTGGATAGAGGATGTAATTTAAGCAATGAACATGTTCTTAATGAAGCTCAGAGGGACATGGACTGACCGATATACCTGGTGTGTTGCAATCCATATGGCCACGGAGAGTAAGACCCAACTGAAAGACTTAACAATCATATCACCTCGTAAGTGCTTTTTTTCTAGCTAAAATAGGTTTAATTTCACTTGCATTTCTTCATAAATCAATCTCTCCATCCCCCTTATAAATTGTTGTACCTTCTCTGAACCTTTTCTAACTCTGCAATGTCATTTTATTTCTGCTGGTCTCTGCTCACCATATGGTTAATGGAGTGAGATGATTTTGTCTAGCAGGCAGTGCTAAATTATCAGCCACAAAGTTATGTGAACACAGTGGTCTTCATTGCCTGAATATCTGCTGTGTTAAAGCTGTTGCCCTATGCAATAAGCTTTTGCTATAGGAACAGCCTATACAAGATGGTGTCTGGACCCTTTATCTAAACAGATTGTACTTAAAATCCATTAGACCCGTGTCTTAGCAAAAACACCTCCCTAGCTCTTGACATAACACAAACAGATTTAATGGCAGATACAATCTCAACTGGCCCATCTGATATGCCAATTCTATCTTCCTAATAGTTTGGCTTAATTAAGCCTTAACCCTTATGTTTATCCCAGGCATGCTTAAATTCCTTAAATATGTTTGACCGTACCACTTCCCCGCTACCCTTTCTGTAATATATTTTCTTACATTACCACTTAATCTTTCAACTTAAAATCATGACCTCTTGTTTCTTGCATTGCTATTTTTGATGCCCTTATCAGGGTGGAGGCAATTAACCCAACTGGAGGTTGATATATCCTAAACTTTAAAAGCTATTTTAAATTTTGTATATTAGTATAATCATTAAATAATACTTTCATAAATTATCAATGCATACTTGTTATGGAACACACATTCTCATTACATAATTCAAAATCAAATTTACGAGTAATAATAATAATATAATGGTTTGTGAAATTTCCCACCTGACCCCCATCTTACAGTCCATAACACAAGGCTCTTCGAAGTTGGCGAGAAGGTCGTCGAGTTGAATGTAACTTTCACCATCTCGCTCCACCTCGCCATGGTACGTGGGCACACAACACCCCAGAGAGTCGTTCATTAGCAGCTCAAAGCAGTTCTTCTCATTTTCAGAGTAGCGTTTCAGAATTGTACCACCTGGAGCCGCTTTAAAACTTCCTATATAATAATAATAAAAAAACAACATTAAAATATAGCATTATCATGATCTTGCTAAGCACATTGAAACAATAATGAGACCCAGTTGAACAGTGGTCCAAGAATATTATTCACTGAACATAAAATGAAAATGATAGTAAAATAAAAATCCTAATAAAAGTGGATCAGATTTGTCTTCTGGCGTTTGGCAGCTAAATACTAAATTTATATTACCACATGCACTTTTTGCTTCTGGCTTATTTCACTAAAATAATAATCTACCCTCCAATAATGTATATCAAACCTCAAAAGCATCTTCTGGATAGAAGTATTGGACACAGATGAGTACCTGCCACTATAACCGCTACCCGCAGATAAGATCAGAAAATCTCCCCCACCATTTGTGCTTCATCACCAGGTGTACTAAAGCCAGTTATGATGTTCCCAGGTTGGCTACTGTAGTCTTCACCCGTAAAATGCCACCAGTATATTTTGCTACAGGATTCATTGCAGCTGACTGACAATGTGCATAAGGCGTGATGTATAGTATTTCTTTGAAGAACTAGACCTGATAAAAGACAAAAAAATGTTTTTTAGAAACTAAACCTATTGACTATTGTATATTGATGCTGTTTAAGGTCCACTTTAGTGCATTTACAATTAGGGCTCATATGTTGGTTTGCTTGGCATAGGCAATCAAACGCAGTATGCAGTTTCAAATAAAGTATTTTTTTCTTAGCTTTTACTCCTCAAGCAAAGCTGCAGATCTCCTCCTACCTGTGTCTATCTGGCGCATGTTCAGCTCTCTTTGAACTAAAAAGTAAAATCTGACCAGTGTAGTTTATTTTTCAGACTGAGCATGCTCAGTAAAGGGAGCGAGGCTACAGTGGCTCATGCATCTATGGGGCAGCTTCAAGCCTGTTACAATAGAGCTGTTACCTCTGTGTAGGCAGTGGAAATGGAAGCTTCCTGGGAGCCAGGGCTCCAATTTGTATTGCTGACTCCTTATCCTATATTTTATTAATACACAATACAATACAGTTTGTGGGGTAACATGACGTGAGACCGAGAAACATGGCTATCTCCTCTAATTATGCAATTGGAAGTAAGACACATAGGTCATTTTTAGGGATTAGTTTTACGGAAATGTTTTTTTTATTTTTTAAATCTACTAGTTTTCTTTCTGCACCCGTTGGTGCTTTATGGTCTGTGCCTCCTGAGCAATATATAATTAAAAGAAAATACTTATGTGTATTAATTAAAAGGGTGAGATGTCATTTGGTTGAATAAATAAAAGGCTTTAATACAATTTTTGTGCCCTAATAATAACAACTTTACAGTATCAGAGGGCAAGTGAGGTCATGTTATCTGTTGGTCCCTGAAATATTATTAATGGCTGCACACGCATTGGATTACCCAACCTTATCAACGCTGTAACAGATCGCACAGAGCACGATAAGAAAGTGCACCTGTGACACACATACTGATATCTGTCACGTTTATGGTTCCTGTTTACTCATATTCTGTACTATATCTCACATTACATACTTTTAAAAGGTAGCACACTCAATTAAACAGGAAAAGACAGGTGTCGAAGAACATCTCTCTTCACCCTTTGGTACACTTGGCCCACAGTATGTGGTAGATGTCAATTAAAGAACCACTGTATAATGAAAAAAAAAAAATCTCCCAATGTTTCTTAAGTTCATCTTATTTTTATACTTTGAATAAAATAAAATAAAGCCATGTCAGTCGATATTGTGCATTTGCTGCTTCTATCAGACAGTTTGACATACAGAGTATGGCTCCCTCTTATGTGCGGTTGCCTTAGCCTGGCTCAGAGTGTGGCACTGCCCGGTCACAGATATGAAACTAGGCTGAGAGTATACAGGATGAAAGAGGGCGAGATTTCAACTCACCAGACTTATCTATCAGTTAAATGTAAAGGTATATGATAATTACATTCAGCATGATAATATGAATTAAATAAACATGGTTAAAATATTTATATAAAATATTTATATTGTAAGTTTGTGAGTTTTCAGTCATGTAAGGTGCTGTAGGGAAAGCTCTAGGTATGTATGATTTTAAGCCAGTGCCCTCCATTCTTTTGCAATTTGTTATTATTGTTTTTGCCTTTTACTTAACTCTTGTATAGAGCTATGGAATATTTTGGCATGTTACAAATAAATCATCATCAAATATCCAGGGTCCCTTTAACAATGTTTGCACAACATTATAACAAGCTCAATGGTCATTTCTACAGCAAAGACAATCAGCATGACTTATGGAATTCCGGGTTTGTAAATACATCGATAGACCCCACTGGGAATTAAAACTTTCTTAAAGGGCCAACGTAAGTGTAACAAAGATCTGTGTGTATCTAGTTCACCACTCTTACTTCAAGAAATGTGTCAGTAATAAAGTAATCTGTACATAAAACAGTTATAAACAATTGTTAACCCGCCTGAGGTGCTGGGTCTCTTCTTGCCACATGGCACACTGTTTGACTGTAAGCCAATGAAGTTACTTGCCATCTACTTAATTATTCAGGAGCTGTGACTTAGGCATTTAAACTGATTAATTAGCCATTGCTTAGAAAATCAGGCAACAAAAACAGACATCAATAATGATATCAGGTGGGGTATGCTCACATATGCACAGGAATAGGGCTGAGATTAAACAAAACTACTACGTAATTAAACATCCTCCAGGTGACTTCAATGTCTTCCAGACAAACTATGTGGGTCATGTGACAGGAGGGAAGTGCAGACAGTCCCTGCACACCAGGCAGGTAATATTCATTTTAAAACCTTTTTATTACAGATGACTTTATTGTTGGTTTCATTTACTGAACTGATTTTCTCACATAAGATACAATAGCATATTCTGTAAGTGTTCCCACTAAATAACATTCACATCTCTAGTTTTCACCTCCTTTCCCGTCTTTCATCTGACTTTACTTTTTTGCAAACTGACATAATCCACCAGCGCATCCTGCCTCTGTACAACCCAAGTGACTTGTCCTAATTTCCAGCGTTAATTAGCTATTGTCCTAATTCTCCCAAGCAGAACTTAAGAGTTCACTGTAAGATTCCCAACCTCTGCAATATGCTGTAGTCTATGCTAAAAGTAAAACAGCATAGACTTTACTAAAACCAGTATTTTTTATTTTATTTATTTTTTCCTTCTAATCAGAGGTTTTAATTTTCCTTAGCATATGAGTATATTAATGCTACAGTTTGGTGGCACAGTGTCACAAAATCACTAGGGTTTTGGGAGGGGGTGCAATTAGCCAAAACTGAATGGACATACACTCCATATTGTCCAGTTAGTTGCTCATCAGATTGCTATAAAGATCATATTCTGGAGTGTACAACCAGAGCATTTTGCCTTCCTACATTATCTTAGAGCAGAACTATAGATATGCACAACTCCTAAAATGCAACTTCTGGCTCCTACCTTTTGGGTAATACATATACCTATCCATGGGCCTTAAGAAAAACTTGGTTGGCTCCTCAATAGCTTGACCTGCTCTAAAGGTTGGTATAAATGTCAGCCCATGTCGTAGTGCTATATGTACATGTGACCTTCCATTAAAGTTGAACTTGAAATAAAGTAAAGTAAAACACACCTAAGAAAAACAGGTTACTTTGTACTAATATGGAAGTGAGAAATATTACCACTATGAAGTTTACTATAAAAGAACAAACTGCGCCGATATAGAATATCAAATAATTGTGGTTTGGGATCTTTTCCAGGGAAGCGGACTGAGATGAATATGCCCAACGCCAATTGGAGAAATTTAAAGGGATCTTCCCAAAGTAAAAAAAATAAATGGCTTATCTAAATTAAGATTTTTATGAGATTCACTAACTGGCACATTTATTAATTATATGAAACTATTTTCCTGCAATACTATATGCAGTTTGAATAATTACATTTTTAACTTTGCGAGGATCCCTTAATATTGCTCCAGTTGCCATTGGGCATATTCACCTCAGTCCGCATCCCTGGAAAAGATCCTGAACCACAATTATTTCCATATTTTATATTGCGTCAAATTTTGTTATTTTATATATAAAACTATTTTTAATAGTGAAATTAAGGTTAGCTTTCTACTTTTTCCCCTCTGGCTAATTACTAACTGTTACAATCTGCTGCCTGGTTGCGCTTGAAAAGATCCTAGATCAGTCCTACCCGGTAGAATCGTAAGGTCCGTTGTATTCCTACTAGCAGGATATGGACCAGTACCAGGACAGTCACCTCCAGGAACACTAACAAGAGGACAAGATACCAAGGGCCTCCTTCTATTATCGGCCGCAGCCGTTGCGGGCCGCAAGCTATTCTGCTATTCTATTCCCCTCCGGCCGGGTATTCCGGCAGGCTTGTGGCCGGCGCCTTGCTATCTCTTGCGGCCGCTCGCGCCGGAGGAAATCCTTTGATCTAAAACGGCCGCAAGGAAATCGGCCGTAAGAAAATCCTATTTGCAATTCAATTGCTCCGGGAACCCTCTCTGCAAGGCTAAAACCGAGCCGCAGCTTACTTGCAGGAAAGAGGTCCCGCTAGCACCAATTAAGCACGAAATATAGCCCAAATAAAGCCATCCTGCACTTTGAGAAGACTATAAAGTGATATTCGGTGTTAGAAAAAATAGCACATAATTATCCTATACTCAAATCCGTAAAATATATATTTTTTAATATACGTCAAATATCCATGTAAAAAGTCCAGAGTGCTTGGAGCACCTCAGACCCGCCCACGCCGCAGCCGGAAAATAAACAGTTAATTTAAACTCGGGTTTGGGCTGATGTGCAAGCTTGAGAGTGGGTTACTTTTAATCCTCATGTCCCCCAATATGATCCCTAGCATTTACAGAGCTTTACAGAGCTGTCTTGAATTTATTTTTGACTTTTTAGATTTCTGAGCTTACAGCCGGTTGCAAGATTTACAGCCGGCCGTAAGGGGATAGCCTTGCGGGGCCGTTTAATTGAATTGCGAGGTAATGGGACCCCCGCAAGGAATCGCAGACTTACGGCCGGTTTACGGCCGATAATAGAATGAGGCTCCAGGTCTGTAGTAGTTACCGATAGTAACTATTTTCCGCAGAAAGGCTCAGAAACAATAATCCCAAACAAGGATTACCCTTTTTCCCCAGAATGACACTCACACATAGATTATGTCCAAATTTGGTAACCGATTTATTGGTCACACCATAGAATATTTAAACATAACATCAACCAATCAAAACAAGACACAACCTTACATCAACATAGAATTTAACCAATCCCCATAATCCATATTCTGGCCATGTGGGAGGGAGCTGTCCATCAACTCATGTCATCCCTCCTGATCACCCCCTGCTGGGCAGGAATCTTGCTGAGTAATCCTCTCTTTGTTCCCAGCTTCCCAAGTTCTCTTAAGTCAGAACAATGGCGGAGACACCATGGGCCTAGTTTAATTGAGCCCTCGGAAGATGCGGGTTGTTCTCATAAGGGAGCCGTAAGTTATTTTTCTATTCAATTGGCGTCTTTTTGCGGGCTGTGACTGGGTTAGGGGCTCCGGCCTCTGATTCCTTGCGACGGTTAACACGTTACACCTCGTCCAAGCCTTTGATCTTTCACGGCCGCAACATTGACGATCGCAAATCGCTATTCAATCGCTTTGATTCTCCAAGCCCGCAAATGTTTTCACACCCGTAAAAACGCCAAATGTAGAAGATTATCCTATGAGTACTAGAGAGGACCCACAAAAGGGTTAAAGACATGTCAATAGCACTGTAAAAGCAAATAAAAAATCAATACTGCACTGTAAATAACGGGAAATCGCCAATCAAAAATCATTTATTTTTAGGTTTCAATTTGGGGTTATATCGATCTCGATCAGGCAACCCATATGGACTAGAACAGTATTGGCATTCATTTGTATTATTTTGTATTATGTGGGTTTGAGAGTCTGATCGCATATCGGAACCTAATTGATTGACATGTAACCTCCATGTTTTACTGCCGTAATAAGGACGGTCTCATTTTCTATTGGCTGTTTCTAAATCGGGAGTTACGGTCTTGCTAAATTGAACATGTTCCCGCCATGAACTGCTACGTACGAGTGCATGGTTTACGGTCTCGGCTTTCGGCCGTAACTTGCGGGCTTGTTCGATTGAATAGCACCGTAACTCAAGCGTGCCGTGGGCCCGCAGACATACAGCCTATATCCCAAACTTGCGGCCTTGCAATTGAATAAGTCCCCTTGTCTAACCGAGTATGGATTAGCTGAAGACAGACACATTCTCAACAACCCTTTCTTAACCAATAACCCATTGTTTCCTGGCGTCTGCCAGTCCCCCTGGTCCTTCCATACCCCTGAACAGAGTACCCCTTAACTTGTGGCCCCCTTCCCCGGGAGACCCCCGGGAAAACCCAACAGTTTTACAACAAACAAGCCTATATATAACTCTTACACCTGTTAAATATACATAGTAATATTAAATAACATTAGACATGAGTAACCATTTTATGCTAACATGGCTGCAACAGTCCCAATGCCCATGTGATGATGACACAATGCTTTACAAATGGGAGAAATTTTACAATTTTATACAGTTTTAACTAGTCGGAGCCCAGGGCCCATAATATTTTAACAGTTTTACAATCCAGTGGTCCCTGTAGGCATAACACAAACTGTATAGTAGTAATTTCTCTCTCTATGTTAGTAGGGAGATACCATTATTTTCTTGGGTGTGCTTTTATTTCCTTTATTTCAAGTTGTAATTAAATACACTTTACTGGCCACCCACTACTATATAAAGTTACCGATTACTACATAGTGTTGAATGTTTCTAATTATTGCTTCAATTAAAAGTTGGTAACAACTGGGGCTACAGACATGGGTGTATGATCCACCACTCACCAGTATTAAAACAAGAGGTGCTCAAGATGTCCTCCCCTGCTAGACCCTATATTTTTACTTTTTTTTTTTTCAAACTGCTGATTTAGGAGTGGTGCTGTGTGCAACGAGCCGAAGCGAGGGGCCGCATTTGCGGAGGTGGACGCTCTATGGCTCCTCACAAGCGGTTACAAACACCCACAGAAGCGGGACTTTGAAACAAAACATCTAACACGCAATTAATACATACGGACTTACACAAAAAAATACGAGCCGCGGGACTTAGAAAAAAAAACATTACGAACTCGCAAAAATACGACCTAAACGGCCGAACATAAAAAAAACTAAAAATACATACAAAAATGACATAAAAAGTTTACCCACAGCAAGGGGGGCGCCCAGGACCTCTGCAAGTGAACTTACACCTCAATTTAAGCGAAAGAAAAAATGGCCGCCGAAAAAAACTAAAACGAGGCTACAAGACCCTAAAACCGCAAAACACCACCAAGCAAATACGGCTTTTCCAAAAAGTCGTACGAGGTACAAGATACACTTTTAGCAAGGACGCAAATTCATCCACACCCGCGTACCAAATACACATTCGCCGTCAATTTACAACACTAACTTACAGAATGCGAAAATACACAGCTGTACTAACGGCTTCCCCTCGCACATGCAGCCTATTTACACTTCACACTGCACACATTGCTGACACTTAAATTGTAGCATTGCATTGTATGCTGCAGGAACATCAAAACAGATTGTCAGCTCTTCAGCACAATGCTTCCTGCATATATTACTTACAAATAGGTAAAGTATATTAATTATTTAATTACCATACAAAAGTACACAGACACAAAAAAGAAAATACACTAATCGCAATAAACACAAAACCCATTCACCGTGCGAGTCACAACGAGTGCCAACGCTGCTCAGAGCACACAAACTACACCAGCGGACAACCTTGCAATAAGCGCAAAAAGCAGATCAGCGCCGACATTACAATAACAGCAAAAGTGCCTCTGCTAAAAAAAAAAAAATACAACAACCAACAGCCTCGCAATGAGCGCAGAAGGATCTCGGACTAACAAAAAAATTTATGTCTGTGCCAAACAGCATTACCTGCCTTAAAATGTTATTGCCCCATCATTTTTGATGGGCAAGTCGCTAGTAGCATAATAAACACCAACAAAATAGGTACATAAAAAAGAAAAAAAGTAGAACAGTTAAAACAGACGCGTTTCACTTGTCTTAGCAAGCTTTCTCAATGTTTAAAATATGTATGGTGAGGTCCCTATAAATCCCTCTATAAATAGTAGCACAAATTAAGGGAAGATGGACCAAACATCATGTTAATTGAAGGCCACAACATTCTCAAGCTCGCAAATCGGCCAACTAAAATACTTTATTTCATGTTTATTTTCTGTGTTATATCGATCCCTGCAATCAATGTGTTAATACATATCATGGAATTTGCATGTAATAGAATATCATATTTACGGCTTTATCAATATTGCATTACATCTGGAATGTGGGTCCGATCGTAACTCCTAATTGAACCCCATAAGACTTTGAAATCCTACCTCCATTTTTCAGTGACGTAATTCTGACAATCTCAGTTTCCATTGACTCCATCTAAACCAGTAACTACAAGTTTGATTAATAGATCCCGTTCACGTACGCACATCCAACAAGCGAAAAATGGTTTAGGGGTGTGCCTCTCAAGTCCGTAACTCGCAGCATGTTCTAATTTAATAGCACCGTAAATCCGCAAAATATCAAGCTTGCAACTGTTGCGGGTCTCACGTTGCACATAAGAGCTTCGAATTTAATGTGGCTTTATGTCTCTGCATAGTTAGAACTATGGTTTTCCCTGTAGTAACATACGGATGCGAGAGCTGGACCATAAGGAAGTCTAAGCGCCATAGAACTAATGCCTTTGAACTGTGTTGTTGGCGAAAACTGCTTAGAACCCCTTGTACTGCGAAAAGATCCAATAAAATCAGTACTTCAGGAAATCAAGACAAACTGTTTACTGGAAGCTATGATCATAAGGCTGAAGCTCAAATATTTTGCTCATATAATGAGAAGACAGGATTCCCTAGAAAAGATTCCAATGATGAGAAAGATTGAAGGCACAAGAAGAAGGTGACGACCGAGGTGGAGTTGGATAGATGGGATCATTAAAGCAATGAACATAAATCAAACTCAGAGAGGCGGTGACTGACAGATGTACCTGGCGTGTTGCAATCCAAAGGGTCACGGATAGTTGGATAGGACTGAATGTCTAAACAACAAAATATGTCTCTTAAATAAATGACATATTACTTGTGTTGGTTCAATACAGAAAAATAATTTAAACTGATATTTGCTCCATACAAGAAAATGACCTGGCATCGGCACTCATGGTTAATACGGTGATGTATTTTTCTTTTTAAATGCTATTTATAACTCTATTTATAACTCTGTTGCTGTATTTTAGTTTCTTTGCATAGAAAATGTAAGCCAGGTCTCCTGCAGCTAAATTGTGTGAAGTTTCAGCTACAGTCCCTGAACAATGCCAGAGCACACAGTGTGGTTCCAAAATATTATTTTTTCTGAGGACCATTTGAAAATGAAAATGGTCTAAGACACTCTAATGTTGGAAGACGGTATAGTTATGATATGAAGTATCAAATGTAGTAATGTCTGCAAAACAACATCTGACAGATAGCTCACACTCCCTTTTTTCCACTCATGATAAGTTTTTTGCTGATGTAGGAGGGTGGGCAGATGACCAGTAGATCATCAATGCTGTTAGATCATCACCATCACTTGTTCACAACCAATACCAACAGAAGTTGGTATGTGATGGAACAGGGTCAGCTGCACCAGAGCTGGAAGTGCTAATGGCAACACCAGCCAGCTGGTGTTGCCAGTAGACCCTGATGTCCCCAAAATGCTTGATACATGATCCTTAGAAATCAAGGAGAATAGCCCGGTTGTGTCTCCTGATCAGATCTCTCTTTATTGAATATAATAGCATAATAGCCAAGTTTTTGTGACTTTATGACTCCACCTCTACAGCAATAAGCCCCACCCCCTCCCAGCAAACTCATACACTGCACCTATACTAGTAATACACCTGACTCCTCCCATATCATGAATCTTTTACCTTTAAGAAAAGCAATAATTCTGTCAACTCATCATCTTACAAAGCCCATATGGCTGTCCAACACATGGTGAGCTTTTCTCCCACAATGCACTATAGACTGAACTACTTGTCAAGTAATCAGTAATAAGTCGTGATGCACAGTATATATATTATGACAACAAAGTTAGTATACTGCATAATATTTTCAGAGGTGTTGTTTCCTGGGTTCTATGGTTTGTCTAAAAGAACTACTGAAAAGACCTTAAATAGAATACTAGAACTATGGTATTCCCAGTAGTAACATAGGATGTTAGAGCTGGACCATAAAGAAGTCTGAGCGCAGGAGAATTGATGCCTTTGAATTGTGGTGTTGGAGAAAACTGCTTAGTGTCCCTTGGACTGCAAGAAGATCCAGTCAGTCAATCCATCCATATTACATGAAATAAGGCTAAACCGTTCACTGGAAGGTTTGATCATGAGGCTAAAGCTCAGATATTTTGACCAAATCAACAGAAGACCGGATTCCCTAGAGAAGACTCCGATGCTGGGAAAGATTGAAGGCATGAGAAGAAGGGGACAGCAGAGGCAGAGATGGATAGAAGCAATGAACATGCGCTTGAGGAAGGCTCAGAGAGGTAGTGGCTGAAAGATATACCTGGCATGCGGCATCCATAGGGTCACAGAGAGTCGCACACTACTGAAGATTGAACTAAAAAACACTATTGCCCAAAGGGCACTTATGGTACATGCCATTAACTTCACTCTGACTACTTTAAAATTAATTATTCTGGTGCATAAATCTCAAATCACCCTCATTTGCATCCCATATACTGACATTTATTTTCTGTTAACCTATTATGTATATTTTTATAGTAGATTAATTGCCTTGGTGTTCCCGGCATGAATGTAAATCATTAACACAGACTCAAGGTTAGGAGCCAGACGCTGTAAAAGTGCATCAGGTGATCCCCAAAGCTGCTAATCTCGTATATACAAGCAGCAATGAATATATATCTACAGTTCGGCTATTACGGTTTGTTTAAATAGCGTGTGTGTAAATGCCACACCACCCAAATGAGATTAGATTATGAGAGAAGCTTTCTGACTGGTGGATACAGTCTGGTCTGAAGTGCTCGAGTATTCCTGGCTCAATCTTATCTTATCAATAACATAATATCCTACAGTGTTCCCTCTCTCTTGCATAACAAGTCATTGTTTATCTGATATTAAATATGGATTAAGAACATTGTATAACGTTGTCTGGGTCATGGGAGCTTCCGTAAACAAAGTACCACGTAATTACAGCAATTTATTAGACATTGTTTTTCAGTGTAAAATAAATATTATGCGGCTGAACGAAGATGGATCTGATGAGAAGGTTCCATGATGACATTTTTCTTATTGTATTAAATGTGTTTCATTATTTTACCATTGAGAAGGGCCGTTTTTAGGCCGAAACGCGTCTGGTTACTATATTTTTTTTTTTGTGCACTTGTATTATGGATAGTGCTGCTTAGTGCTAGCACCTGCCAGTTTTTATTTTAGAGCACCAGTGTATGTTGTGTGCTCTGCATTTAGGGGATTCACCACTGTGGGCTGACTTCTCCTAGCTGGATTCTGCTATAGTCAACTCTTAGAGGTAAGTGTACCATAGTGGGAGGAGCTAATCCCAATAGTGTAACCTTTCACTCTTAAGTGTGCCAAGGACCAGTTTTTCAGCATATTAGCAGCTGTTTCAAGTCCACTAAGTGCTGCCCCGATAGCTCTTTTTTTTATCATCTTTTTGGTTGTGGGGGAACTTTTTATCCATTTGATATCAACTTGGGGCGACCTGGACTAGAAAGATTATTATTGTGAAGGCCGTACATTTCATCTATGTACATGTGAGTGCATTGGTTTTGGATTTTAATAATAAAGTTCTCCATTATATACTTCACCATTGGGCGTTTGGCGCACTTGCAGTGCAGACACTCATGCTAATGGCAGGGCTTGACATCTCAGGAGCCATAGATCCTAAAGTTTTACTAACTTTTTAACATTTATTTTATATTTTGTTGTATTTCTATATATAATCCACAAAAAATATTGACTGGCTGCTAACAGGCTGGCTCCTAAGTGTCAAAGAGAATATGCCACCTCTGGTTTAGGGACAGGAAAAAAAAATATTTGAGTGCCATAAAAAAACTCACAGCAGCATTTTCAAATTGTAAAAAGAGCTTCAAATGAATCACTTTTTACACATTTTCTGTACATAATGTAAAGGGCAGTGATCATATGACAGAGGCTCAGCCTTCTCACCTGTGTGCCCAGCTAGCTGCACCCAGCGCCTTTTGAACGGGCTGATTATCGGGATGTTCACAATCGTCTTTATCTTCTGCCAGGATTTCTTCTGCACAAGAAAGAAAGTAACACGTCAGCCGTCAGAGTAATAAACACAGAGACATTTATCGTATGTACCAACCACAGGCCATGTGGAAGCGCTGCAAAAATGGCTTGGCAGCTAAAGTGTAAAAACAGAAGTGACAACGGTCTGTCTATTTAATAGTAGTGCGGAACTGCTCGGAAATTGTGCAAGTGTAAAAGGTACACGATAAAGCTCCCATTTATTCAAGAAGTTAAAATGATGCATAAAAATAAATACAACTGGTTATAATTAATAATTCAAGGTGGAATTGTATACAAATTCACATGGAAGTTAGATTAGCTTTATGTATTAACTAACAGATTCACCACTTGGGCTAATTGCATTATCTGCAGCAAATAATTAAGATGAGCAGTGGGGCGATAAAGTTGAAAAGTCCAGTTAAAAAAGGTTAATGGTCCCAGATTGTTTTTTTTTTAATTGTTTATTACTCTCTCAGTTAATCTATACATGAATTAAAGGATCACTGCACATTGAAATGTGTGTAATTATATATATATATATATATATATATATAAACTTTTAGTTTAGTTTAAGAGCCCAATTAAGCAGAAAACAGTCATCCAGCTAGGTTTTAAATAGAAAAAAAGAAGATGCCTTTGCATGACGCTGGAGGAATCCATGATACATTTGTGGCAGGAAGCTGTGTGTGTGAGAGTGTGTTTACATTTCAGGAGAGAGGTGGTGTCTGCTCTGGGTCTGCAAGGGGGAAGAGGTGTGGTATCAATGCCAATGTTATCCAGTCATCAAGCAAAGAGTCCAGTTTTCAACTTGTAACCTTCTCCCCCACCCCTCCCTAAACTGATAGCCACAAACTTACACCCCATCTTTCAGATGTCGGGATGTGATGTAACAAAATGGATTCCTGTATTATAAACGGTCTTCAAAAATTCTAATTTTCTCAAAAAGGCTTTGTGCACATGGTTTGTTGTTGATGTTCAGTCCTTCAGTTGTGTCTGACTCTGGGTGACCATATGGACGCAGCACTCCAGTGCGTTTCTGGTTGTGCTCATACATATGGTTTCTTGGCAAAGATACTGGAGTGGTTTGCCAGCTCATTCTCCAGTGGACTGCGATTTGTCTGACCTCTGTGCGATAACCTGCTCATCTTGGAACCTACATGTTATAACTCACAGCTTCATTGAAGTACACAAGCCCCTTCACCACGACAAGGTAGCGATCCAGAAGGGGCCCAATGGCTTATACAAATTGCTAATATTGTTGGCTTGGTACATACTTGACAAGCAAGAGTGTTTTTTCTTGAAAACGCAGAAGTCTAACTTCTATATCAATTTAAGGCACTTTCATTTAATAACAGATAGTTGCAGTTATGTTTATGTTTCATTTCTGCAATAAACTGTTTCTGCGTCTCCAATATTAGAGCTTTTATCCTATCCATTTTGGTGAGTATTGAAGGGAGACGGGACCTAAACATGTTATATTATGTCCTTAATCTATAATGTTGTAAAATACCAGAAAATGTCCAGATCTTGGCCAGATGTGAATTCAAACCGATGGTAATCGGGTCCCAAGTAACATGTCAAAACACAAGATTCCCAGTCACTTTATTTCCTAAATAACTAACAAATCAATTTAAAAATTGAGATTTTATATATATATATATATATATATATATATAAATAAATAAATAAATAAAAGCAACTCTTAAATGCATGATTTATGGCACTAAAGTGTCCCTTTTTTTTGTATTATGTGCATCTACTGCCAAGACACAGGAAGATAGTTGAGGAAAAGAGAAATTAAAATATCTGGGGAAACCCATAACATGAGACTGCACAGTCATTAATCATCAGTTCAGTTTGGGCGAGGAAAGCAGGAAGTGAGTTAAACTGTGAATATGGGGTGACAGAGTCCCTT
This sequence comes from Discoglossus pictus, assembly GCA_027410445.1. Lineage (NCBI taxonomy): Eukaryota > Metazoa > Chordata > Amphibia > Anura > Alytidae > Discoglossus > Discoglossus pictus. The sequence goes on along the minus strand of CM050168.1, from coordinate 206,859,817 downwards.
TAAAGCTCTGCTTGTACTCATGTAAACCTTCTAAATTATCCCAAGAAAGATCTGTCTCGGTAGTACTTGCCTATCACAGATTTCTCAGCAGCATTACAAGTGGCTAGTACAGGAAAAACGGAATATACAGAACTGTAATCCAGGTCAAACACATAAAAACATTACAGTAAGAACTAGAACCCTGCAGCTTCAAAGAAATATACTTCCCCTTGCAGATTGTTAAATCCCCTATATTCGCCAGTATGTCTGGGAAAATTACATATTTCTGTAAATGCACAAGTTCTCATTTATAATCTTAGGAACTGGTCACATATCCATCATATAGTGTGAGTTTCCTGTTTCTGGGTCCCCTCATATTATCCTAAAACACAATTATATCAAACTTAGGAGCCAACCTTATTCCTGAGGAGCCTATATATGTGCAATTACAAGTTAAGTGCCAGAATCAATAGTTTAGGAGCCACAGCTCCCAGGATTTATTAAACCCTGCCTTAAACTTAGCTCTAATCCCAACCCTCCCATGTAAATTGCATGTTTGGATATGTTAAACTGCTAAACTACTTTATCCCGTCTCACTAACATTGTGTCCCCATTTCATCAAATGACTGCGTTGGCTTTTGTTTAATGCCAACATCATAAAAATGGCCTTATCACACACCCTTGACCCGCCTCATCCAATATATCCAAACACATTACCCTCTAACACCATATCATCAATAGTATTATGTGCCCACCATCTCCTGCCGCCCTCAATCACAGACCAAGCCAGATCACGATTGTTTGTTTGTTATATATATATATATATATATATATATATATATATATATATATATATATAAGAATCTAATTTTATCAAAATGGTCCCATCATCCAAAACTAAATCAAAATCTCTCTAGGTTCATCTTCTTGCAGCCGTGCCCTAGGTTTTTGGCTCTCGGTCTAAAGCTCTAGAACCTACTGTTCTTTTAATTTGAACAACATCTTAAATAATTAACTTGAATTTCAATTTGTTTTATGAATTTTTGAACAAAAAAATAGATATTTGCCAAAAATCAAACAATTATCTTAAACAAAGAGTATACAATTATTATTATTGTTTAATTGTAACGCACCAACATATTCCGTAGCTCTAATGGGCTAAGAGGTGAGAAATCTCTCCAGATTATACCGGAAAATATATAGTTTTTTTTAACAGATTAAAAAATAGAAAAAAATATTATTTTATGCACAGAGACAAAGTCATATAACCTGTTCTATAATGTATTAAAAAGAGTGTGAAAATGAGTTCTCTATAGTGTAGAAAAATGATCATTAGTGAGATGGAGGAATGTGTTTGTTCTGACCTGTTACACGATAAAGAGTGCAACCAAGCCTTTAAGATCTATTGTATGTTAACAAGACAATGATTTATTACATTTTTTTTTTATCTCTGATGTGCTTTAGTTTTAACTTTACTACCTTTTTCATGCAATAAGAACAAAACAAAAAACACGCACGTAGAAAACATGCTGTTTAAAATGAATGATAAACAATTAGTTTCTATTGTAGCCAATTAATCCATTATGGGGCCAACACCATTTAATTCAGTTACGAGGTCCCATGCATTGGCCCCTATGCCCACAACTATTTTTAACCATACCCAACTCAAAACATGTTTACCTTATTTTCCAGACCTTGTAGTCCATTGCTATTCCTTAGATCAGATTCTAGTGCCTTTATCGCACTCTCCCCCTCCATCTTTCATGCCTCCGACATCTAAAGACATTCAATGCGTCTCTCTACCCTGACCAAATCCTAACACTCCTCTGGCTCCGGAACTTGTCTCATTTTAATATATAACTTCTCCCCAGAGTCTCTTAACCTAAATGTTCCAGTGCCAATGCAATATCTGTTATTCTCAGTTTAATCAAGCCTTCTAATTACACTACCCAACTGACATTTGCTAAAATAGAAAGGAGAGATGCTGAAACCAATTAGACTGGTTCCCTGAAGAATTGAAGCAAACTGGGGCCGCGTTAAATCGGCTGTATTCCAGGAAGTGCTGGGAAGTTTCATATTAGGAAAAGTTTCTCTATGAGCTAGGAAGGTATTTTAGGGATAAATAGATCTCATAATCCCCTTATGGATCTCTACCTTGTAGTGGTGAAGGGGCTTGTGTATCCGAATTAAGCTGTGAGCTATACAATGTAGGGTCACCCGAGATGGGCATGTCATAGTAGCGAGGTAAGACAAATTGTGGTTCACTGGAGAAGGAACTGGCAACTCACTTCTGTATCTTTGCCATGAAAACCTTAAAGGTTTTATAGGTTGAAGGATTAATAAGAACTCTCTTTGTGTTTAGGAACTGGAAAATTAGCTTACATATAGAATATTACCACCTGTTTCTTGCTATCTATGTTCCTTCTTTCTGTCAAGTATATAAGTTTTGCCATCCTGCAAATAAATGAGCTTGTATTGAGATTCTTGTGTTTGTGTCATTTCCAGTACTGGCTCCCAGAGCTCTGTGTGAGGCACGTGGTCCAAGCCATCAACGCAGTAAATAAGCCCCAACATAGGTTTGGGTCAAGATTTTACATTTTATTCGAATGCAGTTCAAGATCTAAAAGTCATGCATGGAAGGCATAGAGGGTAGAAATAGTGTAACATTAATATAGGAGATGAAATTACAAAATTACTCAAGAGCAACCAAAATGTATTCACCAGATGTATATAGGTACGCGTCCAAAATAAAAGGAATATTAAGAACCAGTAGTACAGTTTTTGTTGAACCCTCAAGCCACATACACTATAAAGGCAGTCACTTCAGAGCCGTCATTCTTTTAGCAAATACAACAAAGCAATGTGAAATGGAAATAGCACATCAGCAAGGATGCTATGCAATGTAATACTAGGTTACTAACCTTGCAGAATAGCAAGAACAAGGATTCGTAAATCATGTCTTCAAGGAGTAGTAAGCAACCACTTAGGACACCCTATATCCTTTCGAATAACTAGTATTTATATGGGTTACTTGTCTTTAAAAAGGTAATGGGAATAAATATAACCATCAATATATTCAATATTTTATTGAACTTATTTGTACTAAAAAGTTACAAACTTACAACAGGAGTAAAGTGACCCTTACCTGTAGCATGTTCTCCTATCAGGCAGCAATAATAATCATTGTGTTTGTTTATCAATTCTATAGACAAACATTGTATAATATAATGCCACAAAAAAACACCACAACTTATTACAACAGAAAAATGTAAAAAAATAAATAAAATTAAATTGACTCCCTGTAAGAAATATGATCTAATGGTCTAAATACATTTTTATAGTTAAACGGGCTCTTTAGACATTTGTTTTATTTTCTACAAACTAAAACTAGGTGACAAAATTAATTTTATCATCTTCAATGTAATTTTCACATAAACTGTACATTTCAGTTACTTCGAAGAAGCGCCCGGAATAACCGATTCTCACTGGAACCTCTTCCTGTTCTCTCTCATGAAGTGTGCCATGGTCCAGGTTTGTGAACTAAGTTCACACCCTCAGGGGAGGGGCTTCAGTTTTACAGTATATCATGCTGTGGCATGCAAACACTGACATACTGTGTGTGTCTGTATCTAGCAGCATTACACAGATTTGTGAGATCCTTCCTTCTTTAAGATAAAACCAACTTCATGGTAGGGTGACAGTGGACCTTTAATGCTTATATTGGAAGCTTTTATGTGACTACAGAGTTCATCATCAAAAAATGGCAATTAAGTAGCTACATAGTTTTTTAATTTATGTTTCTAGATTCAGTGAGGATAATTAGCTCAGAAGCTGTTAATGAACCTTGTCATATAAACAGCGATATGAAACTGTGTCAAACAAATAAAGCAGCAGCCAAACAGGGCAGATCAGAAGATCTTCAGCTGCAGGAGGAGAACTCAAAAATACTCAAAAGGCCAAAATATTTTAGGATAAGAAACTGGAGCTTAAATGGCAGCACACATTATGCTGCAATCAAAGGTCCCAAATTGTGGAGGGGATGTGGTCAGTAGGCACCAAGATGGTTGCGCAAACCCTGTAATTATGGCTACACTTCAAGACATATTCCCTTATTTTGTAATAATTGTGATTGATCTGGAAGCTTTTCTCAACTGCTTATCAGGGCAGAAATTTCCAAGTCCCTACTATTGATTTTAAAAAGAGTCCTGAAGAAGACTTTTCACACGAAACACAAAGACAATGGTATTGTGGGTTCACAAAAAAGGTCTACAGTCTAATAGTTGAGATGTGGAAAATTGTTTATAACCTGAATATAACTGAGCAAGAACAATCAAGCAAGGTTGAAGCAAGCCAGCTGAAGTTTAAGTCATTTAGACCATATTGTGTGACCAACAATGTTCATGTGGACTTGAAAATGTGAATGCATTGTGAGCGGTTTTATGATAATATATATATTATATAAAAAAAATTAATGGATTACACGTAGAAGTGACGTTTTTCCTGACATTTTGCACAATCTCTTAACTAGAAGTCAAAGATGAATAAATAGAAAAACGAAAGAAAGTAAAATCAAGAGGATTATAAGGACATTTCTGTATTCACAAGGACAAAACAAAGCAGCAAAAAAGATCTGTCAATATATTACAATATGTTCATTTTTTTAAAGCCTGTTATTTATGCATAATGTAGAGAGTTGCCTTCTATTCCATAGTTACATAGTAACTGAGGTTGAAAAAAAATATTTTAGTCCATCAAGGTCAACCTGTTAAGATCATCTCTGATCTGCAATATGCTGATTAGTTAATTGACCCAGAGGAAGGCAAACAGAAAAAAAAAAACAAGTGAAACTTTGCCAATTGTCTAAAAAAAAATATTAAAAAAATGAATTCCTTCCTGACCCCATACACTGGCTATCAGATTCCTCCCTGGATCAATACTCTCTTTCTAATTAACCAGGATACCCCTGAATGCCCTTTTTATTAAAAAAATATATTCAGTCCTTTTTTAAAGTTATCTATCAAATCTGCTGTCACCACCTCCATTGGTAAAGAATTCCACGGATTAACCACCCTTATGATGTCCCCTTGTCAGTTGAAAACCTCTTGGCACAAAAAGCTCACTTGCCAGAGCCTTGGATGTATTTATTCAGTGCCTTGCAATAGTATTCACCCCCCTTTGCATTTTCCATGTTTTGCTGCCTCACAACCTGGCATTAAAATGGATTGTTTGAAGATTTGCATCATTTAATTTACAGAGCATGCCCACAACTTTGAAGATTTTTTTTTATTTTTTTTATTGTGAAGCAGACAACAAATACAACAAAATAACAGAAAAAGTCAATGTGCATAATTATTCACCCCCCTAAAGTCAATACTTTGTAGAACCACCTTTTGCGGCAATCACAGCTCCAAGTCGCTTTGGATAAGTCTCTATGAGCTTGCCACATCTTACCACTGGGATTTTTGCACATTCTTCCCAGCAAAACTGCTCCAGCTCCTTCAAGTTGGATGGTTTGCGCTTGTGAACAGCAATCTTTAAGTCTGACCACAGATTTTCTATTGGATTGAGGTCTGGGCTTTGACTAGGCCATTCCAACACATTTATATGTTTCCCCTTAAACCACTCAAGTGTTGCTTTAGCAGTGTGTTTGGGGTCATTGTCCTGCTGGAAGGTGAACTTCCGCCTTAGCCTGAAATCATGCACAGAGTGGTACAGGTTTTTCCTCAACTCTGACCAGTTTCCCAGTCCCGGCTGTTGAAAAACATCTCCAAAGCATGATGCTGCCACCACCATGTTTCACTGTGGGGATGGTGTTCTTTGGGTTATGTGATGTGTTGGGTTTGCGCCAGACAGCGTTTTCTTTGATGGCCTAAAAGTTCAATTTTAGTCTCATCAGACCAGAGCGCCTTCCTCCATACATTTTGGGAGTCACCCACATGCCTTTTCGCAAACATTTTTGCTGAACGTAATGGCTGTCTTCTGGCCACTCTATGGAGCGTACGGCTTATTGTTGTCCTATGTACAGATACTCCAGTCTCTGCTGTGGAGCTCTGCAGCTCACCCAGGGTTACCTTAGGTCTCTGTGCCGCCTCTCTGATTAATGCCCTCCTTGCCCGGTCCGTGAGTTTTGGTAAGCAGCCATCTCTTGGCAGGTTTGCTGTGGTGCCATGTTCTTTCCATTTGGTTATGATAGATTTGATGGTGCTCCTGGGGATCATCAAAGATTTGGATATTTTTTTATAACCTAACCCTGACTTCCCAGAGTTCCTTGGTCTTCGTGGCAGTGTTTGGTTAGTGGTGCCTCTTGCTTAGGTGTTGCAGCCTCTGGGACCTTTAAAAAAAAGGTGTGTATATGTAATGACAGATCATGTGACACTTAGATTGCACACAGGTGGACATAATCTCACTAATTATGTGACTTCTGAAGGTAATTGGTTGCACCAGAGATTTTTATGGGCTCCATAACAAAGGGGGTGAATACATACGCAAATGCCAATTTTCTGTTTTCTATTTCTAAAAAATTGTTTGATGTATATATTTTTCTCATTTCACTTCACCGACTATTGTGTTCTGATCCCTCACATAAGATTCAGATTAACAAAACATTGAACTTAAGGTTGTAATGTAACAAAATAGGTAAAAAGTCAAGGGGGTGAATACTTTTGCAAGGCACTGTATAAGGTAATCATATCTCCTCTTAGACACCTTTTTTTCTAGAGAGAATAAGTTTAATTTGGTTAGACTTTCCACATAACTTAGCCCCTCCATTCTCTTTATTTGCTTTGTTGTCCTTCTCTGTTACATAGTTATTAAGGTTGAAAAAAGACTTTCAGTCCATCAAATTCAACCTTTTAAGATCTCCTCTGATCTGCAATATGCGGATTACTTATTAATTAATTAGGTGTTAATTATTAATAAATAATTTATTTATTTTTAATAAAATGACTCCAAAAGCTCCAAAATGTCCTTTTTATGAAGTGGTGCCCAAAATTGTACTCCATATTCCAAATGAGGGTGTACTAGTGATTTGTATAGTGGCAGAATTATATTTGCTTCTATACCCTTCTTAGTACATGCTAATATATTTATTTGCCTTTGCAGTTGCTGCTTGGCATTGAGCAATGTTACCTAGGTGCTTGCCGACAAGTACTCCCAAATCCCTTTCAATATCTGATACACCTAGATTTGCTCCATTAAGATTATAAATTGAATGGCAATTTTTCCTTCCCAGATGCATAACCTTACATTTATTCGTATTAAATCTCATCTGCCATTTAGATGCCCATTCCTCTAATTTATGTAAATCCCTTTGGAGGGAAAGTACATCATTATCTGATTTAATTACCTTGCACAACTTCGTGTCATCAGCAAAAACAGAGACCCTACTTTCCAGGACCTAATACTGAACCCTGTTAGATTAACTAGTGCTGTCAATCAATAATTTTGCATGTGATTTTTTACTAATTATCTCCAGCATTTTTGAGTGAATCTTATAAAAACAACCTTGAGATGATTGCTGCTCAAGGTGCTGTGCAAAAGAAAGATGTAATTAAAAGTCAATATGAGCACAAAGTACTTTTATACTGTTTGTTTTGCAATATATGTAAGAACTTTGTTCCTCGCCTTCCATACAAACTGATAGGCAGTTACAAGCCAACCAGAAAATCAGTGCAATGTTGCAATACCATATTGGGCAGTTTATCATTTTGATCTACGGAAATATGATATTCCGTAAAAAGGTGCTATTACAGCTATCCAGAAATACAAAAGACAGCAAAATAAAGGGGAAAATCTTAGAGGGACCCTGTAGTGATAGAACCTTAGAGGGATCCTGTAGTGATAGGACCTTAGAGGGACCCTGTAGTGATAGGACCTTAGAGGGACCCTGTAGTGATAGGACCTTAGAGGGACCCTGTAGTGATAGGACCTTAGAGGGACCCTGTAGTGATAGGACCTTAGAGGAACCCTGTAGTGATAGGACCTTAAAGGGACCCTGTAGTGATAGCACCTTAGAGGGACCCTGTAGTGATAGCACCTTAGAGGGACCCTGTAGTGATAGGACCTTAGAGGGACCCTGTAGTGATAGGACCTTAGAGGGACCCTGTAGTGATAGATCGAGTTATATCCAATTAAAAATATACATTGCATCTATAATAATGAAAGCCCTATTTCCCATTTATACAAAGTTATGAATTTGTATTAATTTCCTCCTGCTTTACTCTAGGGGGTGCCATGTTGTACTGTCAAACTCCTCCCATGTCTCAGATCATGTCAGTGTATGAGGTACGCAGGCAGTAACCTGTGAGTTTCTACATTGCTTCTTCTAATGCACATGGCAAGGTCAGTGGCTCCATATTGGCCATGGAGTCATTGGTTCTGGCTCCTACACCAGAAGCTGAAATTATCAATCAAGCAGTGTACATATGTATATAATTAGCACTGTGGGTGTATAATGCATCTTTTCAAGTCTACACCCTCAATGGATATAACACATTCTGTCTGCCTGCTAAAATTTTCTGGTTTGTTATGCTGTTTTCTGCTATGTTTTGATCCATTCCTTGTGGCAGCCTTAAGGCTACTCCATTAAATATAATTTAAATAAATTGCGTCAATCACAATGATGGACCGGTTGTGATCTATGAAAAAGGTGACTGGCAACTAGTAGCCTAGGGAGATGCTACAGAAATAAACTTTGCTAAAATTTTAAACTTTTAATGATGAGGTATTTTATCAATTGAGCGTTACAAGCAAAATGCATTTTCTTAGATTTGTGTTCACATTTGAATGTATACATTTTTTTTTTTTTTATATATGATATACAGTTATTGTATTGCAATGTGGGAAACTGGGCAGGGGCCCAGTTTATTGTTTCAATTACTACTTTATACATGGCTTCTTTTAGGCATATGCTTGTTGTATCTAAATAGCATAAGATGGATCATGTACGAGCCAGGAGACCTATCCACAGACAGCTGTTTCGATCTTTAAATAAATCTCATCAGTGTTGGGCTCGTCCCTTATATTTAACTTATGGTGGGCAAAAGAGCGATAGAAGTCTTCCATACTTCCTTCATAAATATGAAGTTTGTCCTAATCTATAATTGTAATGTGTCCATAGTACATTCTCAAGATCGCATGTCATGGACATCAAACCATAGCGCATATAAAAGAAGTACAAATAAAAATCTACAGCAATACCTGCCCCAGTAATGGCCCAAGTATTATAATTTAGCAAGCAATATGCCAGAACATTATATTACAACTAGGAAATTGCCCGTCAAAAATGACGGAGTAAAATAGTAAGGCTGCATTGTTGTTTGCCACGCAGCACTTTTTACGTCCTTCAGCCTTGTTTTCGTCATTTATTCGGCAGCCATTTTTTTCATGAAAAAATTCCAAATATGCCTCACAATAACTTGCAACCTCACTCACATGCTCCCTGGCTCTCCCTCTGTGAGAGTGTTTAAGTTAATTTGAGGCATATTTGTTGTTTTTTTCAGGTCTTTCCAGTTCGGTGGTTCGGGCGTTAAAGTCGTATTTTTGCGTGCCACACAGTGCATGTACGGGTTTCAGTCATAGGTCCCTCTTGCGCCGCTGGCGATAAGACATACGGGTTGCGAGCCCAGCCTATGTCCCGCGAGGCTCGCAGTGCAATGAGCGCCTTTGCGAAAATTATATATATTTAATATATACTATTCCATTGACCCAACATTGGTGCCATTACAGACGTATGTCTAGGAGTGCTGGATCTTTCTGTATTTTTCCTCAGCACCGCGCCTCTATTGGGTAACCACATATTTTGGCACATGGTTTGTTTTCCTAATGAAGGTGTAACCTGCAGGCTAGGTGTGCTGCACCTTTGGGTGGGGCACTTAGCCATAATATCCAGGAATGCAGTGTGTGCAAGATCAGACAAGTGATTATGTACAAAAAGTAAATAAATATCAAGTGCAGATGTCTGGCCTTCCCTGTGGCTGTACATTTATGAAACTATTGATCAAGACCCTTTAAAACACATTTGCCAATGCAAGGGTCAATATAGGTAGTTAAGTGAAATTCTAGTGCCAAGAGGACATCGGTTGAGGTTAGAAGGGAAAAAAAAATTCTACCTTGAAGAAAGTCAAGGTTTCTCCACAGAAAGGGTAGTTAAAACATGGAACTCTGTACCAAAGGAGGCTATGGCAGCAGATTCAACAGATACATTTAAAAAGGGACTGGATAGATTTGTGAATAAAAAGGGCATTCATAGCTATCCTGGATAATTAGAAAAGGAGAAGTACTGATCCAGGGAGGAATCCGATTGCCTGTGTCTGGGGTCCAGAAGGATGGAGGATAGAGAAGGATTCGCCCTCTCCCGCTCTGGCAATGTTTCAATTTTTTCTTTTGGTTCCTTCCTCTAGATCAATTAAAATGTGTCCATATCTTACAAGGATCAGAGGAGATCTAAAAAAGGTTGAACTTGATGGACTAAGTCTTTTTCCAACTCAATTAGTATGCAACTGCACAATGGAAAAACTGCCAATGGACCAACAAGAATCTCATTAGTTAGCAAGTACACAGTCATGAGAAAGCAGCAGACAGGAGCATCTCAGTAAAGAAAAGAAAACATTACAGTAAAGAATAATTGCATAAAAAATCTAAATGTAAAAGGTTGTTTGTTTTTTGTTTTCTAAAATCATTTTGTTTATTATGTTTTGTATTATTTAAATGGTTATGCAGAAAAAACATCTAAGTGGGCCTTACAGGCATATCTCTTGAGGTTAGAAGAAAAAAAAAGTCCATCTTAAAGAAAGAAAAGGGTTCTTCACAGTAAGGACAGTTAGAACAATCTACCAAAGGAGGTGGTGACAGTGGATTCCATAGATAACTTTAAATGAGCGGTTAGATATATTTTTGAAAAGAAAGGCCATTCACGGTTTTAAAAAAAATGAGTTGTGGTATATAACAAACATGATAACCACAAAAGGTGACTGTATCAACCTAAAAGCATATAATTCAGGATTTTCCTGGATAACCAGAGAAGTATTTATCAAATTACCAGCATTTGTAGTTAGAAGGATTGTTTTCCCTTAGGAGACAAATGCCAATGTTTCAATGTTTTTTTTCCCCTTCATCTGGATCAATAAGTCCACATATCGCAAGGATCAGAGATCTAAAAAGGTTGGACTTGATAGACCAAGTCTTTTCTCAATCTCAATCACTGTTACTATGGGGGTTTCTGTATATCCACAAATATGTGTTTTTCTACAGTATTAATCCTGACACGTTTCAGATTATTACATTATTATTTGTATTAAAGCCGGGTATACATCGTAATACTTATCTGGACACTCTGAATGACACAGTAAGCTAATAAAGAACAATAGACTTCTACTTATCATATTGTGTTGTATATTTCAATTATTTTTGTAGAACAAAATGGCCAGTACAGTGCATTTAATCAAGTGCTACCTCCTTGCTAGGAGAGTGAGTTACACCAACAGCTCCCCTTGTCCTGTTGTAAATAGAGCCTGCCCAGCTGTGTGGATGGCTCCTCCCACCCCATCTCTTCAGCTAAACAAGATGGATAAATATAACATTGAGGGGGAATGTGAGAGTTAGAATAGTAGCTTCAATACTGACCAATATGAGGGGTAAAATAAAGCAAATCACCCCACAATGTGTCTTATATTTCACTAAAATGTTTATAAAACGTATAGAAGAGAATCATTTTGATTCAAGGTAGAGTGCAGTGGTCCTTTTTCCAGTTTCTCTCTACGATTCATAGTCTGTACTTTTCTACTAGTCACATCATGCACGGATACCTATTCAATGCAGCAATACATTGTTTAACATGAATTGTTAGAGAAGGACCATTTGCTAAAGAAGCTCCTTAGAGTATTACTATGGCAAATGTGTATATCTGGAAGATGCATATAAATGTGTGACTCAAGCACTCAATATTCAAAGATAAATAAAGTATATTATCAGGAACATCTTCTTGTAGAGAAAACCCAGTATCAATATTTATTCATACTGCACAAATTAACAGCTCACTAACCAAGTCATTATATAAAAATAAAACGTGTTTTCCACACCCCTAGGGATGCTTATATAGGCACAGTGTACCTACCAATAGGAACACTGCATTCAGGAACGTTTTTTAACTTTTTCATAACCTTCAAGCCAACAGCAGCACAATGCAGAAATTCACAGAGCATGTCTGAGCTTCTCCTTGCTTCTTTGTGCGGGAGAAAAACAATACTACACAACCCATGATGCTTTGCTGCACAAACTGCCACCACAGATTGAAACAATGTTATAGCAGATTGTCTGTGATTGTCCAAAAGAATTATGGATTTTATGCTAATTTTAATTTCAGGTGTGTTAACTCAAAATCAATCTCTTGCAAACTCAAAAGATTTTTGCAAACTTTGGGGTACGTTTAATAATGTGTATTTGCTGATTTTTTTCATGCAGTAAAATGTTTTCATACACTGATTCTCTTCTATCAGGTGCATTTATAATTTGTTTGTTTTCATTATACAGATATCACTATGGCAAATCTAAAAGCGCTAAGCAGGAATTTAAAGAGTTTTAAACATGATTTGGCATCAAAACTGCACTATAGCGAGATTTAGAGCTATGTAAGGAATTAGAAGGGGAAAGAGCGCTATTGCGAATCAGCGCTCATTGGGGCAGCATTAAGCGTGGTTTCCCTGTATATACAGTGGCTTGCAAAAGTATTCAACCCCCCCTTGACATTTTTCGTGTTTTGTTGCCTCACAACCTGGAATTAACATGGATTGCTTGAGGCTTTGACTAGGCCATTCCAACACATTTACACGTTTCCCCTTAAACCACTCAAGTGTTGCTTTAGCAATGTGTTTGGGGTCATTGTCCTGCTGGAAGGTGAACCTCTGTCCTAGCCTCAAATCACGCACAGAGTAGTACAGGTTTTGCTCAAGAATATCCCTGTATTTAGCACCATCCATCTTTCCCTCAACTCGACCAGTTTCCCAGTCCCGGCTGCTGAAAAACATCCCCACAGCATGATGCTGCCACCACCATGTTTCAGTGTGGGGATGGTGTTCTTTGGGTGATGTGATGTGTTGGGTTTGCTCCTGACATAGCGTTTTCTTTGATGGCCAAAAAGTAAAATTTTTGTCTCATCAGACCAGAGCACCTCCCTCCATACATTTTGGGAGTCTCCCACATGCCTTTTCGCAAACTCAAAACGTCCCATTTTGTTTTTTGCTGAAAGTAATGGCTTTCTTCTGGCCACTCTGCCATAAAGCCCAACTCTATGGAGCGTACGGCTTATTGTTGTTCTATGTACAGATACTCCAGTCTCTGCTGTGGAACTCTGCAGCTCCTCCAGGGTTACCTTAGGTCTCTGTGCTGCCTCTCTGATTAATGCCTCTCCTTGCCCGGTCCGTGAGTTTTAGTGGGCGCCGTCTCTTGGCAGGTTTGCTGTTGTGCCATGTTCTTTCCATTTGGTTATGATAGATTTGATGGTGCTCCTGGGGATCATCAAAGATTTGGATATTTTTTTTTAGAACCTAACCCTGACTTGTACTTCTCAACAACATTGTCCCTTACTTGTTTGGAGAGTTCCTTGGTCTTCATGGCAGTGTTTGGTTAGTGGTGCCTCTTGCTTAGGTGTTGCAGCCTCTGAGACCTTTCAAAAAAGGTGTGTATATGTAATGACAGATCATGTGACACTTAGATTGCACACAGGTGGACATAATCTCACTAATTATGTGACTTCTGAAGGTAATTGGTTGCACCAGAGCTTTTTATGGGCTTCATAACAAAGGGGGTGAATACATATGCACATGCCAATTTTCTGTTTTCTACTTCTAAAACAAATGTTATGTATATATTTTTCAAATTTCACTTCACCAACTATTGTGTTCTGATCCATCACATAAGATTCAGATTAACAAAACATTGAACTTAAGGTTGTAATGCAATAAAATAGATAAAAAGTTAAGGGGGTGAATACTTTTGCAAGGCACTGTAGACCACAATGTTTATTTCTGACGTTGGCTTAAACCCTAATTTAGACTTGTCTGCACAGGGCTTATCTTATTAAATCTTGCAAATGATTAATCACTGGAACACCCACATACAATATTTGAGGCTTTTACACTTTCTTAAAGCTAAAGGTACAATAACTGCAGTGTTTAATCAGAATGTTTTTTTTATTTTAATCTCTACTGTACAGTGCAGGACACTGAGATTATCAAAAGCGGCACAGCAGAGTGCAAACGGAAGAGGTTAGGAGGAAATGTGAGAACAAGAAAGGGGTTCCCCTTGCACAGCGTGGCTTTTGTTTTTTGTTATCCCAACCAGTGCAAAGATTGGTAGGTTAAAAAAAAAGTGTAGCAGGTAGATTCACTAAGCTTAGCGAGGACTGCAAAGGAACTCACTGAGGCCGTGCTGTCAGACACTGGAGCAGTCAGCAAACCACCTCTCAGCAATGCTTAGTGGATCTGGGGGAATGTACTGCTAGGGTTCATTAAGGAAGCACAGTATACATATAGAATAATTAAACATTATAAAAACAATAAACTGGAAACACTCAAAAAAGCACCACTTGATGATTGAATGAACAATACAAGTAGTTTCAGGCCATAACTACTCAGATTCCAGTCTATCAGAACTAGACAATAAGGTAACCCTATAAGGGAGCCTCACAACTCCATTATATAAACATTAGCTACTTGCCCGTCAAAAATGACGGGAAAAACATTTGAAGACTAGGAAAGCTGTTCCTTCGGCGCTGATCACGAGCCCAGAGCTCAGCGCAGGCGCTCATTGCGCTCCCCACGCAGAGTGCTTTTAACAGCGACGCTCATCGCGAGCCCCGCAATAAACTAAAACCAAACATTTCAACTTCTTCCTATTCTAATTTGTATTTTAAGCAAATGAGCGTATATTCTTGATTTATGATCCTGCAATGACCTGCAACCTTTTCTGTTCATGTGTGTGTGAGTGCATGCAATTCACTGGGGCTGGGAGAGATCACAGGGCAATTCACTGGGGCTGGAGGGCAATTCACTGGGAAACTATCACCTGGGTTGCTATGTACATAAAACAGTGAATGGAGGGACACAGACCCTGTTCTGGGTATTACAGAAATCTAAAGGAAAGCTGCCAGCACAATCCCAAGGTCAAAAAGATACAATGCATTATGTATGCTAATTTTCCCTGGGATTTTCAGGGATGTCGACATTGATAGAAAACATTTTGCAAATGCAAGAAATTAAGCAAACTTTAGAGTAACTGTTTAAATGTTTGTTTTGGTATTTTTTTCATGCAAACAATTTTTTTTCATACACTACTAATTCTCCTCTATCAGATGCATTAATAACCCAGCTCACTTGCATGTACCTTCATGGACTTATTAATTGTATGGATTTCTCAGTAACAAACAGATATGAATCTCATCTTATAGGTGCACCAGAAAGGCTGACTGACAGCTCAAAATGTCAAACTTCAATGTTCATTTACTGTAGGAAATTGATTAAGTATTGATTACTACCTATGGTAATAAATTATACAACGTCTGTCTTCCTTTACCCAATTGCTTCAGCTTTTATAAGCAAAGATCTCAACAGCAATCATTACAAAGTAGATACTGAGAGATATTTAGGAAACTAAAATGAATGATGTTCCATTTTGCTTTCAATTCGATCAATTTAATGGATTATACACACAAAAATACACATTGATTCTTACTGGTAAACAAACATCAAAAACCTGGAAAACAAATAAAGGATTCCATAGGTCACCAAATCAGTTTATTTTATTATATAGTATTGTATTGTTATTGTCTGTCAGGTTTGAAAATCAGGAGGGTTCATAAATGCAAGCTGAATATTAATATACCAAGGAAGTAACTATCAATTCAGGAAGAAATCACATTGCAAAGTGGGCAATTATTTTTGCATTTGTTTGTGGGTAATTATATTTAGTACTTGTATTTTTATCTTAAAGAATACCATAGAAATTGCAAGCACAATACCATTTGGCTAGAGAATAATTAAATGGCCACTGCACTGCTCTTACAATAGGGTTTCATTTGTTTATTTAGAAAGACAAACTGACCTGACACCCCTGGGTGTCTCTGATTGATTAGATATATACACTATTTGTTACGTCTTAACTATGTGGATCTGTTAACAAATGTAACACAATTTAAACAAAACCAATAGACCATCTAGATCAAAATCAAATCTACAATGCTCAGTCTTCTTTGTGGTCAGATAACATAGTAGCAGTAGTAACATATGGCTCTCACATCTGTATGTTACTATTGGGAATACCATATTTCTAACTATGTGGACCATTATTGATAATGTTACATCTCTACTTTTTAATAGCTTGTCCAGATTTAACATAGCTTTCCTCCATAGAAGCAAACATCTTTTCATTTAATGGCTGGAGTCACCATCTGAAGAGATCTTGGATTCCAAGAAAATAAAATCTGCCACTGCCTCAACTTCTTCCCCATCAATTTGGCAGGAACTGAGAATGCCGCTTTCCATGAACTTTGTCCAGACTTGCCATAGCTTTCCTCTCCAGAAGCACACATATTTAAATACTTGATCAATTAGATGTTATTTAAATAAAAAAAAATAAAAAAAAAATTCTTACTGTAAACAAACATTGAAGTATGCAATTTTGAGCTGACAGTCAGCCTTTCTGATCCACCACCAAACCAAGATTCATATATTTTGTTAATTAAGAGATTATTTTTATTAATTATGGATATTCAGAGTAATTGTCCTGACTGCATTCACCTGCAGATTTGTTTTTTGCACAATCCACATGGAAGGTTTCTGGATTTCACTAGAAATATAACATACCTTTGTATACATTTACTTTTCTGTATTTTATTTTATTAAGAAGTGCTTATCAGCTCTGTTTTTTTCTGCATTTGCCTACTATATATCCTGTATGTGTTCTCAGTAATGACCCAGGTTGTGCACAACAAACTAATCTACTTTATGTAAAAGAAGAAGAAAAGAAAGCAGGTGTATCCTTCCTTCACATCCTGTTTGTACCACAAGTGCAGATGGGTTCGGCTATAAAGTAACAGGAGCTTGTCTTCATATTCAGCCATAGAGGGTGGTGCATAAGAGGTGCTAGGAGCATGTACCCATTGCTCATTTATAGAAGAATAAATAATGCAATTAATTTAACCCGTTAGTCAAGGGATTGCATTATTCACATTATCATGGTAACTTTTTACAAAATCCATAGTCAAAATTTTAGATTATTTAAAGGAATAAGGAAGGCTTCTGGATCTTGTTGTGTGTTTGCATCGGTCAGTCGTGTCCGACTCATTGACCTTATGGACCATAACACACAATGCTGATCCACTTGGTATTCATGGCAAAGAAACTGGAGTGGCTTGCCAGTTCCTTCTCCAGTGTGCCATAGAATACAGCTCCTGGTATTCCTATTTGGTATCCCATCCAAGGACTGACCAAGCCCAACCCTGCTTGGTTTCAGGGTGGTGTGACCTCTTGGTTCCCTGACTGGAATCGAACCCAGGTCACATAGGCGAAAGCACCAAATCCTGCCCACTGGACCACTAGGGAGCCCCACTGATTTTAGTATATAAAACATCTGTATCTATTCACTTGTATGTATTTTATTAATGCCTACAGTTATACAAATATTACCCACTTGTGTCTGCCTTCTGCAGCTCATGAAGACACAGTCTGTTGTGCTTGCTGTGCAGTGTCTCATACTAACCAATTAATGACCATCACTCAGCAAAATGCTGCTGAGACGTGGCCCTGATAGGCTAGGACACTACACTGCACACCCAGCCCTAAAGAGTCTGCGCCTACATACATTGCAATAACGGGTCTAAACAGGGACTATGTTTTTGGTTTTAACAGAGCTTATAAACACTTCTTAATAAAATAAAGTACATAAAAGTAAATATATACACACATGTATACTATATACCTAGAAAACTTCCATTACCCTTTAAGGGACATGGAATATTGTTTTTCTCTATTGCATCAGAAATAGGGGACTTGACAATGTGTCACAGTGTGTTTTCTTTTTTCAAAGAGCACAAAAACTTTATATATATATATATATATATATATATATATATATATATATATATATATCACATATATAGTTGTGAGCGTACGGGTCGTTGCTCACGCTTGCGGGCTCGCGCAGCGAGCCGCGGCACTCGCGTAGCGAGGTCACTGGGCAAGGGCCTCAGTTGCTGGCATGGAGCGCCGAAGGCGCTCCATGCCAGCAACTGAGGCCCCTCGCGAAGTGAGGGCCTCAGTTGCTGGCGAGGTCACTGGGCACGGGCCTCAGTTGCTGGCATGGAGCGCCGAAGGCGCTCCATGTCAGCAACTGAGGCCTCTCGCGAAGCGAGGGCCTCAGTTGCTGGCGAGGTCACTGGGCAAGGGCCTCAGTTGCTGGCATGGAGCGCCTTTGGCGCTCCATGCCAGCAACTGAGGCCCCTCGCGAAGCGAGGGCCTCAGTTGCTGGCGAGGTCACTGGGCAAGGGCCTCAGTTGCTGGCATGGAGCGCCGAAGGCGCTCCATGCCAGCAACTGAGGCCCCTCGCAAAGCCCCCTCGCAAAGGGCCTCAGTTGCTGGCGAGGTCACTGGGCACGGGCCTCAGTTGCTGGCATGGAGCGCCGAAGGCGCTCCATGTCAGCAACTGAGGCCTCTCGCGAAGCGAGGGCCTCAGTTGCTGGCGAGGTCACTGGGCAAGGGCCTCAGTTGCTGGCATGGAGCGCCTTTGGCGAAGCGAGGGCCTCAGTTGCTGGCGAGGTCACTGGGCAAGGGCCTCAGTTGCTGGCATGGAGCGCCGAAGGCGCTCCATGCCAGCAACTGAGGCCCCTCGCAAAGCGAGGGACTCAGTTGCTGGCGAGGTCACTGGGCAAGGGCCTCAAACCCTCGCAAACTTCACGTCGCTACTCAAAAAACACGACACACAAATTACGACACTCGCTAAATTTTACGAGGAACGCAAACAACCTACGAAACACGTTACCACACATTACGACCTCGCAAACATCGGACGCAACACGCCGACATACAAACATTTAAAACACAATACATACACACAGCACATACATAAAAACCTTACCTACACCAAGAGGGAGCACCCAGGACCTCAAAAATGCAACTTACACCTCGATTTTACTCGAAATAAAAGACTTTTGAGACTAAAAAAAAATCTAAGCGACAGAAAAAATGGCTGCCGAACAAAACGAAAACGAGGCTACAGCACTCTAAACTCGCAAAACACCACAACAAACTCGCAAAACACCACAAGAAACTCGCAAAATGCCACAAACCACCTACGGATATTCATACCACACAGTGCACACATTCAGCATGCTTACACAGCAGCTCCACACCACTAATGCTGCAGCAATATCAACACAGATTGCCAGCTCTTCATCACAATGCTTCAAAATAGGTACACTATATTCATTTACTAATTTAGCTACCTTACAATTTCATTGCAGGGCTGAGTTGTGCCTGTAATTAGTCCCATAATATTGTCCTATATCTGTATAGTACTGGGCAAGGGTGAGCTGTGCCTGTAATTAGTCCTATGATATGGTCCTATATCTGTATAGTACTGGGCAAGGGTGAGCTGTGCCTGTAATTAGTCCTATGATATGATCCTATCACATATATAGTTGTGAGCATGCGAGCCCGCCCAAGCCGTTGCTCACGCTTGTGGGTTCGCATAACGAGCCCGCGGCCCTCACGAAGCGCTCCTTGCCAGCAACTGCGATCCTCGCAAACTTTACGTCGCAACGCAAACAACATACAAGACACGTTAACACACATTACGGACTTGCAAAAATCGGCCGCAACCCGCGGCCATGAAAATATTAAAAACACAATAAATACACACAACACATACATAAAAAGCTTACCTACAGCAAGAGGGAGCATCCAGGACCTCAAAAAATGAAGTTACACCTTCATTTAACTCAAAATAAAAGATTTTAGACACTAA
The DNA here is from genome assembly GCA_027410445.1 of Discoglossus pictus. Lineage (NCBI taxonomy): Eukaryota > Metazoa > Chordata > Amphibia > Anura > Alytidae > Discoglossus > Discoglossus pictus. The sequence goes on along the minus strand of CM050168.1, from coordinate 206,839,825 downwards.
AAAATTATCTAAGCGAGAGAAAAAATGGCCGCTGAACAAAACGAAAACAAGGCTACAGCACTCTAACACGCAAAACACCACAAGAAACACACAAAACATCACAAAACACCTACTGATATTCCGCTACAGACGTATACCACACATTAGCCGCCATTTTACAACAATGCGGAAGTACACAACAACGCTAATGGTTTGGTCTCGCACACTATTACACTGCACACATTCATCACTCTTACACAGCAGCTCCACACCACTAATGCTGCAGCAACATCAAAACAGATTGCCAGCTCTTCAACACAATGCTTCCTGTATATATTACTTCAAAATAGGTAAAGTATATTACTTTATTAATCTATTAGTTATTTTATTATTATACACCAAATAGCATTAGCTCACTTACAATTTCATTGCCGTCATTTTTTGACGGGCAATTCCCTAGTATATATATAAAAGCTTCCTGGGGTTCAAATGTTTGGTAAGAAACATGCAGTGATTATCAGAAAAAGACGTGTTATATAGATAAGTTCAGTGTACTTACAAAGTTATAGGCTGGAAAGTAAATACCAGCTTTGCACACCCAGAGGAAACCGGCATTACCAAGTATACAGAGGAAAAGTGTATAGGTATGGAGTTTGACCCTTCAAAGGAAGTACTTGGTGCTGGTTGGGTGGGATCTGAGTTTACTACTGAATCAGATCGCAAGGATATATACAGAAAGAGACTACATATTCTGGCTTCTTTGCAACACAGCAACCCCAGAGTAAGAGGTCTCCTGATTGGCCAAAATGACTTATGCTAATCTTAGCAGGGGAGTCAACTGACAACAGCATCAGCTTGCAAATTGAAAAAGATGTAGCAAATATCATTTGTAAGTGTTTATTTTGGTATTGTTTCATGCAAAAAGAAGTTTTTATACCCTACTGATTCTCCACTATCCGATGCATTCATAATCCAGAAAACTTGAATATGCCTTTAAAGCATACATTGGGGCCTTGCCTTCTGCCAGCCAATGAGATGTACAGATGTCCACATACACTTATTTCAATAAAGTTTACATGGGATTTAATAAAAATAAAAAAATAAAAACTTTTGTAATGCTAAAAACTTGCACTTTTAAATGCTTGTGTTCCATGTCCCTTTAAATGATGTTTTATGTATTTCTCTTGAAGTCATCACCTACTACAACCACCATACTTTCTTTATGCCAAATAAACCGATTAGTACCTCTGCACCTCTTTCCCTACATTATATTCAGTTTACTATGAGGACGTTTCACATACTTTATCAATTAAAATGGCTGCCAGATGAACATTCTTCAATATAATCTGTAAAAGAATGAACTTTAAAAAAAATGTTTTACTTCTACTTGACTTAATTGCATTGTGTGGTAATTCCCTAAGGTAACAAGATTTCTGGTTTGGCAGCCAATGTAATCTGAAAATTATCTAAATCGTGTCATATGAAAGAGACAAATACAATACGGTTACACGGTTGCTTAGTGATATCATTTGCTAGTCATGCTTGATCACTGCATATGAATTAGTTGTCGTGCTTACAAATGGAATTCAAGAGTGACGATTCATTCACTTGTAATGTATTAACAATACGCACTTCTACCTTCGGTACACAGAGAAATTGTGTAACATGCACCCGCACTGGGGACCCCCTCTCAACTACCCCTTAAAGAGTTCCCGGTTTTTAATATTTAGTTAACAAAATTATGTTTAAATATGCAAACAAACACTTGGGTAGTTTAACAAGTATTTTGAATCTGTTTTTACTCCCAGAAACTTTCCAAACAGTCCCAACAAAGGTCTGCCCCCACAGCGTCTCTAATACTAGATGTACTAACCAATCACAGGCTGTCTCTCAGCAGCATTTCAAAACAAGCAGTTTAGAAACTGCTAGTACATCTAGGACCAACAGAAACACTGTGTCCATGTAGCTGCTGGAGGAAGAGCTTAGCTGGGACTATTTGGAACGTTTCAGTGAGTAAAGACAGAGCTTTTAAGGCCTTGTTAATAAAATTATATTTAAATATGCAAACACTTAAGATTATTGTAATATTAAGAACAGGGAAACTTCCATATCCACTTTTTCCTCCTTTTTTGGACTTTATACCTTCTTTAAAAAGGAAGAGACAAATCACTCTTCCATAATAAAGATAAATTTAAAGAAAATTATGCACTTCAAAGCAAGTTTATACAGTGTGAAAACCTGTGTAGAGCCAGCTGACGCCGAATGTACAAATGTCTTATACTGCACCCAAACATAGCAGAGAGAGCAGGCAGGGGCTAATTTACATCTCACAAATTACCAAAAGGACACAAAGAGAAAGATTTTTTAATTAGTGTCGATCTGTATTGGTATTTGTATTAGTAAACCAAAATGTCAAACATCAGCTTTTAAACCTCCAGTTTAGCAGATTGTCTCCACTTCGTATGAAGACATCAAGGACAGGAACATCCTTGACAAGTTAAACTAATATAACATACTTCCAAACATAAACCTCTGCTACTGACTAAATAAAAGCCTGCGTCTGACCATTTAGGACTGCCTCCCAGTCAGAGCTACCCTACCATTGATGACCATGCAAGAGACGTTCAGTTGGACATTTAAAGATTGAGAGAATGTCTAACACTCAATATTGCTTTTCTAGATCACTGAATTGGAATTGTATTAAAGATCAATACATAATTGAAATCGTGACAACAGTCCCATTGTGTCTCAACTTACAGTCATTTTATCTACACAATGGGCCACTAACTTAAATTATACTATTTTTGTAATGTTTAAAATACGATCATTTAAAGGGAAGATGTTTTTTTTAGACTGCAGGGCCCTTTAGAACATGCTCTTTGAATTGTATGACATTTTGTCCCTACTGAAGGATTACCGTTCATCAAAAAACAAACAAAAAAACAACAACAAAAAACAAAAAACGCCTTTTTCAGTATTAAATGAAACTGGTGTAAAAATGTTGATTTTTCTAACAAAATGTTCATAGACTTCAAAGAACATTCCTTTCAAGAAACCCAATAGTAAATGTTGTTGTTGTTGTTTAGTCGTGTCCAACTCTTCTAACCCTATGGACAGCAGCACACCGGGGACATCTGTCAGCTTCAATTACCTCATCTATCCATCCCCGCCTCTGCTGTCTCCTTCATTGTGCTATTCAAAGCTCATTTTGCCTAAAATGTTTCCCTCTGCATGAAGACAGTGTACTTCTAAGTACAGGGTGTGCAGTGCCTCATAATAACCAATCCGTGGCAAAATTATGCAACATGCCACTTGAGAGAGGTCACGGACAGGCTAATTTTAAACACTGCACTTCGCAGATTGTATATTCAGGAGCTAGAGAGATCAGACCCAAACACTTAAATTGTACCATTTTAGGCAGAAAAAACAGAGCTTTTATGCACTTTTTAATAAAATGAAGTACATAAAAATAAACAAATAAATAAGTATATTATATTCCTAGCAGAATCCAGAAGTCTTCCATGTCACTTTAAGTGAGACTACTATACAGTTTTATTAATGACACATTTTATTCATAAACAGGAAGCAATCTCATAGTGTAGTAAGGCATCTCAATGAGCCATTAAAGAAATATAAATATCAACAGTAAAATCATTACAAAGTCCACACTATGCCTTCAGTAAATCATTCCTGGGAGCTACTACTCTTCCTGCCTTGGTTCTGTATAATCTGGCCGAGCCCTGGTAGGAATGTAATGTCAATACAGAGTTATGACACACTTGGGCGTTGTGTTTGCGTTCAGAAAACGCCACAGCCTTCGGTAATCACCCTATCCAATATCACCCTAAGCACCTGAACGATAGGATTACATTGAAAACAAAATCGTCACCACTTTGCCATTTTACGGTTTATTTCATATCCTTTCTTCTATGGGTTTTCCCATTCATATTAGAATTATGAAATAAACCACAGTGGATGTAAATGTCCATTTTCTCTAGCATTTGCCTTTGTGTTACTATTTTATATACTGGTGGCAATTCTTTAAGCGGTGGTACTTGAATATGTTGGTCATATCTTGAGAAGACTCTGATGCTGGGAAAGATTGAAGTACCACAAAGAAGGAGACGACAGAGGCGGAGATGGATAGATCATGTCATTAAAGCAATAAACATGAGCTTGAGGGGGCTAAGATGGGTAGTGACTGACAGATGTGCCTGTTTTGTCCATAGGGTCACGGAGAGTCGGACACGATTGAGCAACAACAATGCCTTGATTATCAGGCACTATATGCACTAAGGCTCTTTGGCAAAGATTATTCAGATATTGGGAAGTGATATTATACCAAAACCAATGAGACATACTCTGGACAACTTCAACTACATCCTGACAAATTATTACACTAACAATTTATTAATAAGCATACAGAAGTAAACAGTTTGCATTTATATTTCATTCATACAAAGCATGTGAACGGTAAAAGAACATAACTGCGTACTCAATAATATTATATAGTTTGTAAGATACATTGTGTAAAGCTCTTATGTAACAATATTGAGTCACAAATAATACAGAAAACTAAAGATTGAACATTTTAACGCTAGTAATGAACATCTGTCAAGGGTAAGAGCCAAACAACGCAGAACATATGCCAAATGAGTAATCTGGGGGTATAAACAAAGTGCACACTTTTCAGATACTAAAATCAGTGCCCACTGGGTGCTTGGAAGAGGTGCGACCTCAGATCTATACCAGTCAGACACCAGCAGGAAGTCTGCTATAGCTGCCCCACCCATAATTATGCAAAAGGAGAAGCATAGCATAGCACGTCAGCCAGAAACCTATAAAAGTAAGAACTTTACAACGTCCATATATTATAAATCAAGCATACATTGAAAATAGACAATAACTAATAAATGTTTCCGTTCTCAAGCTCTGTACACTTTGCAAATTACAATTATTCTTACATAAATCTTTAGCGTTCTCTATTTAAGAAGATATCAAAAGCCCAGGAGCACCCATACAAAAAAAAAAAAGAGTTGCTACGAGTGAGAATTAGAACTGATAATATTTTATTTATTCTGTCTCGTTATAGCAATAGAAAATATGAAAAAATATATATAAAAAATCATTTAAAGTGAATATTTTTTACAGCTAAAAAGATAGCACGGAGGCGCAGCAAGTACCGACAAGTACCAACAAATATTTAATTATAATCCTGGTTATAATGTGTAAATAAAATGTAGACATTTTGCAAAGACTTCATACAATCCATACCATTCATTTGATCTCCAAATACTCCACTAATCGCTTCTCTGTACACATTAATGTCTTTCTTCACCCATCACTACCTCATTCTACTCCCTTCAAGAATTCTTCTAACTCTCTCTGATTCTTCCCCATGCTACCCCCACTCTACTGAACCTCCATCAGACAAAATCTATAAAACACTGTAAATGCTGCCTTTCATCAGATTCATCCACTTGGTCATACTACCTATAGGCAATTCAATTATTGCACTTGGAAAGTAATGAACCATGAAAAAAATGATATAAGTCTATAAAAAAAGGCTGTATCAACAAATAAAATATATGTGAATACGAAACCAGTTTAGTAACATTTAAAAATGCACATGTAATCTGAAGACTTGTGGTTTAATATGAAACTAATGACCTTTACATGTTTCACCAATTATCACTTCCTAAGAGGAAGTAAGTCTGGTTGAGGGTACTACTATTACTCCAGGACCTCATGGAGCATAACACTGGTTTGCTTTGCTGCCGTTTGCATATGTATGTTTTATGTTAATTAATAGTGAACTAAACAATAGGTTTAAATATGAAAAGCGCTTGTACTGACCCTTTAACAGGACTGGCGGACATGTCATTGCTGTGGGTTAGCACTTGGGTTAGTGAACGGCACATGACATATTTCTGCATTCATTTGCACACCCACTTCATATTTGTGATTCAAATATTACGCTTGCCAAACATAGCAGCTGTGTAGGTGATCTTCCATATGCTTGTTGTTGTCCAGCTGCCATATTGTGTGCCCTGGAGGATTCCACTGTATGGCGGGTCTCGGTCTGGTTGGCCGCTTTGTTAGAAATAAAAATGGCAGATTCCACAGCAGCATAATTCATAAAAGACTAATAAATAAATGTTTGTATTATATTTTTATATATTAAAAACCCATGATAACTTTTTTATTTGTATGAGAGGGGCCTTTACATTTCTGGAAAGCTGTTGATGCAAACATCCAGCTTCTGGGCCTGTGAGGGGGAGGACTGTGGTGACAACTGCAATCAGATCTAATTATCCAAAAAAGCTGCTTGACATCTCCCTCCACCGATAAGATACAAAAAACATATCCTCACAATCCAGCTCTCATGATGGATTCCTCTATTTATAAATACAATATTTAAACATTGTCTCTAATATTTTATGTGAAAAGGCACTCCCAGCTACTAATGGTGTTAGTTTGCAACTTACAACACAAAAAGCAAAATTTTCTTTAACTAGTGGTCCTTTAAGTACTCATATTGCTACATATTCAGCAAATATTACATATTGGCACTCATTCTTAAGTTAATAGAATGCATATAAGCATTTATTTAAAAAAAAACACCTGAAGCCAAATGTATGAGTTCAAGGCATTTGCAAGTAGCTAATATAATATGACCCTTTGTCATTAGTTACCATTATATTCTAGAACAAAGATAAAAACAAAAGCTGTATTGTTTTACTTACTACAATAATTCCCCATTAAAATCTGTAGGTCTTCTAAAGTGCACACATAATGGTATTATTACACACCAATGCTTAGGGTGCTATTAAAGCTGCCATGGACTAGTTGTTCTCATTCCATGTGCATTAAATACATTTTAAACAAAACAGCAATAGATCTGAGATGCACAACCCTACAATTTACATTAAAAGCTCTGAATAGGCAAATGTAGAAATGTTCAGCTAAGTCATAGAGAAACAATAAAACACAAATAAGTGCAGGAAGAATCGGAAAATGGTGTTTATTAAAAACTAAAATATATTTATCTAACCGGAATTGTATATATGTATAATAATGTATCAGCAAATATAATAAAAAGTTATATTATTTGTTGTGTCTGAGGTTTATTCAAAGTAGGCAGTAATATTGTCAGCTTTGTATATTAGAAGTTACAAGAACCAGGGTCTGTAAGAAGAAAAAACTATCCAATAATACACTTTATTTATTTTATCGAGCTTGACTATGCTATGCCGCCTGGATTTCCTGTAAGACACAATACTGCCTTGGATAGTTTTCACACTAAAGGGTAATAGTTTATGAGTATATTGTATCGAGACAGCAAAAATATTAAATGTATTCAGAACCCATTGATATTGCTGTGAACCATTATGTAGAGCAGTCGCACAAGTTGAAAAGGTGTTAAACTTTCTTCATTTGAAGCTCTTTCACAGTTTGATCATGGTTTTTACTGCATTTAAGGGGCCACTGAGACCAGCATGTGTGCTCTGGACCATTAGATTGATGGTATAAAAGCATGAGGCTGATGCTGAATTCATGAAGGTCTGATCATTAGAGGTCAGGGTATTTTAGTGTGTTTCCTCTGCCTGAATAAGTAATGAGCTTTATACCACTCAAATCTAATGAATATTAATTAGAGTTGGATGTAGAATAATTGATTCAGACATTGGCTATGTCATATGTAACTGCTTGGCTATATGGTTGCAACTGGAGTATTACCTATACAAATAGTACAGTAAATTAAGCTACAACCTAAGGAGCTTAGGGTCCATAGTTCAAAAGCCCATAAAGGATATTTTTTTGTATGATTGAAAATCACAAATATAATATGTAGGTTTTATATACTAAAAGCTAAGTGGTTATCTCCACCACTCACACTGATGAAAGTCCTCTAGCTGTACCAAAATAATGGATTCCTCTTTTTTGCACAATACACAGATGAACACTGAAGAACTGTATCGGCCCAAATATAACCCGCACCTGTGAAATTCAAGAAAAAAAAAAAAAAAAGATAATATCCAAATATAAGCCACACCCTTAAAATTGGAGAGAAACAGGCTTTCTAATCGGTATCTATGGTAACTTCTTTTGCAGGTTACTGGCCGAAAATAGTAGCTTGCAAACCGTTACAAATCACAAATCGCTATTCAATTGCTACATTTCCGAAGGCACTCACACCCGTAAACGGCAAATGTAAAAGAAAATCCTACGGGTTTCAAATAGGACCCGCAAGTGGGTTAAATGTAGCACCATAATCAATACTGCATTATAAAATAAGGGGAAGGAGATGAATGACAAGAGAATTGCACAACTGTCTCAAGCCCACAAAATCGGTGATAATCTTTTTACGGTCGCGAATATAAGCCGCACTCGTAATTTCCAAAAAGAGGTGCAGCTTATTATTAGGTGTATGTATGCCTGTTTAATGCAACCTTGGCTTTGCATTAAAGCTGTGTAATACAACATGCATAGGCTTAAAGGAAGCCATGTTTGATAATGGCTATGGATTGAAGAGTGAGGCATTTGTGGGCACATTTGCATGTCCCAGCTTAGCTTCCCAGAATGCAGTGTAATAACTGTTTTTCTCAGAATTCTGAGCTGGAAGCAGGGTTTTTAACTTGCTTTAGACATTCAAAATGTGAACACCGACATACTATTTACTATATATATATATATTTATTTGGCTGCAGGAAACTGGGATATTTGCTCTGTTCAAGGCAATCACGTTTATTTTTTTTATTTTTGCTCTTCTTATATACATTTTATTTATCTTGAATGGCTAATTATTCCAACCATTATTTTCTTAGTGCTGCTTTTACTGGTAGTTTCATATAGCTATTTAACCTAATGAGGTTTTATAATAGTTTAAATAGAAGTGAGTATAATTCCTCAAATTAAATTGATTGATTTGGGCTTTATTTCTCCATGTAAATAGATTTATATTTTAGATTAAATGTTTACTGTAGTTCACAATTTAAAAATGAAAATGAATTAGATGACCTGGCTCCTGGTTTCAAGACCTACTTAGTAATATTCTGTTTCTATCCATGAGCTGTGCTAGCCAATCAGTTTATGTCATACTAGTGGTCTGGTTTGGCACTGCCCTTTACATGGAAAAAAATATATATATATATACACTAATACACATATACACACATTTTCTAAAATGTAATTTTTTTAAAAGCATGAACAAAAAAATATTTATTGTGCATTATGGGGATATAGATGATCTTTTAGGACCATTGCTTTGATGTTTGAGGGATATATAACAACATTTCCACGGGAAATACTTTTTAATTTGAAATATTGTTGTGATGTAGCTGTTTATTTCATAGCCTAGAGACCGCGCTTGTATGACATCTAACGAACGCCTTATTTGTTTAATCATGCTATTCGTTACCGGAAGTAGAGGGCTGTAATACTTTTTACGAGTTCCTTGGAACCTTGTCTTGTCAGGAACTTAAATTATCCTGGAAACATCTGCACAGGAGTGCCATGTTTAAGTATTATATTCAATGGAAGCAGTAATGTGTTTTTGTTCCTAATAGGATTAGAAACCTTATAAGCATATATCCTCTCTATTCAGCTTCACTGGAAAACAACTGTTGCTAGCAACCACTAAAAGTTTAATATTTATAATATGATATTTTGAAAAAAGCTTGATAACGAACAAAATGTTTTTTAAACATGAAATGGAAGATTAAACTGGATAATTGTTTTGTTTTTTTGGGTCACCAAAGAAAGAAATTAGCATACTGGGTGACCTTGAATGATTTTCAAAATGCATTACAAACATGATATTATAGTAGGACCAAGTAAGATTGTAAGTAGCAAGTTTCCAGTCTTGTAGGGTGCTTTGGAAAAAAAAGCACTTTCTCCAAAGATTCTAAGCTCAGAACAGGACCCTTAAATTTCTGAATTTGTTAATATTGTATTTCACTTTTTCTTATCCCCTGTACAGGGCTACAGAATATGTTGGCGAGATACAAATAAAAGTTAATAATAATAATAATAATAACTAGAATTCCAATGTAATGAGTAGCTTCGTGGAAATTTTCTGGAGCAAATTAACATTGTACCAAAATATCAGTAAATTCTCTTCAATCAATATTTGCTGTAACACAAAGTACTTCTAGATAGAGTTCTAAAGCAATTGTCTTATCTGCATTCACAGGGAGCCCACTATATCATGAGACCTTCATATCCATTCTTTGGCCACATTTTCAAACCCTCGTCCATGGAACATTACCTGAAATGACACTTTCCTCAAAGAAGAGAAAATGGAGAATTCGCAGGCACAGTAATTGGCTTTAGATGAAATGCAATACAGGTAGACCCCAATGAGTAATTAGCAATGATGAGCAATCAATGCCCCAATAACTGCCTGTGATTGGTTCCATGGACAAGGTAAAATGTACTGTAAGAAAATACTTTATTTTTTAAACAACTATTAGTATAAATAACTTTTATTACTAAACCACCAAAATTACTCAGATCGGTTTATAAAGGGGAAAATACACAGAATATAGTGAGTACATTACATATAATACTACACTTAAAACATGTTGATGAGAGTTTAAATTCTATAGGAGATGGTTGAGACAATGAGAGAGTTAAACAATCGGTAGTAGATTGCAGGATGTGGCGTCTCTGAAAGCCAGGGATGTGTCACAACGAGGAAGGAAGGAACAGCAATGGAAGAAGTCCTGCATTATGGAGCAGAAGGAGGTAATTATAGAGAGGAGGTAAGGAGTAGACCCTGAGCACAACAAGGAGGTAGATCTTCCGGGCATACAAGGAGATAAGAAAGGAGATGAACTGGGTGTGGAGGTATTGTATTGTAGGGTTAAGATTTTGATTCATATTCTATAAAGATATGGACAGCAACAGAGATGTGCAGTGGAAAAGAGTGGCGATTAAGGTGCATATTGCACTCATCAATCCATCATGAATGTCTTGCATAGTTGATGGCAAGCAGTGGCAGAGCTAGTGAATGGAGGGCCTTGCTGCAAAAGAATTTGGGGGCCCTTGCAGCTTCTTTAATCAAGGTCGGTGACAGTGGAGGTCAATAAAAAAAGGCAAAAAAAAAAATCTATGTATGTGGTCACTTTTGTATAAAAAAAATTATATGTTCCTCTCCCCTAAAAATGAAGATACAATCATTGATCTGGGTTACTGCTGGTAGCATAGCGTCTGTAAGGGACCCTGGTCCTTTGCACCTGCTGTACCAGCTGTACCTCCACCATTGATGGAAAGGCCATTAAGGATTCAGGTGCAGTGGACAAGGCAGGACAAGATGAGTTTATGTATTGTGTGAGATAAAGAACATCTCCATAATTTGTCATTAAGTGATATCGGCAGGACTGACTGTGAGGTCTGAAGGAAAGTACAATGCCTCTTCTGGATCGCTACCCTGTTGTGGTGAAGGGGTTTGTATACCTCGATGAAGCTGTGAGATATACCATGTAGGGTCACCCAAGATGGGTAGGTCATAGCAGAAAGTTCAGACAAAATCACAGTCCACTGGAGAAGTAACTGGAAACCCACTCCAGTATCTATGCCATGAAAACCTTATGGATTAGCACATCCAGAAACAAGATGTGTCTGGCATGCTGCGGCCCGTAGGGTCACTGAGAGTCTGACACGCCTGAATGACTAAACAACAACAACAACAACACATGTCCAATATCACCACACAGCAGCAGATCAGAGTGCAGCAAGGGAGATTTAGAGTGTGGAGATTGGAGTAGCAAGAACGCTACCTCAAACCCTGAGGACACCCAAAAAGAGATTTCTAGCAGGCAGTTTTTGAAATTAGCTAGTAAAGAAGCTGACTGATCTGGTGAGGAGAAATGAAAGTAATATGGAAGGTCTGTGGAATTCACTAGATATATATCATACCTGTATATTCATTTACTTTTAATTAAGATGTGCTTATAAGCTATGTTTTATTGCCTAAAATCAAATAAAAATAGTACCTTTGTGGGTCTGCCCTTAACAGCTCATGAAAATAAACTCTGCTGTACTTGCTGTGCAGTGTCTCATACTTACCAATCAGTGTCCATCTCTCATGCAGAATGCTACCTGAGATGTGGTCCCTGATAGGCTAGGACACTACACAACACATCGGTCCTATGGAGAGTCTGGGTCTACATACACTACATTGAGCAGATCCACATGGGGATTTATTTGATTTTAGCCAATAAAGCACTGAATAAAATAAAGCACATAAAAGTAAACAGAATACATAGGTATAATTTATCCCTATAATAAACCTATAGCTATAAATTATAATATGTTGTGAAACTAAGCTGAGCCCCTTTAATTTACTTTATTTTTTATGTATGGTAGAAAATATGCTACTACAGCATAACATTATTATTTTAGGGCTCATTAAACAAAGTTTGAAAACAACAACCACCAAGAGTAGGCAAATCATGTGTACAACAGAGTGAAATTCCATGAAGTCAATCTAGCGCTATGTAATATGTTGGCGCGTTACAAATAAAGAATGATAATAATCTGAATTTGTAATATTTAGCCAAGTGAGCACAGCCACATCATTACCATCATCATAAAACGCTCTGGTTTTCCAGAATTTCCAAACAAATAAGCGCTGACTGCTAATTAATGCATTATAGCTTGACCTGCAGACATGAAGAAAGTGACTTGTATTAAGTCCCACAATCTTCTAAAGTATGGAAAATTAAATAATTCTACTTTCATGGATCAATGCGCAGTACTGATCCTGGAATATGCTGCGAATGATGAGCGGACAAACAACAAGCATTCACTGCTTAACTTTCCATGAGACATGAGCCAAGTGTCAAATACAATACATCTTATGAAATCACTGAAGCAGAACTCGAACAAAGTAGGTGAAAGTCAAATTTTAATGGCTCAGAGACTTGCAAGCACAGACACGGCACTTCAGTACTACACCATACACTATATTAAACTATAAAAACATTCAGTGCATGAATACCATTACATAGGCAATGTTAACTATCAAGTATTGCTAAAAGTGACTTAAAAGAGATTGCAAATATGGCATACATTTAAAACAAGTACTTTATCAATTGGATGTTGTTAAAAAAAATATTTCCGTAAACTAACATTACAGTATGCCATTTTGATATAACATCTGAACTAATAGAATATCCATAATTAATTACCATGATCAGAGTCATTGTCTTGACTGCAATCTTTTTTGAGCCGTCCAGATAATGGACATAACACCGTCATTAGAAGGGACATGTAAGGTCTTGGATTTCACTAAGAATCTAATATACTTATGTATCCATTTATTTTTATGCACATTGTATTGTATGAAGTTCTTAAAAACTCATTTTTTTTCAACCTAAAAATCATATAATCTGTACCAGTTTTCTGCAGTTCATGATTACACAGATTGTGAAATACAGAGTTTTTAAATTATCCAGAGACCATTGCTCACTAAAAAAAAAGGCACTTGCGTAAATACCCCTCTCATACAAACAACTTCCAACAAAGTATCATGGATGCCTCCGAGGTGCAGCAGAGTCTTCACACTATTATTTTTTTTTTTTTTTATTAAAAACAGGCTTAAAGATCTTGCCCCTTTTTAATTATGCTCTTAGTCAGACTCAATTTATATATATATATATATATATATATATATATATATATATATATATATATATATATATATATATAGTTTGTCATTGTACAGTGGCCCTTTAAGTCAAATACTGACAACAATGGGGACTTAGATAAAGGTGAACTGGAATTTATTAAGTAAATACATAATTGATCCTTTGACCTTAATCACAGTCTGCAAGGTTATTAAATAATGGAGTCTCTTGCTTTAATTACACAAGGTAAGAATCAATGTCCACTTATGGAACAAGACTAATTGGACACACAAAGTGGTTACTCGTAATACTAACAATCATTACCTAAAATATAACAAAGTTATAGTTACTTGATTAGAGATAAATATCACTATGTGACTAATAAATACCAGTGCTGGAGCTATTGTTTCTTTAAACATTCTTTCATAGGAGGTTGGGTACAAAGGTTGGGTACAAAGTGCCACAAACAAACCGAAAATGATTTTATAATAAATGTACTTTACACGTCCTGATTAACCAACACTCAGACCTGTAGATGCAGCTCTGTGAACAATTAAGGTCGCTATGCGGAAAAGTACATTGTGAAAAACTGTAATCTGCCTTTATCCTTCTTTAATCAAAAAGCTGAGAATAAAAATGAAATGCATCTCACATAGTCCTGATTTGTGCCCCATTTAAATAGGCGAGGGATATTCTCTCTGTGGATTTATAAGACATAATGAAAGCGATAGCTCACCAGATCATATGTAGCTCAAGGTCAGATTGAGTCACGATTATCTAACACATGATGCTGTGAGCTTTTGATCCTTAACAAGAAATAAGAGAATCATTAGGACATGCTCATTTTTCCTTGTATACCTCATGGAGCTATAAACAGTGTGATGATACACCAAACGGATCCCTTTATGTGTTTTCGCTAACATACTGGACCTCCCCAACACCCATTGCCTAGTAAACCTCACTGTCTCAACTCAAAGACTGGCTAGTTGCCAGTGACTTCAAACTCTGCCATACCTTTGGTAATAACTCCACCATTAACCATAGACTCAGTGGTTGGGTGACAGCGAGAGTTGTCGATTACACAAATAAGCTAATTCCAGGGGATCTGTGCTCAAACCCAGCTCCATGATTAGCTTGCCAGCAAACCACAAGGACATTACAACATGGAGGACAACAGGAAAAAACAAAGGTCAACACAATGAAATCCATACAGGGAGAAATTATGTGTTGAAATTCCCTCACCTCATGTCTCCACCACTCTTATTTCCTCCTAGGTTGTGAGCTCTCACAAGAGCAGTACATAATATTTTCATGTCTCAGTATATATGTACAAATGTGTTGTTTTTGTCTTATTTTTACTGTCAAGTGTATGTCAAATGTTATCCATGTTTTTATTGTACCCCTAGCCCTATGGAATCTGATGTCACGCTACAAATAAAATATAATAATAACAACAACAACAATTTAACATGTTGGAACACGTCTTAATCAGACACCAAACAAGTAGTTGTACTCTAAATCAACCATATGGTTGAATATCTTTGTTCGTTTACTTCCATTATTTGGAATACGATTTGCCATAGGGTTTATACATATTTTGTTAGATATGTAAAGGCAGAATGAAGAACCAATAAAGTTTGTGTCCCTATGGACTGAACACAGACTTTAGGTCATGTTTCCTTTCTAACCCTACTTTCCTCAAACATCAACAGCTCTTCCTTCCTACCATCACCTCCCCATGGCTAAAGATTCTCAAACTCGCCATCTACTTCAACAAAATGGCTTATAGTTAACGCAGTAATCCCTGATTTACTGCTACATAACCCCTGTAATCTTCTCCCCTAAAATACAAATACATTCACAGTTCCTGGTGGCTCCCCAACCAGCACCAGGTCCAACAGTCACTCCATGCAAATCACACCGATGAGTTTGGTTTGAGCACTGTAAACTGTAGTAGATTGGAGGAACAGTACTAGGGAGATACTGTGAAGGAATTCAAGCATGCCTGTGCTGCTCATAAGGCCATCCTAAGTTGTTATTAAGCTAAGCTTTTTAGGTGCACAGAAGACAAGATGGACCTATTTTACCTGCTGCCAAATCTATAATTTTAGGTTACTAAAAAGTACTGACCAGGCAAAACATTCTGTTGAGAATAGCAACCGCTAAAGAATCGTTCAGTGGAATTGTACCCACTCAGGGTGTTCCTGACAAGACCTGAATGTCTTATGCCATACAGGAAAATTCCTAATCATGTACTAGTTTGATACCGGGCAATAGGACAGTCTAGCTCGGAAATGCGAAGCATATCTACAGTGGATATAAAAAGTCTACACAACCCTGTTAAAATGTCAGGTTTCTGTGCTGTAAAAAAATGAGACAAAGATAAATCATTTCAGAACTTTTTCCACCTTTAATGTGACCTATAA
Organism: Discoglossus pictus; assembly: GCA_027410445.1. Classification (NCBI taxonomy): domain Eukaryota; kingdom Metazoa; phylum Chordata; class Amphibia; order Anura; family Alytidae; genus Discoglossus; species Discoglossus pictus. Next base: position 206,823,786 of record CM050168.1, on the reverse strand, counting down.
ACTGTACAACTCAATTGAAAAACAAACGGAAATCTTTTAGGTGGAGGGAAGAAAAAAAAAAAAGAAAAATTATGTGGTTGCATAAGTCTGCACACCCTCTTATTACTGAAGATGTAGCTGTGTTCAGAATTAAGCAATCCCATTCCAAATCATGTTAAATAGGAGTCAGCATACACCTGCCATAATTTAAAGTGCCTCTGATTAACCCCAAATAAAGTTCAGCTGCTCTAGTTGGTCTTTCCTGAAATTTTCTTAGTTGCATCCCACAGCAAAAGCCATGGTCCACAGAGAGCTTCCAAAGCATCAGAGGGATCTCATTGTTAAAGTCTTCAGATCTTTAAACAAACACAGTCCAAACTAGCTGCTCCTAAATGAGGCATCCAAACATCCCCTTTCTTCCAAGCCCAGCTTCTAGCTGATGGGAACCTTGGATATGCACAGTCTAAAGATTCACTAACGAACAGTAAACGCATGGGCTATATTATTAGGCATCATCTAGAGAAAACCTTAGTATGCTTAGCAATACATACCCAGCTCAGCACTGTATGTGAAAATATATTTTTTTCCAGAATATGTTTACAATGACTATCCACTGAGCACCTAAAATAGATAGCTAGAACACCATGGATAAAAATCAGCTAGTCATAAGTAAACATATGGACCTGCAGTGCAATATCTTATGAATGGTATTGTATAAGTGCTGTGGCCTGTAAACTAGTACACATATCCTTTAAAGATTTGAGATGACTCCATATTTTCTTATGTATAGTTTCAAGATAAGCACTAATTACAAAATTGTCCATAAAAAATCACTGCAGTTGGAGATGAACCATAGAGCTTTCAAAGTTCCTTTTCAAATTTAATGGTGAGAAGTTATAGTAAAAATATGCAGCACATAAGTATTTTATATTATGATTTTCTTACAAGCCAATACAAATACTAAAAATAAATATAATTGCTCTATGGGTGTACCTGCAACTAGTAGTATTTAATGATGGCGTTTGAAACCAGTTTGTCCTATTTGCTGGAGGTGTGTGCCTCGTGCAATTCATAGCAGTCCTCCAAATTGTGCTTAGTACTTGAGAGCAGAGCAATGTGGGCAGCTTACAAAACTGTCCATAGGTATCAATGCCACAAGTGGGGTCCATTGAGATAATGTGCGGGCCACACACTGAATTGTGTAGCAGCTTTATCACATGGGTGAAGTGTGTGTGGCACTTGAATGTTTTTAAACTAGGGATTTATTTTTTTTATATCTCCATTTTTTGTACACAGGTGCTTTACTAACTGACATATTTATAAAGCAAGAACTGAATCAAATGTGTAAAGAGATCCCACAATAGTAATTGGCTTGCCATATTAAAAAGGCCATAATAAACTTTATATATGAAGTTGAATATTTAATTTGTTGGTGTTGATTGTGACCATTTAAAAATTCAAAATGGCTGTTGACACTAATACTTTTCAATAAAATGCCATACAGGTTATTGAGGTTAGGAGAATGGCAATAGTGTTAGAGCAGCTTGTAAAAATATTCGTAAAGTCTACATTTTAAAGAAAAAGAAGGCTGAGCGTGCAGAATTGATGCCTTTGAATTGTAGTGATGGAGAAGACTGCTTAAAGTCCCCTGGACTGCAAGAAGATCCAATCAATACTACAGGAAATCAAGACAAACTGTTCACTGGAAGATTTGATCATTAGGCAAAAGCTCAAGTATTTTGGCTAATTCATGAGAAGACAGGATTCCTTAGAGAAGACTCTGATGTTGTGAAAGATTGAAAACACAAGAAGAAAGGGACGACAGAGGCGGAGATGGAGAGATTTGGTTATTGCAGCAATGAATGTGAACTTAAGGGAGCAATAGCTGGCAGATATGCGGTTGTACACGACTGAATAACAACAACAACATTTCTGATGATATAATGCAAATTTATAGCAAGATGGAACTTTCTCAGGGTCATTAACTTAATTATATTATTATAACGTTCTCAGGGTTATTAATTTAATTATATTATTATAGTTTACAGAAAGTAAATTAAATAAAATAATCCACATCAATCTGATCATACCAATTATATAATAAAAAGTGGCTTTCTCAATGTTGTTCCAGGGTGTATCCAGGAAGAACAATATGACAATTGCAGAAGAAGAAAGATCTTCCCTAGAACTGGGAAATTGATAAAGCAATAGTTACACAGAATCACTCTACCTAATATGAAACCTGTCATTACCATACTTAAGTTGGCAGTGTCTATCTCCCAAGCACTCCCTGCCATAAAATCAGCACCATAAAATACTTACTGTTAGAGGCTTTCTGCTATTTTTTAATTTTAGTAATGACCCTTATTGTAATACAAAGTCACAAAAAAAATTTCTATAGAAAAATACATTAGACATTCACTTTATCTGGGAGTTCCCAGACCTATTTGGATATCGATATACAATTGATATAGCACACCTAATGTGTGAGATAATATTATTTAAGTTTATATAAATACTTTTAAATTAATTGATTATTATTATAATGCAATAAATCACAATTGCACTAATAATTTGATATCACCTTTCTATCTCATATAAGCTCAATAGCTTGTCTGTAGAAGCTTTGAGAAATATATATTGTTTAAGAGATCACTAATACATAATACACAATTTAAACACTTTTTGTAAGAATTATATGTTCCTTCTAGATAACTAGTGGTCAATATAGAATTAAAACGAGTCAAAAAGGTGAAAATAAAAAGCAATATATAGATAGAATTCTTCAATAGAGCAAAACTAAATCAAATAACGTTTTTTGTGTTTCAATCTGCAAAATAACGCTAAAAAGTTTCCCTGTTTAAAGAGGCTAAATAAAGTTAATTGAAATTGACATAAGGCTGCGTAGTGACGTCATCGCGTTAGACGCGTGCGTCATTATGTAACTATGCTAAACCAGGAAGTAATAGGCTTTAAAAGCCAAAGTGAAAGCCAGAGCAGTATAGCCTCAGAGAAAGTCCTGTAAAAGGACGAAACGGACCGTTGGCACCTAGCTTTTCAAGTGGAACAGGCTCCCTCCTCCCTAACAAGGCTTTGTGCATAAATATATAGTTGCTTTATTGACTGTAAAGATTCTATATTTTTGGGAGATATAGAGTACCTAGATTTCCACGATACAGTTTGTTTTTAATATATTTTGTGCTGTTTTATCTCAATTATTTTTTTCAACTCTATGATTATCAGTGTATCCTGTGTTTACAGGATCATCAGTATAGGCTGATATATGAGAGTTGATTTGTTCATAATCAGTATTTTAGTACTGTAGAAGTCTAGGAACTATTTTGATCTGTACCACTATATAGCAATAATAATATTTAAAGTACTGAAATTTTGGAACAGAGTTTAAAAAGTCAGCACATCTATTTTAAAATTGTTTTCAGTGTTTTTCCAGGATAGAGCGTATCCAAATATAATATAAATTCTTATATATAATTAAAAGGGGTGTTAGGCACCATATGGATACATACAATAGGTCAATCTAATAGATATTTGTATGATAAATACCATAATTTCCCCTGTACTACAACCAAAGATGATATTACCTCAGACTGACTGCCCTATTGCTTGATTATTTCAAAGTACTAAAGAAGGTAATTGTTTTCTGCTTAAACATTTTTTGCTAGGTGGGTTATGATGCATTCTACAGGATGCATTCGTAACCCACCTCACTTGCATACACCTTCAACATCACTAAATCAGAAAGCCAAATTAACCTAATTTACTCATAATTAGGACCCCCCCCCCTCCCCCACCATACACTATAACTAGTTTTAGTATCTGGTTGTCTGCATCTCTCCAAAGGATGCATTCAATGATAAACTGACCAATTTGAAGCATTGTATCAGCTCCTTAAAGAACCTCTTACAAATGCATTGGAAAACAATAATTTGATTACACCTCCATAGACAAGGTCACACATTATAAATTAAAAATTCACACTAATTACAAATAAAATAATGCATGTATGTATTAGACATGTTTAACATGACTATTGCCACTATAGCAAGCTGTTACTCACAAATACAATGTACCCAGTATTACAGTAGAGTATAACCACTTATATAATATAGTGAATACACCTAGAGCTAAACATGGTAACACCAGTACAGGTAATCTCCCCAGCCCAGAGGCCTAATGCAAAGGAAAGACTTAACACAACCCTGACTGGCACTTTGTGGTTTGTGACACACATTATATATGAAAAAGTAGAAGTGCCATTTTTGCATCTGAATAGTATAACAGAGGTAGAAAATCAAGTTTACAAGTTCAACCTTTTGAGATCTCCACAGATATGTATTATGCAAACTGGACCAGATGAAGCAAAACAATAAATCTCATTGAAACACTGCAAAATACTCCAGCCTTATCCCAAAGGGGGCAATTGGATAATTCCTTGGATCAATATCCTTCCTATTCTGGTAAATCAATACTTTTATTTTTATTTAAAACTTATACAACCCATATTTTAAATTAAATCTGCTATCTTGACCTCCTTTGGTACAGTTCAGCTTATATAAAAGCTTTCTATACAAATTTCATTTAATTTCCAACTGCTGGACCATATTGTATATTAGAGCAGATTTCGTCACTGCAGATAAACATGAAGCAAGGATTGTAATGCAGGTCACTGAGAGGTGGCATCCACTTACAAAATCATTAACAAAACATACAAGGCAGTACATTTCCTCATCAGAGATAATAAAGTATAATTTGGATATAGAGAGGATGGTCTTTAAAAGACTACCATCAAAAAACATATCTGTTTGAAAAATCGGAGTCTGAGAAAGAACATAATTAAACAGCGATAATGCATAAATCTAGTTTATAGTTAGAAAAAAACTGAACGACTAAACAACAAAGACCACAAAGCTGTGGTCTAAAGGGTATCAAATATTGCAGCCAGCTTCTAAAGACTAGAAGTGATATCATAATATTAAGTGTTTTGTTTTCTGCTGATCCCTGTGTCTCATGCAAGATGTTGTTAGATATTACACAGAAAAGCTGTAGATTAGTCTACATTTCAATATGCATTTTGAACACAACTAAACACCACATGTCTGCAGTTAACTAGAAGCAAAACACAAAAAAACACAGTTGTTCCAATTCTCTTATACCAGGGTCTCCGGACATTTTCTTAGCAAAAGCTAGTTTAGATACTTGTGCATACTGGACATCAGTGGTGGGCATGCATGAAGCCCTCATGTACTTTTCCAGAGTGGTACAGCATGCCCCTCTTCACCAATACACAGTCCATTATACCCTTTTAAAAACTAGCAGATAATACTCAGTTGTACTTTGAAATACTTTTCCTCATTTATCTATACATATTGCCAAGTAATCCTTTCCTACAGAGGCTTATCATTTTGTTTAGGATATTATAAAAATACTAGCGAATTGCCCATCAAAAAATGACGGCAATGAAATTGTAAGGTAGCTAATGCTGTTTGGTGTATAATAATGAAATATGTAATACATTACTAAATGAATATACTGTACCTATTTTGAAGCATTGTGATGAAGAGCTGGCAATCTGTGTTGATGTTGCTGCAGCATTAGTGGTGTGGAGCTGCTGTGTAAGCATGCTGAATGTGTGCACTGTGTGGTATGAATATCCGTAGGTCGTTTGTTGCGTTTTGCGAGTTTGTTGTGGTGTTTTGCGAGTTTAGAGTGCTGTAGCCTCGTTTTCGTTTTGTTCGGCGGCCATTTTTTCTCTCGCTTAGATTTTTTTTTAGTCTCTAAACTGTTTTATTTCGAGTAAAATCGAGGTGTAAGTTGTATTTTTGAGGTCCTGGGTGCTCCCTCTTGGTGTAGGTAAGGTTTTTATGTATGTGCTGTGTGTATGTATTGTGTTTTACATTTTGTAATGTTCGCGAGTTGCGTCCGAGTGTTACGAGGCCGTAATGTGTGTCGTATGTTGTTTGCGAGTGTCGTAATGTGTGTGTCGTGCTGTTTGGTTTGCGACGTGAAGTTTGCGAGGGTCGCAGTTGCTGGCATGGGGCGCCTTTGGCGCTCCATGCCAGCAACTGCGGCCCTCGCTTTGCGAGGTCCTCAGGTGCTGGCATGGAAGCAACTGAGGCCCTCGCTTCGCGAGGGTCCTCAGTCGCTGGCAAGGAGCGCCTTTGGCGCTCCATGCCAGCAACTGAGACCCTCGGCCACTGCCCTCGCTTCGCGAGGGCCGCGGGCTCGCTATGCGAGCCCGCAGCGTTAGCAACAACTCGTACGCTCACAACTATATATGTGATTGAGGCCTTTCTAAGCACCTGGGGAAGTTTATGAGGCCCATATATACATAAGCATGAGCTTTGTCCCACACCCAACCACAAAGTCACTAATTTGCTTTACATCCTATGTTACAGTCTTTCAGGATTATGTCAGTCATCATGCAATTTAAAGTGGTTGCTGAAATGTAGTATTGCAGGTTCTGAAACGTGACTAGGGTTTTACATAGATCCATATGAAAATCAACACATATTTATCCTTAGGACACTTAGCAAAATACATATTTTACATTATTCACTTTTATAGGCAATTGTTGTTAACTGCATGCTTTCATTTTATTTACTAGGCTGCTTCTAGCATGTCATTGTAAATTAGCTTTAAATCAGTCCTAATAAGAGCACTGAGAGTTATCTTCTATCTACACAGTGGGATTGTGGCAGCAAATATTTAATTGTACTTTTGAACAATATACATAATATGCGATCTTGGTGCTTATTATAAGAGCTGTAAATCGGCTAACTGTTTTAGAAATCAAAGATGTTGTTTTTTTACATGGAATTATGCTACTGCAGAGTCTACTATTTCCAAATAACCTGGAAAGGTTTAAGGAGACTTTGTAGAAAATTCTAGTCTAGTCGCACAATAGGAATGTGGTATCTTAAAGTTTCGCTGCATGCAACAGGTGTAATGGAAAACTCAGTTTAAAATGACACACCTTTTGGAGAAGAAAATAGATTCCTGCAGGTAAAAAATAAAATTGCATATAAAAATCTAAGTTTTTTTTTATATTGTTTTCTACATTGACTGTGATTATTACCAGGCTTAAGTTATTTAGAATACCATAAAAAATAAATATGAACATTAGTGAATCATTAATGGCAGGATTTTATTACCTACAATCTTCATAACCTTTTCGATTTCTATGAAAGAAGTCATAAGAAACGCTCTGGCCAGGTGACTATCTCATCCATTAATCTCTTCCTCGCCCTTTTTACAGTCAGGAATTCCCTAGTACTCTATGCTATTGCTGAGCTCAGCTGAATTTACATAGAAGTAAATAAAGACTTACATATATAGTTATAGTTACTTCTCATGGTGTCCCCCAAACATTTTTAAAAGGGTAAAGGACCACTACAGTTCAAGGGAAAAAAAAGGTTTGTCAAATACGTACTAAAATAATATTAGCAACCATGTAAAGCCATGGACATATAACCATTTTGGGATAAATCAGAATTTTTGGAGACTCTGTTTATGAGTACAGGAATTAAATTTTGTGTTTGTTATATCACTTTCTGAGATGGGGGTGTTTGTACTTATCAGTGAAGGAAACAGGCATAGGTCCAGACCCTTCACCTGATAAAAGGATAAGACTGAAATTCACACCACATATGCACACAGAAGCAAACACCGTGCATCATTCAATGCAACCGCAGCGACTTTAGAAATGTAAATGCCCTTCTCACACACAACTTTCCACCTCCAGTGGCCAGCATAGGCATCATTCTTTTTTTTTTTCTAATTAAAACTAGTGGTATGACTTTCTCCTTAATTATGCTGCGAGTCAGACTTAAGTTTTCAAAATTACATTATTTTTTTTATTGTGTAGTGGTTCCTACATTAGTGGCTTCCCATGAAGGGTATGATGCTCTTATATAGACTTATGAAATGCATTCTGCATAACCTTTAATACATATATTTTTAACAATTGCCCTAAAAAATGTGATACATTGTTACGCAGCGGTCAGTTTTTGTCAGAGGCAGTTTTATCCTAATCCCTGTGAATTTGGGAAAGAAATTCAGTAAAACCTACAGACATTCAAGGTGCCAGTAACTGAAATGCTGTAAATGTTTTGACAGTTTTGATAGCAATAATACCAAGTCCATCCATGCTGCAGCATATGAATGTATTTAATCTAACATTATGCTGATTTATTATGTAGATACCTGTCTGCTACATTTTTAGATACTTGTCTCCTATTTTATAACAAATCACAAATAGTGGGTGCAAATCTCCACAATTATTTTGCAGCACATGGATTTAAAAGCCACAGCAGAGATCCCAATTTTGGTACGATAAGTTCAGTCTGGTGGAAGGATTTCTTAAGCTGACGACTGCTAAAATTGGAGTAAATTAAAATCTATTTGTTTGTTTTTTGCTGTTACTCAATGACACACTTTAAAAACACTAAATATATGTGCATGTATACCAGACTAAAGTTTATGTTATTGTGTGGCTTTTACACAATGACTATGTATAGTAAGACTGCTTTAGTGCTGATGCTACACAAAAGATATAGCAAAGTCATATATTTATATATCCTTGCAGGGCAAGGTATCTAGTTTCCCTTAAGGTTAAACATAAGAGACATACTGATCCCTGCCTGCCAATACAACAAAAAATAAATGCATGAGACTAAATGGTGGCAAATTAATTATTTAAGAGATGTCAGCTCCCAGCGACTGATATATTTCTATCTCATTTAGCCCACAAGTACACAATGTATTAATGCATAGTATGGACGTGATGAACAATTCTAGTTTGCTCTGCTTGTTCCATTAGGAATATTACAGTGAACTAAATGTTCTCAACCTTTTAAAATCCTGTTCAGACACTTGAATTTATTTCACATAATTGGCTATAAATCAAAACAAAGGTATCAGTGTATGAGGGAGAGTCCTAGTCTAGATCTAGGAATGAAGCACAGAAACTAAAAAATATTCTCCATTGTACACACTACAGAATCTGCTGCCGCTCTAAAGAAATATATAATAATAATAATAATAATAATAATAATAAGCACAAGCTTCCACTGTGGGTACTCCAGTTCCCTGCACAGCTCATTTATTACAGGGCTGACAATCTGGTAATTCTTTTCAGTTATAGGGTCAACTCACTAAAGAAAATAATATTTGTTTGAAAACTTTAAGTCTGACTCAGACCACAATTAAGCAGGAAAAAGACATACAACTGGTTCTTAATTAGAAAAAAAAATGTTGATGCCTCTGCAGGACCCTGGAGAGATCCTTGATACATTGGTGGAAGTTGTGTGTGAGGGGATTTATACTGCGGGAGAGCTATTGTTGCAGTGAATGATGCGAGGGGTCTGCTTCTGGGTCAGTGAGAGAGAATGGGTGTTGTGTCTATTTTTGCCTTATCTAATTATCTTTACAATGGCTCTCTCTGTTCCCTCCCTCCTCTCTTCAGTAACAGCCAAGGCACACATCCTCATGATTCACGTCTCAAGAAGTGATGTAACAAATACAAAATGGATTCCTTTACTCATAAACAGAGTCATCAAAAATTCAGATTTTCCTCCTCAAAATGCTTTATGCTCATGGCTTACACAGCTGCTAATACTGTTAGACATTGTTTGTCAAGTATGTACCAAACTTTTTTCTTGAGCTGCTGTGGCCCTTTAAAACAACATGGCTCTCCTGATCTCTGATTCTATTTGCACTTGTCTATTCCCCCCTAATGGATATATATGGGAATACAACTGGGTAGGTATTCAATAATGTGTCACAGTGTGTTTTTTTCAAATGAAAGTCTCAGAGCGCAAGAGACTGTTTAACTGTCCGGGGGCTTGCCTCTTCCATCCAGCTGTTTCTGCATCTGTATGTCTGTTTGAGATGACCTCAATGTGTGAATGAGTCTGCACAATGTAACAGGTGTGTTTGTCTAATGAGGTTTGCTAAACCCTAGGGGAGAATTATCTATCAAATCCTTGCAACATATTAACAAGCAGTATATATACCGGATATACCTACTGCTCATAAGTGAATATAGATGTACATTGTTTCTGCTCTATAATTTCCTACAAGGACAGTTGTATTGCTGTATTACAGGTTGTATACCTTAGCTATATGTTTTCTATGTGTTACCTGCACCATCTTTAGAGACAAAATTATATTAACAAGTGAAAACAATGCAATGTCAACTGCATGATGGGAGGTAATAATCATTCATAGGTGCCAACAGATGCAATTGTCCTACTAGTTGAAGGAACACTTTTTTTGATTTATATAAAATGTTTTGACTAGATGATTTAATTCATTTTATCTTCCTCAATATATTCCTCATATCAAATTTAAATGTCAGTTCATTTTAAGATGAACAGGTTCTGTAACCTTCCACCTTCTTCTTGTTCTCTCTCAGTGAGGGTGCCATGTTTCACATGTGTGACTTAAGGCCACACCCAAAGGGATTGGGTATTCATGCTGCAAGTGTCTCATGATGCAACCAACAGACATTATGTGTCTTCAAGTAGCAGCATCACTTCACCTCCAGTGGGTGTGGCTTTAGGTCACCCTATATGAAAGAGAACACAAAGAATGGGGGAGGTTCCAGAGAGTGAGAAACTTACCCTGGACGCTTCTAAGACGTAAGAAAGGTGTAGATGTATATAAGCAATTACATTGAGGAGAATAGAAATAACGGTTAAAACATTATATAAAAAAAGAACTAAAGTGTCTCTTTAATAGCTCCCCAACATCCACACGTGTCAATGTTTTATAAGCATGTAAGAAGTGCCAACACACATATACACACTAATTTATATATATATATATATATATATATATATATATATATATATATATAGCGCCTCAATAGGTATGTCTAATGCTTAAATTCCAAACAGCTTAACACTTCTATCAATGATGCTAATTCTAGTTTTTAGATGTTTTATCACAATTATGACTTGGCAATGTTTACATGTGACATCACTAACGTGTGACAATGTCGGTAGAAAGACACAGCAGTCAAAACAAAAGCAGAAATACATGATCTACTGTATACAGACCCTGAACTGGTTGAATGTTTACTATAACAGGACACTTTCACATATCTGTTCCCTTTTATGTTCCAGTAAAGTGGTAGAAACTGTAGTTTCAATTTGTATAAGTCAATTATCTGCATCACTTATTTTAAAGTACTGCAGTTCAAGAAAAAAACAAGTAATTTGTTTGTCAAGTATGTACCAAACTAGCAATATTAGCAAATAAGAAAGAAATGGGCATAAATTATTTCCGGGGACAATCTGAATATTTGAAGACTCGGTTTATGAATAAACAGGTCCATGGTGTGTTTGTTACATGACATTCTAAGAGATGGATGATGGAGGGGTTGTAGTTTTGTAGTTATCAGTGGAGGAAAGGAAAAGACAGAAGTCTAGAGCTTTTTTTTGATAACTGGACATGACTGAAATTTATCCCACACCCCTTTGCCCTTACTGGCCCAGAAACAGGACATTGCATCAAGGCATGCAACCATAGCTCTTCAGAAATATAAATGTCCCTCTCACACTCAACTTACAATAATGTGTCATGGATCCCTCCAGGGTCCAGCAGACACGTCACAACTTATTTTTTTATAATTGAAAAATAGCTTTATGATTTTTTCCCAATTAATTATGTTATTAGATTTAAAGATTATATATTTTATATACATACACAGTATATATCAGCAGAAAATAACATTTGGGATGTTTGTCACTAAAAAGAGTTCACTTCATATATATTTGAGTAGTGTAACAGGGCAAAAAGAAAAGAATAGAGGTCCTATGATCCTCAAAGGACGCCTCCTTCCTTGAAGGCTTAACCGGAGTTATTTCATATATATATATATATATATATATATATATATATATATATATATATATATATATATATATATATATTAATTTGTATATTATTGTTCATTATGCAGTGGTTCTTTTTTATTTAAAAATGAACAATAATACATCAGGGTCCACCACTTGATCCTTAAAGGCCAAACAAAACGTATCATGTTAACTGTGCTAAGGAAAAAAAATATTATACCATTGCATTGGTGGTTGGGTGGGAGGGCTTCTTGAAGACAAAACCCAGATCAAAAAGGTTGGGAGACAGTAATCTAGATAATCAACTGACTGATCTATAAACAAAAAGTAGCAGCAGACAGACAGCAATCAAATGGCACAATTATTAGTAGATAATCAGGGATTTTCAGTACAGTGAGTAGACTTCTCTTTTAAGCCTATAATCAATGTTAATTTTGTAGATCTGTGGCAGGTAAACTAAAGCTCACAGAGCACATTTTGGGAACATTTAGTCAGAGCCTGTAAATGCAGAATTGTTATCACGTATCTCAGGAGGTTCCCACCAAGGGGGTGACTCCCATACGGCAGTAAGTGCCTTTATCACTATACAAATATTTAGCACAGCAGTGACGTTCTTATAGTTCTTACATGTCAGAGTTTCGTAATAAGTGTCAGAGGTTTCCTTCTTACAGCACCTGCAATGTCCCAGTGTGTCCCTTGATACAAGCGTCACCTTTTCCTTGTTACAGTAACTAATGTCAGAATCTCCCTCACAAGAAAGTGGCAGAGACGTCTTCAACTACAAAAGCCTGGAATATTTCAGTGTCTCCCCATGATAGGGGCAAATAATGTTATATATCTATACTGAAGCATCAGCTCTACCTAGCTCTAGCTCTCTCTCTTACATTCAGTCACACTCATTTGGTTGTGCGCTTACTCACTCTCAGTCTTGCATTTATACTCACCAGGCTCCACATGACCCTGACTCACACTCACCAGGCTGTGCTCCTCTGTATGCTCCAGTTCCACATGGCCCTGACTCACACTCACCAGGCTGTGCTCCTCTGTATGCTCCAGTTCCACATGGCCCTGACTCTCACTCACACTCACCAGGCTGTGCTCCTCTGTATGCTCCAGTTCCACATGGCCCCAGGCTGTGCTCTTCTGTATGCTCCAGTTCCACATGACCCTAGCCGTCACTCACACTCACCAGGCTGTGCTCCTCTGTATGCTCCAGTTCCACATGGCACTGACTCACACTCACCAGGCTGTGCTCCTCTGTATGCTCCAGTTCCACATGGCCCTGACTCACACTCACCAGGCTGTGCTCCTCTGTATGCTCCAGTTCCACATGGCCCTGACTCTCACTCACACTCACCAGGCTGTGCTCCTCTGTATACTGCAGTTCCACATGGCCCTAGCTCTCACTCACACTCACCAGGCTGTGCTCCTCTGTATGCTCCAGTTCCACATGGCCCTAGCTCTCACTCACACTCACCAGGCTTTGCTCCTCTGTATACTCCAGTTCCACATGGCCCTAGCTCTCACACTCACCAGGCTGTGCTCCTCTGTATGCTCCAGTTCCACATGGCCCTAGCTCTCACTCACACTCACCAGGCTGTGCTCCTCTGTATGCTCCAGTTCCACATGGCCCTGGCTCTCACTCACACTCACCAGGCTGTGCTCCTCTGTATGCTCCAGTTCCACATGGCCCCAGGCTGTGCTCTTCTGTATGCTCCAGTTCCACATGACCCTAGCTCTCACTCACACTCACCAGGCTGTGCTCCTCTGTATACTCCAGTTCCACATGGCCCTAGCTCTCACTCACACTCACCAGGCTGTGCTCCTCTGTATGCTCCAGTTCCACATGACCCTAGCTCTCACTCACACTCACCAGGCTGTGCTCCTCTGTATGCTCCAGTTCCACATGACCCTGGCTCTCACTCACACTCACCAGGCTTTGCTCCTCTGTATACTCCAGTTCCACATGGCCCTAGCTCTCACACTCACCAGGCTGTGCTCCTCTGTATGCTCCAGTTCCACATGGCCCTGGCTCTCACTCACACTCACCAGGCTGTGCTCCTCTGTATGCTCCAGTTCCACATGGCCCTGACTCTCACTCACACTCACCAGGCTGTGCTCCTCTGTATGCTCCAGTTCCACATGACCCTAGCTCTCACTCACACTCACCAGGCTGTGCTCCTCTGTATGCTCCAGTTCCACATGACCCTCACTCACACTCACCAGGCTGTGCTCCTCTGTATGCTCCAGTTCCACATGACCCTAGCTCTCACTCACACTCACCAGGCTGTGCTCCTCTGTATGCTCCAGTTCCACATGACCCTAGCTCTCACTCACACTCACCAGGCTGTGCTCCTCTGTATGCTCCAGTTCCACATGGCCCTGACTCTCACTCACACTCACCAGGCTGTGCTCCTCTGTATGCTCCAGTTCCACATGACCCTGACTCTCACTCACACTCACCAGGCTGTGCTCCTCTGTATGCTCCAGTTCCACATAGCCCTGACTCTCACTCACACTCACCAGGCTGTGCTCCTCTGTATGCTCCAGTTCCACATGACCCTAGCTCTCACTCACACTCACCAGGCTGTGCTCCTCTGTATGCTCCAGTTCCACATGGCCCTGACTCTCACTCACACTCACCAGGCTGTGCTCCTCTGTATGCTCCAGTTCCACATGACCCTAGCTCTCACTCACACTCACCAGGCTTTGCTCCTCTGTATACTCCAGTTCCACATGGCCCTAGCTCTCACTCACACTCACCAGGCTGTGCTCCTCTGTATGCTCCAGTTCCACATGACCCTGACTCTCACTCACACTCACCAGGCTGTGCTCCTCTGTATACTTCAGTTCCACATGGCCCTAGCTCTCACTCACACTCACCAGGCTGTGCTCCTCTGTATGCTCCAGTTCCACATGACCCTGGCTCTCACTCACACTCACCAGGCTGTGCTCTCTGTATGCTCCAGTTCCACATGACCCTAGCTCTCACTCTCACTCACTAGGCTGTGCTCCTCTGTATACTCCAGTTCCACATGACCCTAGCTCTCACTCACACTCACCAGGCTGTGCTCCTCTGTATGCTCCAGTTCCACATGGCCCTGACTCTCACTCACACTCACCAGGCTGTGCTCCTATGTATAGTCCAGTTCCACATGGCCCTAGCTCTCACTCACACTCACTAGGCTGTGCTTCTCTGTATACTCCAGTTCCACATGGCCCTAGCTCTCACTCACACTCACCAGGCTGTGCTCCTCTGTATGCTCCAGTTCCGCATGGCCCTAGCTCTCACTCACACTCACCAGGCTGTGCTCCTCTGTATGCTCCAGTTCCACATGACCCTAGCTCTCACTCACACTCACCAGGCTGTGCTCCTATGTATACTCCAGTTCCACATGGCCCTGGCTCTCACTCACTAGGCTGTGCTCCTCTGTATACTCCAGTTCCACATGGCCCTAGCTCTCACTCACACTCACACTCACCAGGCTGTGCTCCTCTGTATGCTCCAGTTCCACATGGCCCTGGCTCTTGCTCTCGCTGTCACTCAGCAGATCATCCTCGGAGTCCTCCAGCGCGGAGGAGGATCCAGTTGATGACAGGGATGCTGTGGACACTGACAGTCTCCGCTGGGCCAGCTTGAGGAGTCCGTCCGCTCTCACTCCGTCCCAGCCGGGCAGGTCCAGCAGTACCCCGGCCGGGCTGAGTGGTGGGGGCTCCTCGGAGCTGGTGACAAGCAGTCTGGGGATGACAGGAGCCTGCGGGGGGCCCTCCCAGCTACCCCTCCTCGGTTCCTCCTGCCCATTAGTCCGGTGCCAGCTCCCCATCCTCCGTCTCCTCCTCGGCTCCCCTTGTCCGCCTCTCTCCACCGAGCACCGCGCTTCAAAGTAACGCCTCAGCTCTCCAACACTTAGTCCCTTCTTGGGAGACAGTTGGATCTCCCCCGTGCCCCCCGCATGGTTCATCCCGGTGCCGTTGGGAACCTCTTTGGGAATCATCCAAAACACCGGCGCATGGGGGTATCCTGACAACGTGCTTGTGACAGAGCTCCGTGTGAGGCGAGGTGCTCACACTAACTCCACTCACTTCCTCCTTCACAACCTGTTCTGGGACTTGTGTGGGAGGGATGTGTTTGTTTTCTTTCTTTTTTTTTCTTCAGATACACCGAGGAAGCCCCTGCACAGGCTCTCACCACGGAACAAGTTCTACAGCTCTAATGGGGCTTAATCACTAACTAGAACTAGTAACTAACAACTGTAAGCGTGTAATGTGCATTGTTACACACGTAAGCACAAGAACATGTGTGTAATGCAGGCACCTCAGGGTGACACACCACACAGGCACCTCAGGGTGACACGCCACACAGGCACCTCAGGGTGACACATCACACAGGCACCTCAGGGTGCTACAAAACACATAGGCACCTCAGGGTGATACAACACACAGGCACCTCAGGGTGCTACAAAACACAGGCACCTCAGGGTGATACAAAACACGGGCACCTCAGTAACACAACACACAGGCACCTCAGGGTGATACAAAACACAGGTACCTCAGGGTGATACAAAACACATAGGCACCTCAGGGTGATACAACACATAGGCACCTCAGGGTGATACAAAACACATAGGCACCTCAGTAACACAACACATAGGCACCTCAGGGTGATACAAAACACAGGCACCTCAGTGACCCAACACACAGGCACCTCAGGGTGACACAACACATAGGCACCTCAGGGTGACACAAAACACAGGCACCTCAGAGTGACACAAAACACAGGCACCTCAGGGTGATACAAAACACAGGCACCTCAGGGTGATACAACACATAGGCACCTCAAGGTGATACAAAACACGGGCACCTCAGTGACCCAACACACAGGCACCTCAGTGACCCAACACACAGGCACCTCAGGGTGATACAAAACACAGGCACATCAGGGTGATACAAAACACGGGCACCTCAGGCTGATACAAAACACAGGCACCTCAGTGACACAAAACACAGGTACCTCAGGGTGACACAACACATAGGCACCTCAGGGTGACACAAAACACAGACACCTCAGGGTGATACAAAACATAGGCACCTCAGGGTGATACAAAACACGGGCACCTCAGTGACCCAACAGACAGGCACCATAGGGTGACACAAAACACAGGCACCTCAGGGTGATACAACACATAGGCACCTCAGGGTGATACAAAACACAGGCACCTCAGGGTGATACAACACATAGGCACCTCAGGGTTATACAAAACACGGGCACCTCAGTGACCCAACACACAGGCACCTCCGTGACCCAACACACAGGCACCTCAGGGTGATACAAATCACAGGCACCTCAGGGTGATACAAAACATGGGCACCTCAGTGACCCAACACACATGCACCTCAGGGTGATACAAAACACAGGCACCTCAGGGTGATACAAAACACAGGCACCTCAGGGTGATACAAAACACGGGCACCTCAGGCTGATACAAAACACAGGCACCTCAGTGATACAAAACACAGGCACCTCAGTGACACAAAACACAGGTACCTCAGGGTGACACAACACATAGGCACCTCAGGGTGACACAAAACACAGACACCTCAGGGTGATACAAAACATAGGCACCTCAGGGTGATACAAAACACGGGCACCTCAGTGACCCAACAGACAGGCACCTCAGGGTGACACAAAACACAGGCACCTCAGGGTGATACAACACATAGGCACCTCAGGGTGATACAAAACACAGGCACCTCAGTGACCCAACACACAGGCACCTCAGTGACCCAACACACAGGCACCTCAGGGTGATACAAAACACAGGCACCTCAGGGTGATACAAAACACGGGCACCTCAGTGACCCAACACACAGGCACCTCAGGGTGATACAAAACACAGGCACCTCAGGGTGATACAAAACACGGGCACCTCAGTGACCCAACACACAGGCACCTCAGGCTGACACAACACACAGGCACCTCTGTCTGATACAAAACACTGGCACCTCAGTGACCCAATACACAGGCACCTCAGTGACACAAAACACAGGTACCTCAGGGTGACACAACACATAGGCACCTCTGGGTGACACAAAACACAGGCACCTCTGGCTGATACAAAACACAGGCACCTCAGTGAACCAACACATACGCACCTCAGGGTGACACAAAACACAGGCACCTCAGGGTGATACAAAATACAGGCACCTCAGGGCGATACAACACATGGGCACCTCAGGGTGATACACAACATGGGCACCTCAGGCTGACACAACACATAGGCACCTCAGGGTGATACAAAACACAGACACCTCAGTGACACCACACACAGGCACCTCCGGCGGACACAACACACAGGCACCTCAGGGTGATACAAAACATGGGCACCTCAGGCTGACACAACACATAGGCACCTCAGGGTGATACAAAACACAGACACCTCAGTGACACCACACACAGGCACCTCCGGCTGACACAACACACAGGCACCTCAGGGTGACACAATACAATGGCACCTCAGTGACACAAAACACAGGTACCTCAGGTTGACACACCACACAGGCACCTCAGTGACACAACACACAAGCACCTCAGGCTGACACAACACATAGGCACCTCAGGGTGACACAATACACAGGCACCTCAGGGTGACACAATACAAAGGCACCTCAGTGACACAGAAAACAGGTACCTCAGGGTGACACAAAACACAGGCACATCAGGGTGACACAATACACAGGCACCTCAGGGTGACACACCACACAAGCACCTTGAGGTGACACAATACACAGGCACCTCAGTGACACAACACACAGGCACATCAAGGTGACACAATACACAGGCACCTCAGGGTGACACAAAACACAGGCATCACAGAGTGACACAACACACAGACACCTCAGGG
This sequence comes from Discoglossus pictus, assembly GCA_027410445.1. Taxonomy (NCBI): domain Eukaryota; kingdom Metazoa; phylum Chordata; class Amphibia; order Anura; family Alytidae; genus Discoglossus; species Discoglossus pictus. The sequence continues at coordinate 206,805,026 of CM050168.1, read as the reverse complement.
TGACACACAACACACAAGCACCTCAGGGTGATACACCAGACAGGCACTTCATTGACAAACCACACAGGCACCTTAGTGACACACCACACAGGCACCTCAGGGTGACACACCACACAGGCACCTCAGGGTAACACACCACACAAGCACCTCAGTGACACACCACACAGGCACCTCAGTGACACAACACACAGACACCTCAGTAACACAACACACAGGCACATCAGAGTGACACACCACAAAGGCACCGCAGGGTGACACAACACACAGGCACCTCAGTGACACAAAACACAGGCACCTCAAGGTGACACACCACACAGGCACCTCAGGGTGACATAACACACAGACACCTCAGGGTGACATAACACACAATTACCTCAGGGTGACACTACACAGGCACCTGAGTGACACACCATACAGACACCACACAGGCACCTCAGTGTGACACAACACACAAGCACCTCAAGGTTATACACCACACAGGCACCACAGTGACACAAGTCACAGGCACCTCAGGGTAACACACCACACAAGCACCTCAGTGACACCACACCACACAGGCATTTCAGTGACACACCACACAGGCACCTCAGTGACACAACACACAGACACCTCAGTAACAGAACACACAGGCACATCAGAGTGACACACCACAAAGGCACCGCAGGGTGACACAACACGCAGGCACCTCAGTGACACAAAACACAGGAACCTCAAGGAGACATAACACACAGACACCTCAGGGTGACATAACACACAGACACCTCAGGGTGACATAACACACAATTACCTCAGGGTGACACTACACAGGCACCTGAGTGACACACCATACAGACACCTCAGGGTGACACAACACACAATCACCTCAGGGTGACACTACACAGGCACCTGAGTGACAGACCACACAGGCACCTCAGTGTGACACAACACACAAGCACCTCAAGGTTATACACCACACAGGCACCACAGTGACACAACACACAGGCACCTCAGGGTGAACTACCACACAGGTAACTCAGTGACCCACCACACCATTAGCTCAGTGACACCACACAGGCATCTCAGTGACATACCACGCAGGCATCTCATTGTAACACACCACACAAGCACCTCAGTGACACCACACCACACAGGCACAACAGGTTGACACACCACACAGGTACTTAAGTGATACAACTACAACACACAGGCACATCAGTGACACCACACAGGTACCTCAGTGACACACCACACAGTCAACTTAGTGACACACCACACAGGCACCTCAGTGACACACCACACAGACACCTCAGGGTGACACAACACACAGGTACCTCAGTGTCATTCCACACAGGCACCCCAATAACACAACACACAGGCACCTCAGTGACACATCACAGAGGCACCTCAGGGTGGCACACCACACAGGCACCTCAGTGACACCACACAGGCAGCTCATGGTGACACAACACACAGGCACCTCAGTGAAACAGCACACAGACACCTCAGGGTGACACAACACACGGGCACCCCAGGGTGATACACCACACGGGCACCTTAGGGTGACACAACACACAGGCACTTCAGGGTGACACAACACACAAGCACCTCAATGTGACACACCACACAGGCCGCTTAGTGACAAACCACACCGGCACCTCAGGGTGACACTTCACAGGCACCTCAGGTTGACATACCACACAGGCACCTTAGCTACGCAACACACAGGTACCACAGTGACACATCACACAGGCACCTCAGGGTGATAAAACACACAGGCACCTCAGCGACACCACACAGGCACCTCAGAGACACAACATACAGGCACTGCAGGGTGACAAACCTCATAGGCACCTCAGTGACACAACACACAGGCACCCCAGGGCAACACAACACACAGGTACCTTAGTGTCATTCCACACAGGCACCTCAGGGTGACACACCACACAGGCACCTCAGTGACAACAACATACAGGCACCGCAGGGTGACAAACCACATAGGCACCTCTGTGACACAACACACACAGGCACCTCAGGGACAAACCACACAGGCACCACAGGGTGACACAACACACAGGCACCCCAGGGTGATACACCACACAGGCACCTTAGGGTGACACAACACAGGCACTTCAGGGTGACACAAAACACAGACACCTCAGGGTGACACAACACACAAGCACCTCAATGTGACACACCACACAGGCACCTTAGTGACACACCACCCAATCACCTCAGGGTGACACAACACACAATCACCTCAGAGTGACACCACCTGAGTGACACACCACATAGGCACCCCTGGAAACCCCTGCTAAAATTAGAATAACATTCATATTGGCCAATCACATGGATTTCTGCATTGTGCTGCCTTTGGCTTGGAGGTTGTTTTTTTATTTTTATGTCAATGGCCATGATGATCACTTGGTATTCATGGCACAGATACTGGATTGGGATGCCAGTTCCTTCTCCAGTGTGACACAGCATACATCTCCTGGTACCACACAGGCACCTCAGGGTGACACACCACACAGGCACCTCAGTGACACAACACACAGGCACCTCAGTGAAACTACACACAGGTACCTCAGGGTGACATACCACAGAGGCTCCTCAGTGACACACCACACAGGCACAGCAGGACAACACAACACACAGGTACCTCAGTGTCATTCCACACAGGCACCTCAATGACACAACACACAGGCACCTCAGTGACACATCACCGAGGCACCTCAGGGTAGCACAACACACAAGCACCTCAGGGTAGCACACCACACAGGCACCTCAGGGTGACACAACACACGGGCATCACAGGGTGGCACACCACACAGGCACCTTAGTGACACACCACACAGGCACCACAGGGTGACACCACACATGCACCTCAGGGTGACACACCACACAGGCACCTCATGGTTACACAGCACACAGGCACCTCACTGAAACAACACACAGGCACCTCAGGGTGACACACCACACAGGCACCTCAGCGACGCAACACACTGGTACCGCAGTGACACATCACACAGGCACCTCAGGGTGACACAACATACAGGCACCTCAGTGACACCACACAGGCACCTCAGAGACACAACATACAGGCACCTCAGGGTGACAAACCACATAGTCACCTCAGTGACACAACACACAGGCACCCCAGGGCAACACAATACACAGGTACCTCAGTGTCATTCCACACAGGCACCTCAGTGACACATCACAGAGGCACCTTAGGGTGGCACACCACACAGGCACCTCAGTGACACAACACACAGGCACCTCAGTGACACATCACACAGGCACCCCAGGGTGACACACCACACAGGCACCTCAGTGACACAACACACAGGCACCCCAGGGCAACACAACACACAGGTACCTCAGTGTCATTCCACACAGGCACCTCAGTGACACACCACACAGGCACCTCAGGGTGACACACCACACAGGCACCTCAGTGACAACAACATACAGGCACTGCAGGGTGACAAACCACATAGGCACCTCTGTGACACAACACACACACAGGCACCTCAGGGACACACCACACAGGCACCACAGGGTGACACAACACACATGCACCCCAGGGTGATACACCTCACAGGCACCTTAGGGTGACACAACACACAGGCACTTGAGGGTGACACAAAACATAGACACCTCAGGGTGACACCACACATGCACCTCAGGGTGACACAACACACAATCACCTCAGGGTGACACCAGACAGGCACCTGAGTGACACACCACATAGGCACCCCTGGAAACCACTGCTAAAATTTGCATAACATTCATATTGGCCAATCACAGGCAGCTAATACATTATATCAATCTGTGATGGTTTGTGCAGCAAAGCATTATTGGGTGTGTAGTTTTATTCCCCCCCCCCCCCCTCCAGTTATTGCTGTGGATTTCTGCATTGTGCTTCCTTTGGCTTGGAAGTTGTTGTTTTTTATATCAATGGCCATGATGGTCACTTGGTATTCATGGCACAGATACTGGATTGGGATGCCAGTTCCTTCTCCAGTGTGACACAGCATACATCTCCTGGTACCACACAGGCACCTCAGGGTGACACACCACACAGGCACCTCAGTGACACAACACACAGGCACCTCAGTGAAACTACACACAGGTACCTCAGGGTGACATACCACAGAGGCTCCTCAGTGACACACCACACAGGCACAGCAGGACAACACAACACACAGGTACCTCAGTGTCATTCCACACAGGCACCTCAATGACACAACACACAGGGACCTCAGTGACACATCACCGAGGCACCTCAGGGTAGCACAACACACAAGCACCTCAGGGTAGCAAACCACACAGGCACCTCAGGGTGACACAACACACAGGCACCACAGAGTGGCACACCACACAGGCACCTCAGGGTGACACCACACATGCACCTCAGGGTGACACAACACACAATCACCTCAGGGTGACAACACACAGGCACCTGAGTGACACATCACATAGGCACCCCTGGATCCCCCTGCTAAAATTAGCATAACATTTATATTGGCTAATCACAGGCAGCTAATACATTATATCAATCTGTGATGGTTTGTGCAGCAAAGCATTATTGGGTGTGTAGTTTTATTCCCCCCCCCCCCCCTCCGCTCAGTTTTGCTGTGGATTTCTGCATTGTGCTGCCTTTGGCTTGAAGGTTTTTTTTTTTTTTTATCTCAATGGCCATGTTGATCACTTGGTATTTATGGCCCAGATACTGGATTGGGATGCCAGTTCCTTCTCCAGTGTGACACAGCATACATCTCCTGGTACCACACAGGCACCTCAGGGTGACACACCACACAGGCACCTCAGTGACACAACACACTGGCACCTCAGGGTGACATACCACAGAGGCTCCTCAGTGACACACAGGCAACACAAAACACAGGTACCTCAGTGTGTTTCCACACAGGCACCCCAATAACACAACACACAGGCACCTCAGTGACACATCACAGAGGCACCTCAGGGCGGCACAACACACAAGCACCTCGGGGTGGCACACCACACAGGCACCTCAGTGACACAACACACAGGCACCTCAGGGTGACACACCACACAGGCACATCAGTGACACCACACAGGCAGCTCATGGTGACACAGGCACCTCAGGGTGACACAACACACAGGCACCTCAGCGACACAACACACAGGTACCGCAGTGACGCATCACACAGGCACCTCAGGGTGACACAACACACAGGCCCCTCAGTGACACACCACACAGGCACCTCATGGTGACACAACACACAGGCACCTCACTGAAACAACACACAGGCACCTCAGGTTAACACTACACACAGGCACCTTAGGGTTACAAACCACACAGGCATCTCAGGGTGACACAACACACAGGCACCTCAGTGACACAACACACAGGCATCACAGGGCAACACAACACACAGATACCTAAGTGTCATTCCACACAGGCACCTCAGAGACACATCACAGAGGCACAACACACAAGCACCTCAGGGTGGCACACCACACAGGCACCTCAGTGACACAACACAAAGGCGCCTCAGGGTGACACACCACACAGTCACCTCAGTGACATACCATATAGGCACCTCATGGTGGCACAACACACAGGCACCTCAGGGTGACACACCACACAGGCACCTCAGCGACACGACGGAATTAATTAGTGTAACATGTATTTACTTAGATTGTAAGCTCTTAGGCGAGCAGAGGCCTCTATAACCACTGTACCAATACATAACTTTAATCATATGTCTTATGTACTCATTGAGGCCCCTGTTCCTAAAGGCATATTTAAGTTTCCTGGATTATGAATGCATCTGATAAAGGAGAATCAGTAGTGTATGGAAATCATTTCTTTTTGCATGAAAAAATAACAAAATAAACATTACTAAACTTACCCTAAAGTTTCTTAACACCCTCCCCTAAAATTAGCATAAAATTAATATTGGCCAATCACAGGCAGCTAATACATTGTATCAAGCTGTGATGGTAGTTTGTCCAGCAAAGCATTATGGGGTGTGTAGTCTTGTTTTCCCCTGCACAAGGAGGCGCTTAAATATTGCTGTGGATTTCTGCATTGTGCTGCCTTTAGCTTGAAGGTTTTTTTTTTTATGTCCATGGTCATGATGATCACTTGGTATTCTGGTATTCATGGCACAGATACTGGAGTGGGATGCAAAGTTCTTCTCCAGTGCGACACAGTATACAGCTCCTGGTATACCTAGGTGGTCTCCCATCCAAGTACTGACCAGGCACAACTCTGTTCGGCTTCAGGGTGCTGTGACATCTTGGTTCCGTGACTGCAATGGAACCCAGGTTGCAGCAGTGAAAGCACCAAATCCTAACTACTCGACCACCAGGGAACCCATTGTCTTGAAGGCTAGTATAGGGTTAAAATCCATACCCAAATGCAGTGTTTCTATTGGTAGGTACACCGTGCCTATGTAAGCACCTCTGGGGGTGTGGAAACAAAATTTTATATTTTTAAATCAAATAAATCTGTATGTGTATAGAATGACTGAATGTAATGTGTTTGTCTGATATAGGCAGCATGTGCTAGAAAAGAAAAAGGGATAAACAGGGAACCTAGATATACCTTTAATGCTACAGAATATTTTGGTGCTTTATAAATAAAGTGGGACAAAGAAACCCGAATCCCAACACATTTTTAATTGCTTATTGTGACCCCATATAGAAAGGAACTACTAGTAAGTATAAGCAAACACTATTTAAAAAAATAAATAAAGCACACTGAATAAACTAGAGATCCTTACATATACAAGAGTGTGTACTTCATTAGTGGTGGAGCTACCGCTAATGCTGCAGGTGCAAAGCCCAGAGGCTCATGTCACAGTAAGGGCCCTCTGTGATTTGGAGTAAATGAGGTATCTTAGACCTTTTCTTTTTGCCCCCACCAAAGTAGTCTTTTGGTTATAGGTTTTGACCATTGCAAGGTTGGTATTTGTATTTTATTATTTTTTGGACATTAGGACCTACAGTTGACCACACTGAAGACAGGCTTTTTTGCAAGTACCAGGAATATGGTACTGGGGCATCTGATTAGCTGGGTCTTCCAGATGATAGGTCTCCTCTCTCCTGTCTATCTGGGCAGTCCTCATTGTTAGTTTTTGTGTGCTACTGAATACTTAATTATCCCAAGTTTGGAAAAGCAATGCGTATATTTGACCCTTTAGTACACTTACCAATTGTTCCACCAAGTTTGCCAATTTATTCAATATTGGCCCTCTACACCCATAATCTCCTTTGTTTTTATATTTCAATATTTTATATTTAACTTTGTTAATAAAGAATTCAGATTTTATTATTCTTCAATAAAAAATTCAGACACAATAATATACAGTGCCTTGAAAAAGTATTCACCCCCTTGGCATTTTTCTTGTTTTGTTGCCTCACAACCTGGAATTAACATGGAATTTAATTTACAGAACATGCCCACAACTTTGAAGATGTTTTTTGTTTTTTTTATGGTGAAGCAAACAACGAATAGGACAAAATAACAGAAAAAGTCAATGTGCATAACTATTCACTCCCCTAAAGTCAATACTTTGTAGAGCCACCTTTTGCGGCAATCACAGTTTCAAGTCGCTTTGGATAAGTCTCTAAGAGCTTGCCACATCTTACCACTGGGATTTTTGCCCATTCCTCCAAGCAAAACTGCTCCAGTTCCTTCAAGTTGGATGGTTTGCGCTTGTGAACAGCAATCTTTAAGTCTGACCACAGTTTCCTATTGGATTGAACGTCTCAGCTTTGACTAGGCCATTCCAACACATTTACATGTTTCCCCTTAAACTACTCAAGGGGAATTGCTTTAGCAGTGTGCTTGGGGTCATTGTCCTGCTGGAAGGTGAACCTCCGCCCTAGCATCAAATCACTCACAGAGTGGTACTGGTTTTGCTAAAGAATATCCCTGTATTTAGCACTATCCATTTTTCCCTCAACTTTGACCAGTTTCCCAGTCCCAGCTGCTGAAAAACATCCCCACAGCATGATGCTGCCACCACCATGTTTCACTGTGGGGATGGTGTTCTTTGGGTGATGTGATGTGTTGGGTTTGCGCCAGACATAGCATTTTCTTTGATAGCCGAAAAGTTCAATTTTAGTTTCATCAGACCAGAGCACCTTCCTCCATACATTTTGGGAGTCTCCCACATGCCTTTTCGCAAACTCAAAATGTGCCATTTGTTTTTGCTTAAAGTAATGGCTTTCTTCTGGCCACTCTGCCATAAAGCCCAACTCTATGGAGCGTACGGCTTATTGTCGTCCTATGTACAGATACTCCAGTCTCTGCTGTGGAACTCTGCAGCTCATCTAGGGTTACCTTAGGTCTCTGTGCTGCCTCTCTGATTAATGCCCTCCTTGCCTGGTCCATGAGTTTTGGTGGGCGTCCGTCTCTTGGCAGGTTTGCTGTGGTGCCATGTTCTTTCCATTTGGTTATGATAGATTTGATGGTGCTCCTGGGGATCATCAAGGATTTGGATATTTTTTTATAACCTAACCCTGACTTCTCAACAACATTGTACCTTACTTGTTTGGAGAGTTCCTCGGTCTTCATGGCAATGTTTGGCTAGTGGTGCCTCTTGCTTAGGTATTGCAGCCTCTGGGGCCTTTCAAAAAAGTTGTGAGTATGTAATGTCAGATCAAGTGACACTTAGATTGAACACAGGTGGACATCATTTCACTAATTATGTGACTTCTGAAGGTAATTAGTTGCACCAGAGCTTTTTATGGGCTTCATAACAAAGGGGGTGAATACATACGCACATGCCAATTTTCTGTTTTCGATTTCTAAAAAATAGTTCTATATATATATTTTTCTCATTTCACTTCACCAACTTAGACTATTGTGTTCTGATCCATCACATAAAATTCAGATTAACAAAACATTGAGTTTAAGGCTGTAATGTAACAAAATAGGTAAAAAGTCAAGGGGGTGATTACTTTTGCAAGGTATTGTAGTTCTTCAAAAAGCATATATTGCAATGACATTCTTGTATAAAGTAAGGGAAAAACAAGCATTTATATAAGCTAGTCAAAATGTACTCTCAAATTTGTAATTATATATTGGCACAATATCATGTCATGGCTGGGATAATAATGTTCTTCACACAGTGTCAATATTGTTCTGACAAAATGATGAGCTTTATAAATAAAGGATTATAATAATAATAATATTTGCATAATTAGCAAAGTTAAAAGGATTATTACGCTTTACTTATAAAGCTCAAACATTTTCTGTAGCGCCATCTCAATGTAGATTTGAGTACAGTGGGTACAGTTAGTAAATTACAAAGGTATAGACAAATTATAAGGTTAGGAGAAATACAAGTACAGATAGAGTGCAATACAAATATGAAACAAATGGATCACAAGATACTTTAGTGCAACAAAAGAGAGGACCCTGCTCTGAAGAGCTTACAATCTAGAAAGTAAGGGTGGTATGTGAGACCGGAGGGTAATAGATGCAAGATGGCAGTGTGTAAGGCAATAGGCTCAAACAAGTGGAGGTGTGTGTGTGTTGCACCATAGATTGCGTGTGTGAGTGATATAGTGCTGTAGATTGTGCAGTTGTATATATTAAGGATGAAGATGATACACTTCTTTAAGCAGAGTTCAGGGAGTTTCTGAAGGTTTTGAGGCAGGAAGATAGCCTAGTGGAGCAAAGCAGGGGATTCCATATAGTAGGGGCAACACAAGAAAAGTCCTGAAGGAGGGAGTGAGAAGAGTTGATAAGGGAAAAGGAGAGAAGGTCATTATCAGGGCAAAGAGGTTAGTTGTGGGAGTATTTTGAGATGAGGACAGAGATATAAAAGGGTGCACTGACGTTGAAGGCTTTATATGTCACAATTTTAAATTTCATTCTGAAGGTTATGGGTAGCCAGTGAAGTGACTGACAGAGAGTTGGAGGAAATCATTTGCTAAGGTGGTTGTAGACAAGTCGCGCATGCAGTGTTGAATCTAGGGGAAGTAGAGAGAGAGGGCAGTAGATGCAGAAGCTGAGTAAGATGAAGTTTTCTTAAGAATGGGTATAATTATGGATGCTGGAATTTGCCAGTGTTTAGGGAGAGGTTTAATAGATATGAGTGAGCTTGGATAGGTGTGGTGGAGAGGGGAGGGATTAGCTTTGATGGAGTAGGTTCAAGTGGAGGAAAGATTATATATTAATGATGAGAAGTTGTGCTTTTTGGCAGGATTGAGTAGTAGGAATGTAATGGAGGAAGTCTGAATGTGTTGTTGTGTGGGCAAGGGTGAAAGTTAGAGTTATGTTGTACTGTGAGGTGCAAATGTCAAGACAGGAGAGAGGGCTAAGAAGGAGTTGTAACACATTGGATAGTTGTTATAGGTAAAGTACTTGGTGGTTTCTGTAGATTCTTTCAGTAGGGGATTGAAGAAGGGCAGGAAGTGGAAGGTGTGGTGATATTGCAAGTCAGATTGCGTCAGTGGGGAGATGACAAGGTGGGAGATTGTGCAGAGATCAGTGAAGATAAGGTCACAGGAGTTTTCATCACGGTCAGTTGGGGATTCAGTTCATTGTGAAAGGCCAAGGGAAGGGGTAAGTAAAAGTCATTTTACAGCTCTAATGGGGATTAATCACTAAGCTAACTAGTAACTAACAACTGTAATTATCTATGTGTACATTGTTGCACACGTAAGCAGGAATAAATCTGTGCTGGCCATTTCATTCGGAAGTGAGTCATTCTTGAGTTAATTAGCCTGGCTTGGATGTTTTTCTTCGTAAGAAAAGGCTTTCGTCTTGCCACTCTACCCCATAGCCCAGACATATGAAGAATACGGGAGATTGTTGTCACATGTACCACACAGCCAGTACTTGCCAGATATTCCTGCAGCTCCTTTAATGTTGCTGTAGGCCTCTTGGTAGCCTCCCAGACCAGTTTTCTTCTCGTTTTTTCATCATTTTTGGTGGGAGCTCCAGTTCTTGGTAATGTCACTGTTGTGCCATATTTTCTCCACTTGATGATGACAGTCTTCACTGTGTTCCATGGTATATCTAATGCCTTGGAAATTCTTTTGTACCCTTCTCCTGACTGATACCTTTTAACAATGAGATCCCTCTGATGCTTTGGAAGCTCTCTGTGGACCATGGCTTTTGCTGTGGCATGCGACTAAGAAAATTTCAGGAAAGACCAACTAGAGCAGCTGAACTTTATTTGGAGTTAATCAGAGGAACTTTAAATGATGGCAGGTGTATGCTGACTCCTATTTAACATGATTTGGAATGTGATTGCTTAATTCTGAACACAGCTACATCCCCAGTTATAAGAGGGTGTGTAGACTTATGCAACCACATTATTTTTCTTTTTTTTTTTTGGATTCAGTCCAAAATGACAAATTGGGAAAAGGATATCAATCAAATTTGGCCAGTAGAAACCTGGATTGGGTCAATTGAATTAACAAATAAAATTATAAAATACACACCACTTAGAGAAGTTTATCTTAAGTCTTAAACAGATGGTACCTAACTCAGAATAAAATAACTAAATTCTCTCACAGTTCTAAAGAGGGCAATTGTTGGAGAGGTTGCGGAAGTTCAAGAGCTCTGGAAAGAATGTTTTGCTCAAATTTCTTATATAAATAAACTAACCATTATTCCAACTCCAGAGATCACCTTATTACACAAGTCACTATTATAGTTAAATGGCATTTGGTACAGAAATGGAAGCAATCTCAGATGCCCTCATGGAATGAGATTGTTTCAATTATGAACAGAAACTTTGCTCTAGAGAGAGACTTGTATGATATGGGAGTTGTGGGCGGATCTCTCACTAAGTGAGATCTCTGGCCTAAAGTTATAGAATAGAAATATTAAAAGTGCTTTGAGAGCTTGGTTTCTGGTCTTGCACGATGTTGTTCGCTTTAACCTCTTTAGAACCTCTCCTTGTGTCTCAATGTACTTGATTTGTAGTTGATTTACTGTATGTCTTTAGTTTGTTAATTGCAATTGCATAAAAGAGAAAATATACATGCAATACACTGCCTAATTGTCCTTGTAATTCTGTTTGTAATGTTTTGTACAATAAAATAAAATAAAAAAAAACTTGGAGATAAAACTTCCTCTCAAAGGCAAAATAATTATGGGTCAAATAGATCTCCAATAGTTGTAACCAACCTTTAATAGCAGGGCCATTATCATTTCCATTATTAGATATCTTAACCGCTGCAACTTCTTTCATATGAGGAGTAATAGTACAAAGGCTATTCATATCCATCATCCATAATTAATAAAACATTTAATATCTCCAATCAATATGGCTAAATCAAAGAAAAATGCTCTGATGTTTTTAACCACTAGTTGCAAAAAATTATCAACAAAAATAGCAATTGGTATAATAATGAATTCCTAGCAGAAATAATGGGTCTAGCCAGACAGTTTCTCAAATATTTATATATTTTTTGTATGTTGCATAACATAGGAAACACCATATCAAAAAATATATAGGAAACAAAGTAGTTAAACATTCAAAAGTATCCTCATCAATGAAACCTTGTTATAAAGAAAAACTAAAAAATTATCAACCTTTAAACCTTACATTTGAACTATTTTGTATGATTACCGCTCAATGGTTGAAATGTATGGATGTGACTTCCTTGAAAATAGATCTCCTGTCTATAAAAATCATAATCCAAAATGATAATGGCCCAACCTTTATCTTCTGGTCTTAACACAATATTCGGATTGTTTGATAATTGTTGAGTAGCAGTTTTTTCTACTTTTTTTAAGGTTATAGCTAATGATATAAATAAAGATAATAATAATGGTATTACTGGCTTTTCTAGCCCGAAAAGGGAACTAACCATCTCACTGGAATCCATCCTAGTAAATGTTTATATACTTGCATTAGCATTTTACAGGTCAAATGTACTTATCTTTTAAAGAGAATTATTTTGATTCCAGGCACCACTTCTTTCAATTTTAATTGATGTGGAAAACGATACATATCTACTTGAAAGCCACAATTACTTCATAACATGTTTTTCTTCAAATGCTTGAACTTGAATGTCTGACAAATACTTTAAACCAGTCTTTCTTGTTTGCAAATACTTTTGGTAAAAAAAAAAAAACTTTAAAGGATAATTGGCACATATACTTACTTAAACACTGTTAAAAAAAAAAGTATGTAGGTTGTGTATTTACCCGTATAGTATGCAGCTGTAGACAGTGCTGGTCTGCAACATTAACAGGCCACGTATCCCTGTAGCTTAGGAAACACTTCACATGTTTGTGAAGTATACAACAAACTAAAAACATTAGCAGCCATGTAAGCCATAAGCATAAAACATTTTAGACTAAATCAAACTTTTAGCATGCTATGTTAGTGTTTATGGGCTCTCATGCTTGTTATACTTCCTGTTCAGTGCACAAGACTAGGGAAGACAGGATGCTATCTTTGTAGAACAACTGACTGCTTCTGTGAGGGGAATGTGGGAGGTATTAACTGTTAAGAACTGCATTTCCTCACCCATTAGGCCACAAATCCACTAACCCTTTCCTCTTACTGAAAAAAAAATGGCAATTCATGCCATGATGCTCCAGGGCAGCAAATAAAGTCTGTTGATCCAATATAGATGCCACTAGCTGAGCCTACTAAAATTTAGATTTTCTCTAAAATTATTTCATGCTTATGAGTTACACAGCTGTAAATGCTGTTGCTTTATTACATACCGGTACTTCATAATCATGTGAAGTCTTCCTCAAATTTCAGTGGACCACTGAAGCTATTTGTGAATTTAATCAAAATGTAATCAAGATTCCACTTTATTATAGGTTTGCGTGTGTTAATACCTTAATCGATATATAGGTAACATTATTTAATCATGATTTAGTCTATTATGGGTGCAGTCATTTTGCTATAAAACTTCTTGACAACGAGACCCCCATCTTTCTACTGCAGCAGTAGGAGATTCATTTGAAATATAAGCCCCTTAAATGCTTTATATAATATACACGCCTAAAAATGAATTTATTATTTATCAAAACACTCTGGAGACTGGTATTGGCATGAAGGACACACATGATTTACCCCAAATCTTATCAGGTGGTTATTTTCATCAATGTTATAAAATAGCAAAGTTTGTATTATTGAATATTGAGAAATGTCCTGTTTTATAATATTATAGCATGTTCTTTTATAAGCAACACAACAATGTACAAGTCACTGCCAAGTGTACAAGCTGGTCTACCCTTGTCTTCAGTTTCTAATTCCACATACAATGTATTCGGTAGGATTTACACAAAAGGTGAATTGTACATGGCTGCCTGGGGGACAAGGAACTCAGGGCACTGAGAGAGAGGAGAAGCAGTAGATTACCTTGAAAGTATCAGGAGCAATATATATGACATGTTAATAAACTATGTGTGTTGCTCTCAGGCAGCCTTAAGAACAAAGCCTTGAATTGAGGTATAGTCTAGATACTCACACTCTGCACTTTTGCCCTTATATGGGCCTCAACAATATTTTAGTGAGGTTAGTTTTTGTGTAGAGGCTGCAGAGAGTAGTCGGAGCAGACACTATGTTATGATTGGAAATAGGTCTACTGGCCTGCTTGAGACATGTAGTGTATTCAGAACGCTTTATTTTCTTTGCATAATGTATATAAAGTGAAAGGATTATCAATGACATTTCTACACACTATAGCATACACAGTACCTGTTTTGCTGCCATGGACATTTCTGGTGACACATGTATGGATCCCAGGCGGGAGCTTTTCCTTGGTGGAATCTTGTCACCTACAATAAATACTATCACCAAATACTACCAACATACTTTATATTGGTAATACATCAGCTACCCGAATGTTCAAACAAATATAATTAACATGTTTTACTTGTTCCCAAATATTTCAGATGAAAAAACACCTTCTTTAGCTTCAAGAAAAAACATACTGGTAGATAATGTTTCAAAGCCAGTCTTCACAGCCAAGAGGTCTTTCTGTAAACAATGGTGTAACACAAAATGGTATGCACCTAACGTAATATATTTTGAGCTCCAATATGGATATTTGACATTAAATGTGTCGCAATTAAAACTCATCTTCTCATCTGTGCCCTTTCTCTCCTTATCATTCACTCAACATTTTAATGAATACTTATTCACCACCAGTTTATCGTTCTGTTCACAGCCTCCCCTTCTTTAAATCCACGCAGATAGCCTCTTTCTAAAGCTAACACCAGCTCAGTCTCTACCCACATCCATTCATCAGCACAGTTTCCTTCCATACCAAGTCACGGTCACACTCTCTCCATAACAGTTTATACCCAGCCTGTCTTTCCTTACACTGGTTGTTGTCAAAGAGGAGATGAACCACACACCTGACCAGAGACCAGAGGTGGGAATTATAGACCAACTCTTGAACCAGATCTACATAGGGTTTGTCAGTATTTGATTCCTGTCCGGTGCTAGGGTATCCACAAAGCAAGAAAAAGCTCAAGGCTGGTGGCAAGCTAAGTGTCCAGTAAGCAAGCAAGAGGTCTTAGTTTGCAGCATGCTAGAGATTAGAAATGGTCACAATCCAAGGTTAAATCCAATAGTTCAACACAGAAATACACAGTGGGGGCACACACACCTCATGACCAGGCACTGCTTTAAAGTTGTGATATTCCCTGCTGGAAAATCACAACTATAAAGCAGGATTGATGATAATGACCATGTCAGTTTTGGGCACTCCCACCACCATGGGATGACTCACCCTTCACTGGTAGCATGGCACTCCACTCTAGATGGACACTCCGTGGGTCTATAAGGCGATTGGCAGGGATGAGACACAGAGTACAGAATTCAGCAAACTCTTTATACAGATCTACAATGTTTAAATCTATTTTGCTATTCTTTCAAGGGTGGACAACTTTAGTCAAATAGTTTCATGCATTCGGTAAAATACATCCGGTATATATGCTACTGCCTTTCAGCAAGTCCTGTACAGCCATTTACAGTTAAATGGCCACTGCAGTGCTCATACTATCAAGTTTAATATGTTTATTTAGTTACTGATTAGCAATTGATGCTTCATGCAGATCTGCCCTCTCCACCTGTTACATGTCCAGGAGGTGAAAAGATTTGCCCACGAGGCTGTCCTAATTCTTTCTGACTTGTGTAGAGTTACATGAGATAACCACTGCAGGGAAGGAGGCAGATACACAATGTTATCAGTACAACAGATAAAGACTCCTATCAGGACAGGCAGTAGTGTATGCTAACATTTTTTACAAGAAAAAATCCCAAAATAAACATTTAAACACATTGAAGTCAGCAAAATCTCTCGTAATTTTTAACAGTTGCAAATAAGGATCAACACCCTCCAAACCCAGGCTAAAATAGCATCAAATTTAAAATTATTTGTTTTAACCAATCAGGTTTGCTGAAACATTTGATTTAAACTTTGGTGTTTATGTTTGTATTGTAAAGCAGCCTGGGATATGTAGTGCATCACTGATTTGTGCTATGTATTGCTGCTGACATACAGACAGGAAACTGCAAGGAGATTGGCTGAGCAAGAAATAGCAGGTAAATAGTAAGTTAATATTGCTCCTCTGATGCTGCATGCTGATTTGGTGGGGATCAGGGGATTGTGTAGACACCCACTGGAGTTGTCAACATAATCATTAGAGGGATTTTTCAATATTTACAAAAAAAAAAAAATGTGAGATGTGCTGCATACATATAGGCTACTTTTTGCCTAATGAGTGCAGAAATGTATTAATCCAGCTCACTTAGATATACCTTTAAAAATGGATATGCAAGTTCGTTCCTGGAGAGCCCTACACAGGCCAGGATTTGAGGATTTAATTTCTATACACAGGTGAGTCAATTAGGATAACTGAAGAAGTTATTCACTTACCTGTTCACAGCAGGTATATCCTCAAATCCTGGCCTGTGTGGGGCTCTACAAGACTGAACTTGCCCACCCCTGCTTTATAGCAATTATTGTGGAAAGTATAGAGTTTCACTCCATATCATGTATTAGAGTGATACATTTTAGTGACATTGATGGAGTGGCCCTATAATGCTCCAGTGCCCTGGTAGATATTAAGGAATTTATTTCCCCATTATTAATTAAAGCATGCTAGATCAATAACCTTAATACGTTCTAGAGGGCAGGTTGAGTACCAAAAAGGTTAAGTTCCAAACTCCCATAAGGAGTAAGGTAAATTGGTTTTAGCAAACACGAGTACTAAGGTAGCAATATGAGTACCAAGGTTTTCTGCCCCAGACAGGTTGAGTATTGAAAATTTTGAGTTTTGGGAAGATTAAGTAGTCTTACACTTTGAGCGGTGTTATGTAGGTATTAGGAAAGCAAACTGCCTGACAAGTCTCTGACATTAGGCTAATAATCCAAATTCTAGTCTACTTGTGTAATAAAGGCTAAATTCAAGCACTTTTTTTACACATTCTTTTCATGATTTTTGGTGGTAATCAGTATTGTTTGCACCTGCATTAAAGCTTTTAAAAAATAGGGGTGAATAAATGTGCCAGCATGCATTCATATGATTTTCCATGGTGAAAGGAGCTTTTCCCAAAATTACCAAGAAAAGCGTTGCGCGTCAAATAAACTTTTGCTTATCAAAATGCATTGAATACCAAATTCAACAAGTTTTGTGGGAAAACATTTTCACTGACTTGCCATCGCTCACATAAATATGGTAAGACATGAAAACAGAGTTTCTGTAGTTTCGATTTATTCACAAGCACTTGGAGAGGACTTGTGAATCTCCAAACTCACAGTCGTCTGAAGGACAATATTACATATATACATTTTTATAAGTTACAAGGTCTTGGTTAATAAGTGAACTCCCCTCTGTTCAAACCAGTTACATAGCTTACACATATTTGAATTAATTGGTCAGCTGCACAGGGGTTTCTTATCTGTACTCTTATCTGGTGCAGTCTGTTACTTCCTATAAAGTAAAAAAAAATATTCTTGGGCTTCTTCTTGTAATACAATTATCATTAGCTTTTTAGTGAAATAACTGAATTGGCAAGTTCAATAATAAACTCCTTAGTAGGTTAGTGAAAATCATATGTGTTCTTGTAATATTATAAAGGAATGTTTATAAATGGATATATCAAATATATATATATATATATATATATATATATATATATATATATATATATATATATATATATATATATATATTCTACTATCTAATATATAAAACCTCCTAAAAGATAAAAAAATCTCTTACATTTCCCCTCTACGACACTAAAAAGTGTCATCTAAAACAAACATAATACAAAACATACAATAATATTGATCTAGGGTGCAGAATTCATGGCCGTTACAAACAGTGGAAGAACAAAAAATATATAAAATAGCAATAGATAGAAAAGGAAAGGCATCTTCTTCAGGCTGGCCCCTATAGAGACTCTTGTCAGAAGGAGACAACCCAATGGGAAACAGAATATGGTGTGTGTGTGGGGTGGGGGGGGGGGGGGGGGGTTATTGTGCCTCATTGAGGCACAGTACTGTAACCCCAGTATGGTCTGTAGTCCAAAACTACAATGTCTCAGTCACATCCAGGTCAGGCTCCTACAATGAGGAAATATTACATTACACAGAGTTATTTGCACCTTTTACCTTACATCTTTCCTAATAAAACACAGCACAATAAATTGATTATACACAGAGTCCATGTCCCATTTAATGTTCCTACAACATAACTGAACAGTTTTTCAACTTTGGAGTCCTTTGCACAAAGTTTCACAGTGCAGATGTTAAAAGCCTGTTGGATTAAAGCTTTACTATCAGTGATTATAAAGCACAAGCAGGAATAAAAAGAAAAAAACACATCCTGATGAGAAAAACAAACAAACAATAAATCCTTAAAAAATAGTAAGTCCAAATAAAAAGTAAATGAGCACCTGCTAGGCCAAGTCCATATAACAAGGAAAAAGTTCAATGGGGTGGATGAAAACATTTAACATCATATGTGGATATTACCATGAGATAGTCCAGGTTGCAGTGCAATAGATAAAAAAAGTCCAGGTATATTTAATAGCAATGGTTAATGCAGACAAAATAGCCTCGCTTCATTTTCTCAAAACACCCCCCCAACCAATTACCAATTACTAGGCCATAGAGCCAATTTCCCTCTATACTTATTGTCTTATGAGGCATTTAGGTAATAGATGTAATTCAATAACCAATACATTTTGCACTGATGTTACTAACAATCTAGAGTTTATGCATGATAACTTCTTCTTTCCCTAATTACTTTTCCTTATCAGATGTTAGTACATACCTAGAAAGTTGATAGAACAAGGTGCAAAAGTGTTAGAAGCCAAAGTACAGTAAAAAGAAAGGCAGGTATAGGAAAGAGCAGAAAAAGTAAAAATGACAAAACAATTAAAACATATGCTCAAACAAACTTCATACAAACCCAGTCTTACACATCACACTTAGCCAGGCCCCTCTTTGTCCATACGATACAAAGCAGGCGGATCACTTGCTTCTGGATGATTAGGTCCTCTGGTCAAAGCAATAGACCATCATGTGTAGATATACAGACACAGGAAAAAGAGTACGTGGTGTTCTCACATATCTTTACATCTTTTCTCTTTTCCAGCAGATATATGTATTAGGGTATGGTCATGTCAATGAACAAGAGTTTGGCCTTTCCTCTTTTTTCTTTGGTCCAGACCAGATTTCTGTCTGGGCTTTATCTTTAGTCAGCAAACTCTGTATCTGTTTCTTCATCTGTTATTATCTGTTGTCAGGATAGGTACTTTGTAGAGACTTTCCCTCATCATATATCAGGGCATGCTTGTCTTTTCTTTGTTTTTACAGGCACTCACTCGCTGTCATCTTCTTCTGACGTAGGCAAGTGTGACAAAAATAAAAACAAAAATCCAAACATACAAGATCTATCATACAAGAAACCTCCATGCAACCTTCAATCGGACATCCTCTCATCATATTTAGCTACCCTAAAATCTTCCCTAGCTGTAAATTAAAATTTAACATATGCACTCTATAATGAGCAAGGGGTGTTATAAACTAAAATCAATTAAGCCAATAATGTAAATCAGACAAAGGCTAATAAAATATATTACATGTAGAATACATAAGCAAACATTATCTGATATTCCTGCTAAAGCAGCAAAAATTATTAGAACAGTTTCAATATTACTAAATTACATCTCTATAAGTGATAAGATTTATCCTATAACAGGTTGTATACCAAAGAAGAAACTACTAATTCTATTACTGTTAAGCTCTAAACTAATTTTCTCAACTCATAATGTAATCCACCTCTTATGTTCCCTTCTTAGAGGCCTTGATATAACTTGCAGAGTTTTTTTTCCTAATTCTCTACTCATTTGCACCATGGCCATCATGTGAGCTGGGGATGGCCTGCAGGAATAGATGTCACAATTTCACAGTATTTATCCCACATGGAAAAATAAAACATAGTACATAACACACAAAAAAACAGAATTGCTATTGTAAGAAATTAACTAATAACTAAATAATTAATGTATAATTTCTACAAGTAATAAGTTCTTTTGGACAAATCAATAAACGAACATATGAATAAGTTTATAAATAAAAGATATATTTTACATAAATTAATATACAGTTACACAATGGGTTTTAGACAAAACAGATAACAGACAAGAAGTATTAAGACGATATTTACAAATATAATACTGATATGAATTCTACATTATGTAATATAAAGATACAGGATAATACCACTTGTGGTCAGTTTTGGAAGTTCAGCCTCCATCAGGTTTCTCTTTGGTCAGGACCAGGATCTGCTCAGCTGGGCTCATCTGGCACTCTTCTCTCTGGACTGCATGAAGGCTCCTTCAACCTGGGCCAACCGGTACCTCTGCTGGTTGTCTGCTAGTTGCCTGCTGGTTGCCCACTGGTTGCCAACTGGTTTCCAACTGGTTGCCCACTCTTCCATAGATTCTTGGCTTTTTATATCATATTGTAGCTCATGACCCACCCACTCTATACGTCATACATGGCTATAAGTTGAAATTAGACTGTTGGTCTAACAGCTGGTAACATTACACTCATATGCACCCACCTAGAGTCTTGTATTCAGCTGTCTACAAATGTACACTTAAGACTTGCTGTTTTTACAGTAAATAAGACATTTGTGATTCTCTGAGTTATTTTGAGGAGGGCTACTCACACCTGTTGTCCTTCCCACACACAGACTTGGATTTTAGCTAATTACATACACATATAGCTAGCTAATGTATACACATCTATAATATGTATATATATATATATATATATATATATATATATATATATATTTGTGGGAATAATAAAAAAGACCTGAGGTATAATGCCTTGATACAAACACACAATTGTAATAACAAATGATTAACACTAGATTTCTTACAGTTGTATATAATAAGTTATACAATACACATTGAAGTCTTGTTAAAAGTTGTCTGTATATAAGCCATATTATTACAGTCCCCACTTAGAGAGTGAAATTATTTTGTAAAAAAATTGAGCTCTCTCAAATAATACAAACAAATATGGCTTATTGTGTGTAGACCTACTGAGTGTATGATATTTCAAAGTAATACAGTTCACTGAGACAGGAATGATCTCATAACAACCAATACTTTCTACT
The DNA here is from genome assembly GCA_027410445.1 of Discoglossus pictus. Taxonomy (NCBI): domain Eukaryota; kingdom Metazoa; phylum Chordata; class Amphibia; order Anura; family Alytidae; genus Discoglossus; species Discoglossus pictus. Next base: position 206,783,404 of record CM050168.1, on the reverse strand, counting down.
AAATTTAGGGTTCTGTGAGGCAAATTTGGACTAATTATTTATGCACTCACAGTATGCATTTTATAATAGTTATACTCCTGTTGCTACTGTGCGTAAAAATCACATCACCCTCCCATAACTACTGTAGCTTCATTCACAAGACACAAGTCTGTTTTACACGTCCATACTAACTTCTGTGTGCCACTTTCCTACTTCCACAATTATGTCCTATATGTGACCCTTGCTGGATCTTATTGAGAGCTTCATGTTACACCTAGCTGGCATGCTAGCTTGCTTAAGACTTATGTTGTCTTTAATATTGTGTATTGAAGAAACCACTCATTAAAGGACACTTTATTGTTAGCACGTGTGGAAAGAAAAAGTGTGTAGGTGATTGTAGCACCTTATTAGGTACTTTAGTGAAAACATTAAATGTGACTCGGTATTCACTCAGGAAATGGAAAATGTGTGTGATAAACCGGGATCTCTCTGTAGCTTCAGGAAATTATAAGACCCACAACTACACGTAAAGCATGCAGCAGGATCTCAATGGAATCACTATGGTTGTTCATCTCACTCGTGTCTCAATACCTCCATATTACTTCCAAGTCTGGCTTTCTATAACAAGAGATACAAGATAATAAAAATAACAAATCATAATAACCCAACCTATCAACCATTCCTAAATTAGGGTGATCTAATTCTAAATTTGTTTGTGTCCCTAACAGAGATAAACAAATTAAAACAAGAGCTAAACAAATAACTGACCAATGGTGTTATCCTACTAAATGTACTATTTGCAGTACTAAATATATTCATATCAGTATTGTATATTTACATTTATATTCATGTAGCTCCAGAATGTACTAGTTCTGAAACGATATGAATACTTGGTGAGGTTCCATTGTGTGCCACACCTCCTTCAGAAAAAAAACAATTTTTAAAAAAAAATAATAATAATAAAAAAAAAATAATAATCCAGATTGAATGATTCCTTTATAGTTTAAAAAAAGTCTGTCCCATTTCTTATTCCCCACTTAGAGAGCAAATAAATTTCCAAATAATGAGCTCTCTTAAAGAAGTCCCATTATTATGATGACATATTGAAAGTACCATCAAAAGAAAGGATACCATGCAATCTGTATAAAAATATTTTAAACACTTGCTGCCATTACAAAAACAAAAATGTATGAGGCTTAAAAAAAACAAAAATAAGAGTGTTTATAACTGCTTCTCAAAAATCACAGTTAAAATGCTCACTTCCATGTACAGTCCTCGTGGCAACAGTTTAAAAAAAAAGTAAGATTTATTCAGCAAAAAAAAAAAAAAAAATGTTAGCTGACAGTGCAGGCATTTTAAAATCTGTGTAAAAATAATACACAAAAACTATAATTTAGAATTTGTCCCACCCACACTGTATTTAAAAAAATAATAATAAAAAAATAAATATATATATATATAGAGGCTTGTCCTTAAAAATAAAAAAAATGAAAGCAAAGGTCCTCTATTATATATTTTAAAAAAACCTGTAGAAGAAATTAGGAAAGGTTATTTACTGGATCTCCTTTCCTTCCTTTTTCATTTGCCCATTTCTGTTTTCCTGTAAAAATAAAACTTGATAATAAGTTAGTTTAGGAAAGATTGATAAGTAAATCATTTTCTGTACTATAGTTTGATTTACACTGATTCAGTTCTAATCTTAGAGCTTCTAAATTTTTCTTGAACACATCTCTTTCCTGTTTTAGTGTAAAATTCTCAGCTCTGAGCAATTCATTTTGAGATTTCAGAACATGATATGGAATAAATGGAGTATTTGTATTTATTTTAGCTGTACCATTTGCTGTCCATCTGGTGTGATTCTGGCTATTTTCAATCTTCTGTGTCCATCTGTTATTATTGGACCTTTTGTTTGAGGTAGGGGTGAAATTTAGCATGTTTTTACAGTTTCTGAAAACATGACCGAATTGTCCACAAGCATAGCAAGAAATACTATTTGCCTTAGAAACCAAATTTGTTTGGGGTGGGGTGGTCTTAACTACACAGATTCTGCCATTATTCCTATTTCTCTCTCTTAAAAGGCTCTCTGCTCTCTTTAGGTAGTTTAACATTTTTAAGAAATGATTGTTGGCAGATAATGATAACCCCACAATATTTATAATTTCAGGCAGACATCTTTTTAGTAAGGCCTTCTTATAAATGTGATCATTCTGATTAGCCTCAGTATCAGAAGGGAGTGTGAGTTTATACAAGGTGAATAATCTATCACTATATTCTTGTACAGATTCTCCCATCTTCTGAGTACAGTTACCAAACACAGAATGATGATCCAATTCATTTAAGCCCAGTACATTTAAAATCTCTTTAACCAATTGCTCTTTAGATCTAGGCTCTGCAAAAACATCAGAAGGCAAACTGGATTTTAAGGATTGATCTAAAGAAGCCATAATCACAGCAAATGTATCAGTCTCAGTTAAATTTGCATTCAATTTTGAAAACTTTTCAATTCTTATCATGATTTCAACAGGATCATCATGAAAACCAATACAACAAAGTGTTTTGCTCAGGACCTGAATTTCACCAATGGAAAGAGATCTATTAACAGTAGTTTCAGAAATGACCTGACCATGTGCTCCTCTCTTGAGCTCAGTAGAAACTGGCGCCATTTTAAAACAATCTTCATTATTCTTAAAAACATGGCAATCCACTTTCTGGACCTCTGTCTCTTTACATTCTGCTAAACATTGACTATAATCAGTGTTATTTTTACTACAAGTTAAACATCGTATTGCACTTTCTGCATCTAGCAATCTATCCACAAGTTCCTTATTTTTTCTATGTAGTTGCTTATTTTCTTGCAATGTCTTCTGATTATCTAAACCCAAAGCAGATGCTGTAGTGGCAGTGACTGTAAGGCTTTCCAAAGCAATATTAAGCTCACACACTTTAGTCTCTAAAGCTTGTTTCTGCAAACATAAATGTTTATATTGTTCTGCAATCCAATGTGCAGCAAATATTAACATTGTTTTCCCTTTTGATTTAGACAATTTCTTGTCATTAATATCTGATGCTACTAAATTCTGGGCGATTGACCAGGGGTCAGAAGTATTCACCATAGCTCTAATTATAGCATCAGAGTTATCAACATTAGCAATCTTTTTCATTAAGCCCTCCATTATTGGATAACAAAACTATACAATTTTAAAAGTGCAGAAAAGCAAACATAAAAGATAAAAAAAAACCTGCTTTAGAATCCGGTATCTACCACAGCCAAACGTACCATACAAAAACGTTTCTACAACTTTCTATAACTACAGCACACAATAGGGAAATAGTACATTAATTTATGCAAAATATTATACTTATTAATATGCTTGATTATTTCATTAATATCCTCCTGCCTGGCTCGCCAACTGTAAGAAATTAACTAATAACTAAATAATTAATGTATAATTTCTACAAGTAATAAGTTCTTTTGGACAAATCAATAAACGAACATATGAATAAGTTTATAAATAAAAGATATATTTTACATAAATTAATATACAGTTACACAATGGGTTTTAGACAAAACAGATAACAGACAAGAAGTATTAAGACGATATTTACAAATATAATACTGATATGAATTCTACATTATGTAATATAAAGATACAGGATAATACCACTTGTGGTCAGTTTTGGAAGTTCAGCCTCCATCAGGTTTCTCTTTGGTCAGGACCAGGATCTGCTCAGCTGGGCTCATCTGGCACTCTTCTCTCTGGACTGCATGAAGGCTCCTTCAACCTGGGCCAACCGGTACCTCTGCTGGTTGTCTGCTAGTTGCCTGCTGGTTGCCCACTGGTTGCCAACTGGTTTCCAACTGGTTGCCCACTCTTCCATAGATTCTTGGCTTTTTATATCATATTGTAGCTCATGACCCACCCACTCTATACGTCATACATGGCTATAAGTTGAAATTAGACTGTTGGTCTAACAGCTGGTAACATTACACTCATATGCACCCACCTAGAGTCTTGTATTCAGCTGTCTACAAATGTACACTTAAGACTTGCTGTTTTTACAGTAAATAAGACATTTGTGATTCTCTGAGTTATTTTGAGGAGGGCTACTCACACCTGTTGTCCTTCCCACACACAGACTTGGATTTTAGCTAATTACATACACATATAGCTAGCTAATGTATACACATCTATAATATGTATATATATATATATATATATATATATATATATATATATATATATATTTGTGGGAATAATAAAAAAGACCTGAGGTATAATGCCTTGATACAAACACACAATTGTAATAACAAATGATTAACACTAGATTTCTTACAGTTGTATATAATAAGTTATACAATACACATTGAAGTCTTGTTAAAAGTTGTCTGTATATAAGCCATATTATTACACTATGATAAGGTTCCTTAACCAGATAGGATATAATACACTGATTTTGTCAATGATATGGGCACCCTCCAATATCCGGGAGATAGGGATTGTGCACATACTGTACCACATTTATTTCGACAGAGAGAAATGTCAACCTGTTTACACTCCTCAAGTTCAGGAACATGAATATAGCTTCATTGAGCATAAAAATTACAACTAGAAAAAAAAAAAAAACCTGGCCAGCAAAAACAGCCCAGAAAAAAGAAAAAAAGGAACATTTTCACTGACTTGCCATCGTCCACAAGAATATGGTAAGACACGGAAAAACAGAGTCTCTGTAGTTTTGATTTATTCACAAGCACTTGGAGAGGACTTGTGAGTCTGCAAACCCATAGTCGTCTGAAGGACAATATTACATGTATAGATTTTTATAAATTAGAAGGTCTTGGTTAATAAGTAAACTCCCCTTTGTTCAAACCAGTTACATAGCTTACACGTATTTGAATTAACTGGTCAGCTGCACAGGGGTTTCTTATTTGTACTCTTATCTGGTACAGCCGGTAACATCCTAAAATTTAAAAAAAATATCCTCTTCTTGTAATGCAATTATCATTACTTTTTTAGTGAAAGAACTGAATTGGCATGTTCTTGCATGTTCATTAATTAACTACTTAGTAGGTTAGTGAAAATCATATGTGTTCTTGTAATATTATAAAGGAGTGTGTATAAATGGAGTACCAAGGTACCATTGTGGTATGTTATGACAAAGAAAAGTCACTTGTTTAAGTTAATAATTTTTGTTTTATTTATGAAGGCACTGTCATATTTTTCTGTATACGAATATAAATTATGTATTATGTCAAAGAAAAGGCACTTGTTTAATATTGCTCTTGTATTTATTGTGTTTATTACTAGTGTAGTTCCTGGCTCACAAGTGGGAAAGGGTTCTCTGAGATTATAATTGTTTTGTTTATCATAGTTCATATTTCCTTTATTTAGACAATATAAATATTTTTTTCTAATAAAGAAATGTCAATCATTTAAATTAATATTGTTCTTGTACTTATTTTAACTAGCATACAATAGAAACATTGTTCTTTTCTATCTAAATGGGACTTGCAGCAAATATTCCTTATTGCACAGCAGAGATCTTTCCTGTTCAGTTGCACCCATTGGCCACTAGGTTCTGTCAATTTCTTCACAGTAAAATGAACGTACCTAACCCTAATACCACTCACCCTAAGACCTAACCCTAACAGCCCTCACCCTAACACCTAATCCTTACACCCCTAACCCTAACACCCCTCATTCTAACAGCGCTCACCCTAACAGTAAACCATAAGAAATTGACGGACCCCTCAGCTATGCCATGTAATGGCTGATAGGAGGCACTGCGCACGGGTTGCCAACAGGAAAGGTCCAACAGCAGGGTGGCAACTGGGTTGGTTGCACTAGGGCCCACCACTCCCTAGCTCTGCCATTGGGTGGAGAGCAGCATACTGTATCTGATGAAGTCTAAAACAACAAACTTCATGTATAAGTTTTCAAAGCTTAATATCATTTATTTTCTGCACGTGATTGTATTGCTAATCAGTAACTAGACAGATGAGCCCCTATTGTATGAGCTTTACAGTGAGAGGTAGCTGCCAAAAACATCAGAGCCAGGTAATGAGCACCTGCCTTAAAACCTTACATTTGAAGTTTAGTATCTTAGACTTCAGCCGACATGCTGCTCTCAACCCTCTAACCCTCTGTGTATCTGCCTCCTTGAGCATGTGCCTTTAAACTGACCCTGCCGTTTAGTGGCCCATTGTCTGTACGGGGTCTGTTAGGTATGATAAAAAATATATAAAAAAATAAATAAATCTCAGAACAGACAGGTATCAACAAACCCCCCCAAAAAAGAATCAGAAAATATTGCAAATGAATAATATAATATTTGTAAAATGTCAATGTCACTGCATTGTATACTACATTCAGATACCTAACTTTGTGGCTTTTTGTTTGGAATATTTCATGTATATCCCATTTACAAATTGAGTTCACCATTAACTTATCTGCTTCAATTAGCAATTAATCCTCATATTAGAGAGATCAGAGGAGTTATAAAAAGGTTGAACTTGATGGGCTAAACTTCTTCTTTCAATCTCAATTACTATGTAACTATGTAACTATATAAACTCTAAAACAAAGCCCCCAAATATTCCTACTGTTGCTATGGCAACTAACAAAGCAAGTTCTTAAATGAGGGGGAGGGCGTCTTTAGAAAACCCACTCACTTAAGTTTTTACGCACGCAGAAAAAAATCTATTTTTTGAAGAGGAGAAGGCAGTGTAATATGTTATGACATTTCTGTTTTATTGTATGCATTTTTATATTGCCTACTTAGAAATGCATATTTCCTCATAAAAATTCACAGTAAATTTTAAATGGAAAATAGTTGCATTTATATGAAAAGGTTCACTTATAGAAGTAAAAGTTCGGTAAAAGTTTTAGCCTTTTTGAGAGTACTGTGGTTACTTTTATTTCTGTTTGGTATTTAAATAAGTAAACTTGATAATGGATAAAATCTCTTTGAAAAAATGGCCCATGTAAGTATTTTTTAAGATAAATCTAATTTTCAGTTCACCATTAATTAATACTAAATATACATGCGCAAACAGCAGCAAAGCGGGACTTCTGTCAAAAAATATAAATTAAACACCCCCTTGGCATTGATTATTAACCCGTTACCATAGGGGACCCTATGACACACAAAATTAACCCCTATACCAAGGGGTCAATATGGACTTATGTGGCACCTAAAGTTAACCCTATACCACAAGGAGGTCCTCATGTCATCCATCCTGCCACCACAGGAGTCCATAGTGGACCCCCATGGTATCTAAAGTTATCCTCTATACTATGGGAGTTAATTCTGTGTGTCATGGTCAGTGCTTAGTATAACATGGCGATTAGTTGAGATAATATGTTCCACATTATAAAGTTTTATTGTTCAATACACTATATAGAAGACATTTTACCACATTGATAGTCAGTATCTCAATCAAACAGGGTCTAAAAGTGGCTTAGCTTGCCCATCATGCCTCGAAGGCTGTTGAGTCTTCCCTGTGTAGGAACTGGAATCACTTTTCAGTGTCTTGTATGGCCAAGATCAGTTTCGGAAAGGGTATGGAAATAATGCTTTTCTTTGTTACATCAGATGGAGGGTATTTGATATATCTATTTTTTAAATGAAAGAGATATGGAAGCTTCCCTGTTTTTAATATTAGAGTAAAATAACAAAATTTTTGCTTGCATTTCTAAACATAATTTTATTAACAAGTCCAAACAAATGTCTGTACCCGGAAGCTCTTGTGCACAATGTGCACACAGCTTTATTATGACTATTTGGAAGGCTTCAGTAAGTAAAAACAGAGATTTTAAGCGTGAGTTAATAAAATTATGTTTAGATATGAAAACACACTTAGGTAGATTATTTTAATATTAAAAACAGGAAACCATCCATACCCATTGAATGTCTCAGAGCACAAAAATGTAATCAGATGTTTAACTGCTCTTGGAGGATTGTCCTCTGTCAGCCAATGAAATTTACAGACTAATGTATGCTTGTCGCATTTCTTGTTAGTTTCAGTGAAGTTTAAACAAGTTTTACTTAATATTTTAATGTTTAAAACATGCTTGTTTAAAATGCTTAAACATATTTGGGTTCTATATCCCTTTAAACAGATAATTTGAAGCGTGTCAGTTGCCAGGTGAGGGATAAGGGCCTGGGTTATTCAGGCAAGTCAGATGACACACCTGTCTGTGGTGAGTATGTGTTTTATGAGCTTTTGTTCATGACTAGATACATCATTGGCTGACAGAAAAAAAGGATAGCCATAGCAGTGTTTAGGAATCAATCAAGGTCATAAATCTCATGATTTCAGTGATTTCAGTGTTTAACCAAAATATATGAAATGTAGTTCCATTCATACCACAGTTTCTCCAACATGATGGGGACAAAGTAGGAAGGTGTAGGGAGGATGGATGTGCCATTGGGTCAGTGCCAATGGATCAGTATCTTGTAGCCATTTTCTAGAGAGTTAGGCAAATAGACACAGTTGCCAGCGAGACCCAAACATCCTGCCATTCAACTATACTATTATTAGAATGGTTTGCTTGTCTGATTGGCTGGCAATGTATACAGTTTAGAGGTTCTTGCCTTATCTTATGGACTGGCTTTTCAGCGGATGACTTCAAACTGAGTCATTGGTGGTAAAGTGGAGGTAATTCCTTGATTTATTCAACTTGTGTAGATGAAAGTGTTAGTCAGGTGGAGAATGTAACAATGTCATAAGGTCTTGAAGATGTGGTTGGCTTATGTTACTAGTGTGACCAGCATTTTGTGGTTGACTGTTGTTTTGGCTAGGCAATTATTTGGTTTAACTGGTGTGTATTGCAGCCCCATAGGAGCGCGGGAAATGGGTGGTGGGACATCCAGCACAATTCGATGTCTAACCACCTCATGTGGCTTTAAAACAACCAGTTAGTTCCTTCCTTAAAGTGACTCCTTTTGTGTATCTGACCATCATGAGACACTGATAAAGCAAAGTCCCTCCAAAAGGGGCGAGATATTACACCACCTCTGTGAAAAATGCATGAGAGAGAACAGGAAGAAAGATTGAGGTTAAATAAGATGATAATATCTTATTGCAATAACTTCTTAGAAGTAAGTGAGGTGTGAATTTTTTATCCCAATTACTTTGAGGAGGATCAAATTAATTAAGTCACGTAGATAAAACATTTATATAAAACAAACAAATTAGCCTAAATAGTCACTTTAACTAGGAATGAGTAGCTATGTAGATTTGGTGTGGCCAGGGCTCACTGGTACCTGCATCAGAGAATGAGCACCTTCGGTCGATCCACAACTATTATATTGATATTTATCTAGCTGAGTGTTTGTCTCCT